>JACAZH010000047.1:0-515011 GCA_014462675.1 Mycena sanguinolenta | reverse complement strand
ATGGGTGACTTCCCATGAGCTTGAAATATTACAGCATGATTATTGTGGGGGCCAGTGATGTCATCAGTATAAAGGATATTCACGCCATTTGTGTTTCCTGAAAGTAAAATAATATATCTATGCATTGATTCACAACATAACTCACTCTTCTGTATACCAATGTCTCTCTGAATGCTCCTAACAACTCCTGCAGCATATACTGCAGCAATGGATGTGTCATGATTCTGTTGAATTCATTCAGGAAAACAGCACTCCTTGACTTTTGACTTTGATTTCATTTTTTTGTAACTACATATGGAACAGCTGTGGCAGCAGTCCATATATGGGTCGTGGGTGTATCATACTGAGTGGTAGGAGATAGCTACAAAACAGCACTCTAAAACTCAATATTTACACTGAGAAGGTCAGAAAACATTTGGTTCTGGTCAGGTCTTGCCTGTTGTAGTTGGCAGGTAGGTAGGTAGAATTACACAGAATAGCTGCACCTACAAAGATAGATGGTACAACAAGTTGCTATAGGGTTGGGCAAGTGTGATGAAGACACAGATCAAGGTGATCAAGGATTTGTGTCCCAAATGGGATATTTGAGGATAAGAAAGTCTAGAAAAGGGGTCCCACCCCTTGTCTAGATTCACATTATTTTGAGTGATGGGAGAATAAATGTCAACCATTTTGAGGTGATGCAGTTGATGAGGTCCCGGTGACTGACAACAGCTAGGCTCAAAAATATTCCAGACAAATTAAAAGCTCTTATGGGAAGTCACCCAATGATCTGATAATGAAATTTTTTTATCTCAACAAAGGCTAAAACTTTTGTTTTTGGTCAATTTTGGGCTAGCTGCCTTTTTGGGAGTCAAGACTTGACCTGATTTGAATGACAAGTCAATTTTGAACCATCAACCAGTTTAAACTATCAATGGTTTCAGCCATCAATGGTTTGAACCCACTTCAGGCTACCTCCAAGCCCTATCCTCATAGAATATATGTTTACACTATGATATTGGACCTAAGGGTGCCCCATAAGGTGGATGCATCCCCAGAGGGTGGATGCACCCACTACAGTGTCACAATGGATGCATCCAGCACATAATGAGAGCTGTGCTTCCACAGCTCATTTCTGGCATATTCCAGCCCATTTTGAGCCATTTTTCTTTGTTTTGTGGCTGATATACCATTCATTGTACAAGATAAGCCGTTGCTTCGCTCCGGCTGCCAGCTGGTCGAGTAAATGTGGATCTTGCCAATTGGCTCGAATTGGCTGCAGATGGTGCGAGTTGACATAGTGTATTGAGATGACAATTACAGGTATTCATATTCATACTACCAAAATGAAGGGCAGGCTTTAAGGTACCATTCTTTACAATCAGAATGTCATGCGATGAAAATACAGAGTAAAAAATTATGTTTTCGCCAAGGAGTCTTGCTTATGCTCGACGCGAAGTCGACTTCTTGATTCTTATCAATTCGAATCCATCAACGAGGGCCAGGCAAGAGCTGTGAGAATGCCTCAGCATCCAATTCAGAACGGTGATACATCTAGAACAATATACCAACCGAATATTCTCATTTTATGGCTGGTTTCGATGCTTGGCTACGCTGTACCTGTTGGATATTGTTATAAGTACCTAGAAATTGGATTAATGGCAAATCGGTGAAGAAGCGATGGTCCAAGTCAAACCGGATATTAATGCAGAGTATCAAGCATGTGACTATAGAGCCAATGCAGAAGCGCGTGGAACTGGGAGTCGGGGAAGCGGAATACCGACCTAGATCAGATGTTAATATGATTCCTTCTATATCGAAATGCAACTCACCGAGGGCTGGTCATGGGAGCCATCGGCATCGTTACTCAAGAAAGCCGAATTCTGTGCAGCACTTGGGTCAGTAAGATCCAATGAGAATAATAAATTAGAATGGCCAGCAATGAGTGAAGTTATTGGTGCACCTTGGGCTCCGGGCCTGCAGTTACAAATCCGAAATTGCAGATCTGAAGCATTGCAGACCGAGTATTGTGGGTGAAACGACACTATAGGTGAGCAATGTTAGGGTCAGTCCAAATATCACAGTAGCCGCCATTGCCGACCTTGAATGCAGAACATAAATCTGAGTAGCACTGAAGATACTCAGGAGACGATCCCGAATGAAACAAGAAAAATCGCAAACTCACCGTGTAATGGTGTCTTCATCCTGTATGGATGTTCACAATGTCGAATTTCTGGCTGGAGCGGAGAACAACAGTCAGGCAAGCGACTCACAGATGAGGTAAAATGTAGACCTGACAGAATAAGCGAGCCTCAAGTGGAATAGCGAATGCGGGGTGATATTGCAAAGGATGGCTAGCGAAGAGTTACTACTATTTGGTTGATCTTGAATGCTTGGCTTGACATCAAGGGTCTTGAAGGCTTGAGTGGTTAAAACTTGAAGGCGCGGGGCACGGAAGAACAATTGAGCAGCGAGATCTTGATCCTTGAATCGTCTTGATCCGGACATAAGCAGTTCAAGGGCTCGCGAGCATGCAGAGAGCTTTCTGGTTGAAAGTCATAGCAGTAGAACAGTGATGAACTAGGGAAGGAACAGCTCGTAGCAGACTGAATGATGGGGGTAGAGGGAAAGAGCGATCTGAGGTTGTTTGTTCTTTTGTGCAGACGTTGAGCGCGGGATTCCCAGGCATGTGGTGCATCAAAAAAGGCATGGTTCAGCGGCAAAGGTGCGCCGAAAGTTAAACTGCATCGTAAAAGGAGCATCCAAGCACCGAAAAGAGTGGAATGGGGTGTAGATTGTGCGCAGATGAGACAAATTTGGAAGAGCCAAACATGTACCCACAAAAATCAGGACATCTGCTTAAGATACGAAGAATGCAGCAGGAGGCTCTGAAGGATATTCTAGGGCATTGGAACAGCTGTATAGCTGTTGGATTCTCACTGGCTTTGCACAGCTCATTTTCAGCATATTTCAGCTTATTTTGGGCCATTCTGCTGTTCTGTGGAAGGTATCCCATTCAGTCTGCACTCTGGAATATACTCCAGAGCCTAGAGCAGCTGTACAGCAGCCGCATTCATGCTTCACTCAAATATATTGGTTTTAGCAGGTTTCAGTTTATTTTTTGCTCTATTTTACTCGCATATGGATTCCTACCTGTTGATTTGATGCATTTGATGCCTGTTGGCTCATTTGCTGCCTTTGTCTGCATCCCAGTGCCTGTTGGTCTATTGAATAGATATCACGGCTTTTGACTCATTCACTGCCTTTTGCTTGCATACTGAGGCCTACTGGTCTATTTGATGCATTTTATGCTCACAGTTGTGCATTTGCTCATTCACTGCCTTTCACTCCCATACCAATGCCTGCTTGTTTATTTGATACACTTCATGTCTCTTGACTCATTTGCTGCTTTTTTCTCAGCTACTGATGCCCACTGCTTTATTCAATGCATTTCACACTCACTGTTGCATCCTGGCTCATTTGTTACCTTTCACTCCAATACTGATGCCTGCCAGTCTATTCCATGCACTTCACGCCTGTTGACTCATTTGCTGCCTTTTGCTCACATACCAATGCCTGCCGGTCTATTCAATACATTTCACACCTGTTGACTCATTCACTGCCTTTTTGCTCGCATACTGATGCCTGCCAGCTTATTCAATGCAATTCATGCCTGTTGACCCATTCAATCCCATACCACCTGCCAGTATATTTGATATATTTCCTGCCTGTTCTCATTCACTGCCTTTCACTCACATACTGATGCCTGTATGCAGGCTGCTGGGAGAAGCCATATGATTTCTCTTGCAGCCATACTTTTTAAGCTTTTAAGTGGTGGATGCATCCACAGGTATCTTTTTCTTTCACAGTGGATACATCCACCATCCTATTTTTCTTTACTAGTGGATGGATCCACACCTTTATTTTCCTTGACAGTGGATACATCCACAAGCTATATTCACATGGCCATGGATGCATCCACAGTGGTTTGTAGATGTATCCACCTCTCTCCATGTGTACGGTGGCTGCATTCACCTCACATCACATGTCAATGCATCCATGCCCAGCATTTTCGATGCTGTGGATGCATCCTTCCCCTCATCCTCTCCATGGATGTATCCACCCCATGGTGGTAGCATCCACCACCCATCATTTTATCCAGTGGATACATCCACCTTGCTTATTTTACAAGGTGGGTGCATCCACCCTCGCCACTTCCTCGGTGGATGCATCCACCTTGCCGATTTTACTCGGTGGATACATCCACCCTCACCACCTGTACTGTGGATGCATCCACTGATGCTAGTGGATTCATCCACTATCTTTCCGAAAGACTCTGTGGATGCATCCACAGACTTTCAATTTTGAATGAAATCCATAGACCTGGTGGAAGTTATTATCCATTTCATGCTCCATATTTAATTGAATATATTAGTTGAAACATACTGGCATATTAGGCACTCGGGCACATGGCCGAGTCATGGCTATGCTCAGAGCCATGGACAACTCATTCTGAGTCAGAAGGAAACAGTATGAACGGTGAAGAACATCACAGAATATGCAGGAATATTATAGAACATTCTTATTTATGACTCACACAGACTCTTAGTTTAGTATAAACAAGATCCGCTAATCAATCATATTTGAATAGGTCATTCTTTGATTACGAAATTCCAGACACTGCACCACGGCCGATATTTTCACCGCTCTCATTGTTGGTAATAGGTTACAAATTCAGAGAAAAACCGGGAGTGGAGACGGAAATATATATTGAAGGGACAAAGCCTAAAGGAACGGGAATAGCGGCAGTGGCCGCTCAATGTCGATAACCCAGCAGAAGCACCAAGACCGTGCTATTCTAGAATTATTCAGTGATCAATGTAGTGGTACATCCTACACGCGACATTCACTAGCTACCTGAAACTTCGGTCCAGAAGAATCAGTGTCGCACGCTTATTCTATACAGAACGACGAAAATCACCACATTGGCCTAATACCGCATGCTCAGCGCCAAGAGGTGCGTTTAAAGAAGGACAGCCAAGCGAGAAACCCGTGATCCAGAAGTTGAACTGCAGATAAGAGAATTGTTAGTCGGTTATTTCAACACAGATGAGCGGGATTGAGGGAGAGGGGAGTAAGAGAGGACACAGAGACATACCATTCACGCTGGAGGTGAACCGGATACAGGTATATGGCCCCTGCCGCAAGCTGTATTTAGCAAGCGAAGGTGCCAGGGTGAAAACTTACTGTGGCTTCGAACGTCATCCTGATTCTAATTAATCAAGCAGCAGAAAGGGTACCCAAGGAACGCGTCGCTATGATCCACTAAATATGAGTTAGCTTGGACATCAAGTCTTCATGCATGGTTACCAGTGGAGGTGTTCGACGGAATTCGAATCACGTGCGAAAGTAATACCAATAATATCAGCGGTAACATCTGGGGAAAGTCAGCGCTAGTATCTCAGACGAAAGCAAGGGGAAGCGCACCGACCAGAGTAGCGCTGGTAGCCAGGCAAGACAGCGGATCACCGGGAGATATTATGCTCCGTAGCTATCGCTGTTCAAATAGGGCATGTAAAATTTCGAGACGCGTAAGTGTATTTTGAAAAAAAAAATAGAAATGGTTACCCAGTAGTTTCGGGAGTTGAATGTTGAACTAACCTGACATGCGAAATTGAAGCCCAAACACTGACCAGCAAAGTTTTTACGTGAGACGAGACGGTAAAAGTAACTCCTTGATGAAGCCGCATCGTAGTTTGAATGAGCTATCCAGACCCTTTGAGAGATGTTGCATTGCATTGAAGTTGTGTTGAAGCCAGGAAGACCACACTTGCCAAGAGCAAAACCGCGAGAAGCTTTCTGTCTCCAGGCTTGACACGTCGCTGCTGTTGCAACTGGGACCAACAAATGGATCATGTTACGCTGTTTGATAGGGCTTGATTTGAGGGTATGGGAAAGGCGAGTGCGTCTCGGAAATGCAGGTGATACATAAATTCGAAAAAGTGAAGTGATGAGCGAGTCATTGATGTTGCGTTGTTCCAGTTGTTTTGCTGAGGAGGCTTGCGTGGAATGAAGCTAGCGACACAGCAGCCCAACAGAACCGGCTCCGAAAGAGGTTGGAAATGAAACACCGGGCTACGATTGAGTGGGGCAGTTCTTGGCACCGTGATTTGACGCCGATGTCTTGACTCCGACGATGACCAAACTTTGTGGAGATCACGAATCCTAGAGAGGACGAGATTGCACAGAGCAAGGCGAGCGTTCCAATAGGGAATGATGGGGGTAGAGGCGAAACAGCGATCCGAGAGAGTGCTTCCTTTTGAGCGGAGGTTGAGCGCGGCATTTGGAGTCATGTGTAGTATCGAAAATGGAATAGCTCGACGGCATGACACAATGAAAGTTAGATTGTTTGCACTGAAAGAACCGAAAGATTGGAACGGGGCGGAGATCGTGCGGGAAAGAGACAGATTAGGAAGGGACAAAACATGTACATACGAAATCAGGACATCTGCTTAAGATACGAGTAATACCATAGTTACTGAGGAGGCTTCCTCACGAGCTTGTACCATCTGGCTTTACTGCCATCATGTAAATCTTACCTTAATTGAACCCAAATATTGAGTGAACCCAAGGATTGAACTCCTTGAACTAGAAATCCCATATTATCACACTACTATTACCCCATTTTATCTCAATGTGAGTCTTTTTTACCCGCTAACCTCGGAATTTTTTTTTTTGGTTCTGATGCATTATTGTACTCGCTTTGGTCCTTGCTAAATAAATCTACACCAGAGTTCCCTCAAGTCTTTGTTTCTCTAGCATTATTTACACATGCCACGCTCCGATGCACTCCCATCAGTTACTGATGATCCTGGCACCGCTTATGTCTTTCCCTGTCTGCTTGCTGTGGCACGGCAGAAAATTAGCTGTCATGTAGCAGCTATGTGGCCATGGTCACTTGACTGTCATCTTAGATCATTTCTGGGGCTACGCCGCAGCCTCATGGTTCAGCCATTTCCTTGTTCATACAAACTTGAGCTGTGAAAACAAACTGTACCACAGTTTGTTTGGATCGTCACAAAGGAACCACAAAGGGTTTGAAAAAATTTTGAAATAGTTAATTGCGAGGTTTAAAGAAATTGCATGAGGTTGTGAACAAAATAAATGCAGGCAGCTATTGAGAATGTTGAAGTTTGACAGGAAGAAGTTGGAACCAGGTAATGGCATGGGCCTGAGTGCGGTAGAGGGGGATGTGCACAAAGTCCTGTTGACTTGCAGGAAATAAATAATAGAACTGATGATTGTGGATGCGGGTATGTTCAAGTTAGAGTGCGCCAACTTTCTTACCCGCATCTGGCAGCACCCACCGCTTCAGTCACCAGTGTTTTTGCGAAAACCTTGCTTCTGACTAAAGTATCAGCTCTGTCCTTTCCTCTTCAAGAAAAGAAGTCCCACCCACTGGAATCCTATTCAATATCTGATCCAGGAGAACAATCTTCGAATTGGGGTCAGTGTGACTGATACAAATGACCCAATCTGCCAGGATGTATCTTCGATTTTTACCAAGCTAAGTACTGCTTCCGACTGGCTAACCGGCCACCTTAGCGGTTTGGGGTATCTTACAAACGAAGAAATTGGCAGGCTGGCCATTTTTTTGTACCAGAATGTAGTCTAGGATGTTATAAGTGGATTCTGTACCGAGACAGCTGATCGGTGATGTTCTAGTTGATTGGCGAATATTTTGCCGCGGCAAGGTCCGAAAACGGCCAAACCGGGCTAACCGGCCAGGCGTGGGAACTGCTCGATCAAACTCACTCTCGCGCACGCTGAGCTTTTGTTTGGGAGCTGCAAATGCAATGGGCGAGTGCGAGGGTTACAAGAGACCTGAATGACACCAGGAATGGCTCTTATCTGCCTCAACTTGTCATTAATACCGAATTTTTGCATGGATTTATGGAAGTGATTTTTTAATAGATATTCTATGTTGGAGTGTGTCAGATAGCTCTTCACAGCTGCGCTGACCGTCCAAGCCTGAAAGGGAGTGGTTGTATAGAGTCATGGAGGTGTTTCAGAGGCCGCTAGACTCACATTCCGCCACAGAATCATCGTGATCGTCATGAATCCGGCACTGGGGACGATAGTGGACAGTCGAAGCGCGCCTGTATAAGGGCAAATGTGACCTGCATGGCCGAAATACACGAGTTACACGTCTGATGGATGTAAATGCGTGTACCGAAACGTCTGGACTCATGATGAATCCCCTCAATCCTTTCAAAAAAATTCAAAGTTTTCAGGCTGTGCAGGGTGGTGGTTTAGCGTAGTCGGGCACGCTGACGGAGACAGAAAATCCATAAAATTATATTAGCGTAGTCAGAACGATCTATTAGCTATTTAAAATGCACACACCAAGTTTCACGACCATAGCCCAACAAGAGGACTAGTGATCACCACGGGTAGGGCCACCCTTGACGGGGTGGCGGGTACGGGTGTGCTCGGGTACGGGTACGGGTTGGCTTGTGAGCACCCGCGGTGACCCGCATGACCCGTCAGTGACCCGTGCCTTGATTTTTCGATTAATGGCGGCGCGTTTCCAGTCCCGAGCTTAGCTTTTTGAATGCAGAAGATTAACCTTTACAACAACATCGCCAATCCAGGCCCATTTCAGCGGTTATAGCAATTTTTGACGAGACTAAACTCACCGCGATTGATTTCGCTTCAGCCGATGTCATCCTAAGAAGACTGCAGAACTTCTTCCCTCGCCTTGGCGGCATCTGTTTTAGAGTCATAGACATTCAAATTGTGAATATTATGTCTATTACCCGTGAACTGGCAGTACGGGTCGGGCGGGTGGCGGGTACCCGTGGGCCCGGGGGTGAAATGGCGGGTAACCCGCACCCGCGCCACGGGTCGGATTCAGCGGCGGGTACGGGTACGGGTCGAGGTCTGCGTACCCACGGGCGACCCGTGGTGATCACTAAAGAGGACTAGATCCATCGGCGACGATAGCAGGGTCATTGAAGGCTGTTTTCACACTTTGATGCCAGTATTCAGGTCGGAAAGACCGTAGATTGAGAGCGGAACTGTTTTTCGATGGCTTAGACGTGTATTCATGCTCCTATTGAATAGAATGAGCCCGGAACTCTGTGGATTGATGCAGCGGTTGTGGAGATAGTGGTGGTTCTTTCCGGCCGGTGCTGTGGCCAAAATAAGAAATGCTGTGTTCGATGTTCCCACCCTGTCCGGAAATCGCCACAGCATCACGTCAACTCCATCAAACCACGCCATTTTCGGTGTTCAACGTCGTCCATACTTGCCTTTCAATATGCGACCAAGATCTAGGCCAAATATACATGCTACGCCCTTATATTGCGCAAGTGGCCGGTTACCCCGACTGGCCGGGAAGGCAGTCGGAAGTAGTAATTCCCTCAGAGAATTTGAAAGGTTGAATTGGACTCGGTGGATCTCTTGATGGAACAGATACTCGAGGTGTGCACTCTATCTGCTGAATCACAAAAAACCAGGGAGTCAAAGAGAAAGGATGGACAGTACAGTGGCCAGAGCTCCGTGCGCATTGACTGAGCGATGAGAGAAAAATGAAAAACACGCACCAAGTATGATTTTGTCCCCACACTCTGTTGCACTGTTGCGTGAAGTTCAATGGATCCGGCACCTGCATGTGGCTATGTGAAATTGTGCCGTCAAAATGATAATGCCCACATTGAATAGAGATTTCAAGCACGTTTCCCTCGCTGTGTTTCAGTATACAGTCTGCTGTTAATTGAATCGGGCAGAAAGGAAATGAGGAAACCGAATGAAGCATCAAGCGGTCAGAATTTATGACTCCTTTGAAATATGCAGCAACGTGGATCTTGCGCTCATATTCAGATGCTCAGAGCGAGAAGATTCGAGAGGGATTCTACACATAAAATTAACAGCACCTCAGGAAGTACATATCACAGCCACACTAATGATGGCAAAGTTCGGTTCGGTTAAGCGATTTCTCTGAACCTGAACCTGAACCTCAGGTTCAGCTTCGGCAGGTTCGGTTTGGCGTTCGCCAGCGTTTGAATGCTAGAACCGAACTTTTTCGGCTTACTATTCAAATTAATTAAACATAAAGAGAGCAAATTAAAAGAGCTAAGTGTGTGCCAACCTATTCTAGCCAGTATCTAAACCAATTCTTTTTGCTAAAACCACTCTGAGGAGTGCTCAGAGGCACTACCCGATACACTCTCCTGTTCCAGTGAGCTATCTGCATCAGGAATGCAGCGGAATGAACATGTCAAACCATGAAAGAAGAGCGTTGAGCCTGGTGCTGAAAACTGGCATGCCGTTTATACAGCGAGTGTTCCTAGTCCCATGTCCTCAGAATGGGAACGAGATCTGCATAAGCAGAGACAGACAGTATGCTTGGTATTTGGTTAGGCATAGAAATCACTTGTTGCATGTCGGGACATCGGGAATGAGAATCGAAATGGGATTAGTCGCCTCATTCAACATCGGATTTGAGATTATTTGTTGATTCTTTGACCCAATCGGTTCGGGTTCGGATGCGCTCAAACGCGTCCCGCAACCTTGAAGTTGTGCTAGACCGAACCTCGGGTTCAACTTTGACAACACTAAGCGGCACCGACCACACTGAAATTTGGATTCAACCCATAAGAAGAAAACAAGCACACAATGTCGACTCCCATCGAATGCGAAGATCACCGGCCAATTCGACAGGTGTAAGAACCTGGAAAATGAAGTCAATATCCTGTAAAAAGATCAGGGATATTAGGTATACCGTGTGCCTGCCCGGCTTGGAGCAGTCAATGCAGAGCAAGTATAAATGAAGTTCACATAGAAAGTGAGGATGAACGGGGAATTCAACCCAAGAATTATTTTTGTTCTTCAAGCTGAGTGGCCGTGTCGTTCATTTTGCGTAAATCTGAAATCTAACGAGAATCGGTAGGGCGGTAACCAAACGAATTAGAATGTACCCATCTGCTCCGAGAAGGCAAATCTACTGGGCTAGTATAGAGAGAAAGCGACTCCTTCGAGCATCCGCTAGGGCTAGCATATGTATATCAGGATGACAAGAACATTGGAGGCAACAAATGGTCAATTTGATTGTGAGACCTTTAGGGGAGATGCTCCAGTAAAAGGAGCCATTCGCAATAAGAAAGAAGGAAGAAGATCGACATACACCGTTCCGCCGCATGGTGCAGAGGGGAAAACTCTGTAAATTGGGCCCGGAGGCAGGGCACAATCAGTAAGAGGGATCGAAGAAACTATGAGTTACACTTTCGGATTGGGAACCCCAAACAGGTACGTATGTGTGGACTACGGAAATTCGACCAGAGAAAGAGGCAGTGGTCAAGTCGGACAAAAAACGGGAAGCGGACCAGAAGAGCTCGCCGGCGCGCCGCATATGGCAAGGAACTTCGAGCCTCTGAGTCACGAATTGCGAGTGACTCTTGCCGTACTTCGCTATCCCGACAGCCTGCATCTCATTGCGTGAGTTGCTGCGTGGCGGTATGGAGGACAGACCTTCCTGTATTGCATGATCGCACCCTGTTTTTCAGTTATCCCCCTGCAGTTAGGGGCTCACGGCTGCTTACCGCTCAATGAGCAGCGCCCGCATCAACGAAAAGGTGCCAAACTGAACGAAAACGGATTGAGAAGCGCGGTTGAGACCGTGAAAAGTTGTCCGTGTGAGACAAGCATGGGAATCAGCAACTTGTTAGATCGAACACAAGAGCACAGTCACGTTTGATGTGCGCATGATCTCGGCCACATTGGCGGGGCTTTGCGGGTTGGATTGCAAATACCTTGGTGCTACCATCGCAGAGAATTGTTCTTGAGATACGAATGAGGTCCGTGGGGAAAGCAGTTTAACAAAATTGCAAAGTTTGCGCCCCAAAAAGCACAGAAACCGATTTGTTCTCGCTTCCGGAATTCAGGGAAGATAGTAAATACGAGTGTCCCTTGACAGAAAACTGCCCTTGTTGTGCGAGATACAGGACAAGTTTGCTGCATGACATGACGTCAGATTTCGCAATTCAGATTGGGTTGCAGTTCATTGGGAACAAGCTCGATGGATTGGCACATTATTTTCTGGGATTGCAAAAAGAGACACAGAACCCTTGAATATTGCGAGAAAGATCGCATTTCCTCGTCCGTGTGGATCCATGACTATCAACTGCAGATTCGGATGCTTCTGGGACTTTCATGACTCCGATTCTAGTGCGAGAAAGCATCTGCGCCGTGGTTATGGAAATGGGTGGCACTGACAATTCCATGGTCATCTGGAATCTGGACCACGCCTACAAGGTCAAATAGTCCGATGGGGAAAGCTGACAAGACAACAGAGTTTGCGAATGGGACGGAGGACCTCCGACGATAAGTAGCGCGACGTGAGAAAAAGAGAAGGCAGTGACAGGCGGATCAGCGATACAGTGCTGTGATCTCCGATCAACCAAAATCTCTCTTTCTCCCAGCCCCTAGTGGCTCTTCGAATTTGAATCTCACTCCATGGCGTGAAAATTTCGCCATTCATTTGAATTTTTATTCACATATATCTCTTTACTTTCTCCCAACCCATTTCTGATGAAATTCAGGCACAAGTTCGTTGTCGGCAGCACGGATATGCCACCCAGCGACCTGCTCTTACTTTGAAAGAGAGGATTTAAAGTCGGTGGCATACCACTTCCTTGGGATGTGGTACGCATCTTGTTTTCTATTGGTTCCCACTTTAAATTCTTCACCAGCAGATGTCTTGCATCCCACCCATGGGTGCTTGGTCCACAGGCTGGGTAAGTTGTTCACATGTGGCATTATCACACATCTTCATTCACGCGTGTTAAGGCTTTCCGAGTTCACGCGATACCTCGAGTGACCCTGCCTCAAGCAAGATGTTTGCGGATTGTGTACTCCACACTGCTAGCAGCCCCACGGCCTGGTCCTAGGCCAACGCCTTCCACTACATAGGAGATGCCGCCACTCTTTTGAAGAGATTCCTTTTGGTTTTCACTGGTAATGAAGGCGTGTGATGTTTTTATCCATTACGAATGATCTGTGCAGTTTTCACTTCTCAGACTTTGCACCCATTCGACTTCAAGTATGCTGTGACTAGAACGGTGAGTGCCGATTCTTCCTCCTGTCTTTTCACTCAATTGCACTGACACAACAATGCAATTCTTCGGTGAGGTACTCACCGAAATATTCTCATTTTGATGCGGCTTCACTTCCTGTAATATTCACAGTTTGTCCAAGTCCTATGGAACCTTGCCTCTTTGAATCAACGTTGTCCAGGCAGCCATTGAATGGTGAGCATTTTCTTGAATCTGAGTCTTGCTGCAAGCTAGAAATTTCCAGATACATCCTCCGATACTTTGCCCCTGTCACCGGTAACACTGATCGGTCGCTATCATTCCTAGGTTAGGCCGCATTTTCGGTTCTCTTGCTCGCTCTGATTCCTTCCCCAAGCCATCTATCCTTCCATCCCTTTCAAGGTATTTTTAAGCTAACTTTCTTTTCGTATCCCTTTCATGCTTACACACTTGATTTGCAGCTCACCGGCTATTTGTAGGAGGAAATGACATAAGGCACGTCTTTCGTCTGAACAATATTCGTCATCTAGTCTCAATTTGAAGCTGGTAGGACTGTCTATCTAAAGAGGTATGTGTACACTTGAATGAGGCAATGTGGTGCGTGTGAATACTGTATTCGCTTCTTTGATTTAATTTACTCAACTGCTCTGGGCTCGGGACGTGAGTTTCTTTCTTTCGTCCATCCTTATTAATTTTCTGGACTGGGATTTCGGGGTTGAATCTACTCGAGCTCAAACTAGGTACTGCCACCACCTATGTATCCTTCGCCGACATTCGTCTTCCTTCGCACAATGATCGGGACTGATGTGCCAGTAAAGCCACCAAATTTGTCAGTATGTCCGTACTCTACTTTAAGCTTAGCGACCTTGTCAACAAACTGTGTTTGTATTAAATGAATAGTAATTGAATGGCAAGTGAGGTGCCTGATAGAATGCTTCAAATAATGCTGGGAGACAACCAGACTGGAGCGGAGTCAGGTGTAGATTTATTTAGCGAGGACCAAAGAAAAATGCAACAATGCATTGCAACTGGAAAAGGAAAACTTCATGTAATAGAGGATTTAAATCAGGATAAAATTGGTGAATAGTAGTCTGATAATATGTTGTTCCAACCAATATATTCAATCACATATGGATGAAACAAATAACTTCTACCAAGTCCGTTGATTTCACTGTTGAAAGACTGTGGATGCATCCACAGTATAGGTCATAAGGGCAGATGCACCCACTGAGTAAAATTGGCAAGGTGGATGTATCCACTGAGGAAGGAATGAGGGTTGAATGCACCCATTGCATGCAATAGGCAGGGTGGATGTATCCACTGAGTAAATGATCAGTGGTGGATGCTACCACCCAAGAGGATGGGGGGAAGGATGCATGCATGGCATTGAAAACGCGAGGCATGAATGCATCCACATGTAATGTGAGGTGGATGCAGCCACAGTGCACATGGAAGGAGGTGGATACATCCACAGTGCACATGGAAGGAGGTGGATACATCCACAAGCCAATGTGGATGCATCCATGGCCATGGAAGTATGTCTCATGGCAGCATCCATGGTCAGAAAAAATGAATGTGTGGATGGATCTATCAGTACGGAAAAATAGAATGGTGGATGCATCTACTGTGAAAGAAAAATACTGGTGGATGCATTTACCAGGTAAAAATATGGCTACAACAGAAACCATATGGCTTCCACTGGCAGGTGCACAGAGGCCTTCATAATTCATCAAATACATTGAATGGACTGGCAGCCATCCGTACATAACCATGAATTTAAAATACATCCAATGGGCCAGCAGGCATCTGTACAGGGACAAGGCAGTGAATGAGCTAGCACACAACTATGAGCATGGAATGGATGGAATGGACTGGCAGATGTAGGTACAGAAGTGAATAAGCCAGCATGCAAGTGTAAGCATGAAAATGGACTGGCAGGGATTGGTACAGGAGCAAAAGGCAGTGAATAAGCTGGCATCCAAATCTGAGCATTAAATGAATTGAATAGGCTGGCAGGCACCTGTACCGGTGTAAAAGGCAGTGAATGAGCAAGCATGCAACTATGAGCATGAAATGGATTGAATAAACCAGCAGCCATCCGTCCAAAAGCAGAATCCAGTGAATAGGCCTGCAAGCTGAAATCCATCAAGTAGACAGGGAGGCATGAGTATCCTGGGCACAAAGGAGCGAAAACAGACCCAAAATCAGTGAAATGTGCTAAAACCAATCTATGTGAGTGCAGAATGCTAGCTACTCTAGGCTCTGGGATATGCTTCAGAGCCTTGGTGTGCAGATTGAATGCTATAGCTCCCACAAAACAGTGAAACACCCCAAACCATGCTGAAATATGTTGAAAATGAGCTGTGAAAAGCCAGTGGGAATCCAGCAGCTATACAGCTGTTCCAATGCTCTAGAATATCCTTCAGAGCCTCCTGCTGCATACAATGAGTGGTATATCAGCCACACAATGAAGAAAACAGCTCAAAACAGGCTGGAATATGCCAGAAATGAGCTGTGGAAGCACAGCTCTCATTATGTGCTGGATGCATCCATAGTGACACTGGAGATACATCCACCCCCCTGGATGCATCCACCTTATGGGGCACCCTTAGGTCCAATATCATAGTGTAAATATATATCCTATGAGGATGGGCTTGGAGGTAGCCTGAAGTGTTGAACCATCAACCATTTAAACAGGTTTGAACCACCCCCTCACATTGGCAATGTGGTGGTTTAAACTCAAACCACCCTGTTGCTGAGCTCACACCTTGGAATGCTTCTGCAGACTGAGAATCATTATACCAAATGCTCCACATGCCTCAAAAGTCACCTAGGTTACTCTAGGTGGCTATTATAAACTAAGCATCATTGTTTGATGTGAGACCTTCACTTTTTTACCATCCCAGAGGAACATATGTTGGAGTTCAATAAGTTCGGTTTCCACATTCTTTGGCATGCCTTGCACTCTTGTCAAGTATTGAGTTCATCCTCCAATTACCATGTTGATGATTTGTCATTTTCCTTCTAGCATAGGCTTTGTTGCCTGCCATCTTTCCAGATCACACTGGATCTTTTGAAGTAGGGTGTTATATAGGGTACTTTGTTCCTGATCCATGCCCTGAGTATGCAACATGTTTGGCTGTCAGGGACAATCTCAAGATTTGGGGGAATGTTGCTAATAGGTGTGTCACTGTTCAAGTGCCTCTCTTGTAGCATCTTTTGCCGAAAATTTGCTGTACCAAAGGGCAATAGGACAGTTTGATGGCTATCAAACTTTGCTATTGATGTGGCACACCATGAGTCCAAAATTTCCCAGAAGGAGTCAATTGAGTCTCTAGAAGACACACTGGAAGGGGGAAAAAATTCATAATTCACTGAAAGTGAAGCTGAAAAAAAAGGATATCAGATCAAAATTCATTGTTGCGGAAAACATCGATTTTTGAGCCACCTGAAAAATGAAATGGAAAAGGTTCTTTCAAAATAGCTTTATGTCACCTGAAAAAAGTACTTTCAGCGCTGCAGCATTTTTGCCATTGGCCCGGGAGATACCAGACCGATGGCGGAATTAGTGCAACCTTGAAAATGGTACTTTCAGCTTGTTTGAAAGGTAAAATAAAAGTAGGTCTTTCAATTCTGCTTTCACAGACAACAATATCCGTTATTTCTGTAAATTTAAAATCTGGAATGAAATACATCTTTTCAGGTAGACTTTCATTGAATTATTAATTTTTCGCTTTCCTGATGTGAGAAGAAAAATAGTTGTGTCATCAGCAAAGAGAGATATGACTAGATTTCTGTCTTTGCCAGGTACTTTAATGCTTTTCAAAGGTGAATTCCATATCATGCAAGCAAGGGGTTCAATCGCCATGTGACCGCAAGTGCTTTACAAGCGCTCTTGCTTCCTCTCTGCGACATCAGCAAAACAGAATCTCTCTGGCAGGCATGGCATTGTCTGGCTGCATCTGATGTGATTTTTGGCTCAGCCAGGGCCTTGACCCAGAAATAATTCAGAGATGTTTAAATACAACTTGGTCTGGAATCAACTAGTTTCTTTCGATCACTCGCTGCAACAATAATTTAACAACAATTTGGATGAAGCAATATACCCAGAAATTGGCGAAAAAATGCGAAGTCCCACATCATTCCTGGCATCAGCTGTGGATGCTCAAGTGTTTTGGCGGGTTTGGCATGTCTGGTAGGTCTGGTGCCAGATTAGCCAGACATGTTTTATTTTGCTGATGAATCAACCTCCAACTCCCCTGAATCTTCCTCGGTAGCAACTTGTGCACTAAGAGGCAGACACCCCCACAATCTATCGACAGATGATGCCTCAATGCATTTGGTTTGGGTAGTATCCGTCTTCATCACTTCGTTACTTCGTTTAGGAATGAGAAAATTCATGACTCTGATGGTAAAGCATGAAAGTTCATCAGTTCGGCGAATATCTGAGAAAGGTTGTTACCTCGACTATGAAAGCTCGTCACCTCTGCATGCGTGCACAGTAAGGCCCTGTTCGGGATCCCCAGGTAGCTAGATGGAGCCGCAGGATCTCTCCTGTACAGGATGTCCAAAAAAGGGTATCCTGTAGCTCCGACGATTGGACTCCATCTGCGCGTCCAGTCACGCTGTGACAATTTTTGTAAGTTCTTTAAAAATAAGCGACAAACGTGCACAAACCAGACTGTTTGGACTAGGAGAGCAATAGATACCTCATTATCCTCATTTCTTTTCCCTTTGTGAGCCATTATGAAGTAGAGAGGAAGACACATTTTTTTTGGAGCGTGACAAGGAAATTACCTTTTTTGGCTAACTGTACAGGTAACATCGGTGTGCCGAACACTTTTGTCACCTCCATCTACACAAATGTACAGGAGTACCTGTACAATTCAATTTTGGCGGGGCACATCTATACCTGTAGATTTTAGATGGGGATCCCGAACAGGGCCTAAGTGTATTGTTTGATTATAGAACATCGCACCAAACAGAATCCTGCTCTTTGTTCCCACCATCCACACCCTGCTTGCTGCCAGCGCTTTGTGCCGCCCTTTATGGACCACACTGCATTTTCGGTGACACATGGTGGCACGAGAATAAGAGTACGCGAACATTTCCATTGCAGAAAACAGACTGGTACTGATACATTTTCAGCAATAGAGACCTACATTTCAGACTACACACCACAATTTTTGGCATCAAACATGGCGTCATCAAGCACATGTGCCGATTCCTCCGGTTCGTCTGGGAAGAGCTCTTGTCACTGGTGAGGCTTTTAACGAACAGAAGCTTGGTTTCGAGTCTCTCCATCGGGGTGGGACCCTTCTTGGTGTCAATGCATATTTTCTTTCCTTTATATATTACTTACTACTTGCTCCAGATTCAAGAATCTCGATACCCGGCATGCGGCTGAGATCGCAATCATGCTTTAGAGTAGATTCTTTAATTGTTACGCAAATAATTCAACCTGAACTCGTAATTTAGCCCCCCTGAATGTATCGGTGTCCGTTGATAATGGGATTGTCCCGGACGACACAATACCAGGTGCAACTACAGGCCTGGGATATTTACTGAAGATATGCCATGAGATTTTGCAGCAAGTTCAACACATACTTTCTTATCTTGTTATTATCATCATACATATCTTCAAAAGCAGTAGATTCCGAGTAAATAATGAAGTCTGAGCCCGAATCGTGAGTGTTGTATGAATGGATGTAATTTTTGTTCAGCCACAGACCTTGTGAACAACTCGTCTCCTCACCAATGGTTGGTCAACCTCTGTGCCGAGCTCTGGAGTCTGAATCCGGTCGTTTAGAAAGCTTCTCAAAGTTAGATTGCTCTCTTTGCCAAACTCAGCAGTCGCTCAGGATGCAGTCTGTTAGAACAACATCGCAACTGCATCATTAGGAGAAAATATGCGAAACTGCTCAGAGCCTTACAATTCCCAATCCAGATTGGAATGATTGAAGCCACCAGATACTGCTTTGCCTTTAACTCCCCGTTGGTGGAACTAAACAAGCCTTCAAACCTGGGTACTCATTTTCTCAGATCATGCTGGCAGCCTTAGTGCAAGAGAGGAAAGAGATAAGATATAATTTAGAGCAATAGAATGAATGTGAGATGGCTGTTAATGCCTGTGGAGGAGCTCGTTTGCTTGAGGTAAAGTCCCATCAAGCTACGAGCGTGCCGCTAGGCACTTCCATACTGGTTCCGAAAGGAAGCCAAAAAAAAGCGACCCAGAAATCACTGATCAGAAAGCAAGAATCTCGCCCAACTGGAAACCAGAGTGGTGTGAGCATGGAGAAGCTGGACGAGGTAAGAAAAGTGTCGGAAGCAGGAGGATAGAAAGATGGAGAGCGGTGCTCGCCAACACCGTGAGTTCGTGACCGCGCAGCACTCCCGGCATCGTGGAGACGGTGGCACCAAACCAACACACGCCGACGCCCCCGACGCATTGCGCTGGACGTCGCGTATCGCCCGCCGTCCGCACGGCCAACTTCAAGAGCCTGACTCCCTCCTTCCGGGAAATAAAAACACGAAGGAGCAAGCCACAGCAGCAACACAAGTGAGAAGGGAAGTAGTAGACAAGCATCGCACGCACGCCGAGTCTGGCGCCATATCACTCACGACGTCCGTACAGCGTACTTGGAAGTGCGTCGGATCCCGTCCTGGGAAGGACCTGCACAGAGTTGGCTCGCTCGGTAGGGGGAGAAAGTGGAAAGTGGAGAACGAAAACGAAGACGGAAACGACGAGGTGGTGGAGCAGCACGGAAGATAGCAGGAATACGCGGAAGAGTGACTGATATAAGAGCCGAAGAAAGATCGGGAGAGTACTGTACTTAGAGTTACTGCCCCTGCGCATGAGTAGGGTTGGACACGGGTATCGGGTCCACGTACGGGTTTGGACCCACGGGTCTGCCGGGTTCGGGTACGGGTCGGAATTTTCGACCCGTCACCATACCGTGGACCCGTACGGGTAAACCCGCGGGTTTTCGGCCGAGAAGAGCTGTCAAACTCGGCGAATGATCCTGCCTCCATGTCGGACCTTTGACAGCCGACAGCAGCTTACCCCCTGCTCCTGACGCCGCTGTACCATTGCTTTCATTGTTGTTTTTTTCCCTTTCCACCGCATACTTATTGACTTGACCCTGCAACTTAAGTACTCGCAGTCGCCGCACCCAGACATTATTCTCGCATTTTCCCTGACCTTTTACTCCATGCTTCATTAATTCAGGTCTGTTTCTTGATAATATCGCCGCTGTTATCGTGATTTTCTTCAATATAAACTGTATTCATGATTTCTTTGCCAATCCCACTTGATTTCCCGTATTGAATCTCATCAACGACTTGGCCAAAGGGTGTTGAAAGTGACTCTCGTTCCTCTGCTCAGTCCACACTTTCCACCCGCACTTCAGCTGCACTCAAAAAAGTGAAACAGAAGACCGCCAAAGTTGTTACAAAATTTTTTTCTTAGTGAAATACCGCGGGTTGACCCGACGGGTCTAAGGTACCGCGGGTACTGCGACACCCGCGGGTGACCCGTACGGGTCTGCGGCCCGCGGGTCAGTCGGGTACGGTATCAACGGGTACGGGTACGGGTTGACCTTTGGGTACCCGCGGGTAGACCCGTGTCCAACCCTACGCATGAGGCACGGATATCAACGTCTGAGACGATGATGAAGGTGGTGCGCGAAGACACGGCGACACCGACGAATAACGCGATCGATAGCGATGCGAGGGAGGCCACACTTGTACCATAACAACAATATCAGTCGGACTGGGCGAGGCACATCGCGATCCGTGAGGACGAGGGAATGGATTTCAAGTCGGTAGTCCCCGATCTAGCGCGGAATGAAATCAGACTAGGAAATAAATGAAGGATATATGCGTGCACAACGCACGAAACTGAATGACGATTGTCATCTCCATGCCCTCAAATGGTCTGCATTACTTTCCCGTACCAGGCCGAAGACGAGCTGAGTGTATTCCATCGCTAGCACGTCTCACAGAACCGGGTAGCTTTCGGCGCAAACTCGACGCTGAGGGTTGCTTTTATTTTGAGGACAATGTAAAAGTTGCAGGTTAAGCAGTTGTATTTTGAGGTCTTGCGCACCACGTTCGCACCGGAAGATACTCAATGAGCAAGATTGTCGATTCCAAATTCAAAGGCAAGTTGGCCAACAAGCTCTTCGGCACAGACAGTAGAGATCAAAATTTCCCATAGGATTTCGGAACAATGTGTTCTTGCTTTTCCCCCGAGTCATGTTGAACGTATTAGAAGGCCGGAATTCGAACGGAAAGCTGAAAACTCGAAAAACAACGAAGAAAGTAAGCGAGAGAGGGTGACGTCACCGTGACACCGTGACCATAAGCGCCCAACAAACTCCCATCGATCTACGCGAAATGCAGGTGCTTGTGGTCCAGTCTCCGCCCAAATCTTGGTCCATTCAAGAGCCGCTCTTCACTCAGAGATGACTCAGATGGGCTTCCGATGCCTCTACTCTCTGCCGCTGCGTGCTTGCAGCGTGATCGCCGCATTTTTCGACGCGCGTCCCTACCGATCGAATGAATTAGCGACGAAGGGGACAGAATAGCGACGAAGCAGACTCGAAGATGGACCGCCCCTCGGCCCTCCGCGTCACGCTCCCCTCCTAACTTCCCCTTTTCGTCTTACTTGCGCTCGCTTTCGGAGACTCTGCATCGGACGGCGAGTACACCAGCTGCCTCAACGACGGCGTGCGGGCGTCCGCCACACGCGCTCCGACCGGCTCCAAGGCCTTTCAATTCCGTCGGGGACGTCGCCTGTCGCGACCACGCCGCCACGTGGCACCGACCCGGACGCCTTGTCACTGCATTCGCGCCCGCCTCGCGTACGCCGAGACATACTCGCTGTGGGGTTTCGAGCTTTTCGGAAGCGAGAGAGGGAGGGTGGCGCTGCGGGTGCGGGCGAGGGATTCGACCGCAGTGGCACCAACGCAGCGGGCGGCAGGAGCGACGCAGCACAGACAACATCCTCACACGCGCACCGACGGCTGAAGGACGCTGCGGGGCCTTCTTCCGCTGCTTCTGCCTCTGCACACTGCCTCAATCTTGACTCGACGCCACGCCCCCGCAAAGAAACGAGCCGGTTGGCCGCTGCGCCAGGGGAGGCACCGCATACGCCTGAGTGTCGAGCTCGAAGGGTTCCCGACTACGTCACATATCGCCTAGACGACGCCGCCAGCGACGCATATCACCTCGACGAAGCCATTCCAGCGCCTCCCACTTGCGCCTCTTCCTCCTCCCCTCTTCCCAGCCGCTACATCTATCCGACCGGGGGCATTTACACGGACAGCTAGGAAGACGAGGAAGTCCCAGACCGCGACGGCCTCGCGTACGGCGCGTCGCGCGCGCCGTTCTTCCCCTCCGCTCACCCCCCCTCCCGCCCTCCTCCTCCGCCGCTACGCCCGCCCGCCCGCATGCCCTGAGACATCTGCAAACAGCGGAAGCCAAAGCAGCCGCAGACATGTACAGTGCACGCCTCGCTCGCACGGCGTCCCTCGCACGCCGCCCGTTGGGGATCGCAGAACAGGTCGAGCTCGAGTGGGGTGTTGAGTGCGAGGTCGAGGGAGGGGAGGAGGGGATGTGTGGGTGGGAAGCACAAGTGGAGTGCCGTATAAGCGTCTCTTTGGTACGTTTTTTGCTCCTCCCTTCTGCTCCCTTTGCCGTCCATCCGTTACCGCCTTTTCTCCTTCCTCGCTTCGACTCCCCCTCCGTCTTCGCTTCTTTCCTCTCGCTCCTTGCTCCATATCGACGTGTGCTGACATTCAAATTACGCAGATGCCTCCATCTAGTGGTGGCAAGGTTCGGTTCGGAAATCGGTTCGAACCTGAACCGAACCTGAACCGAACGCGAGGTTCAGGTTCAGGTTCACCAGTTTGCTGAACCGAACGCCAAGTTCAGGTTCGGCGTTCGGGGCGTGGGGGGCGCGTTCGAACGCCGAACGCGGATATCCCGACATCCACCTAATTGTTGACGATTTTATTGCGATTTCCGGCGATATCAGGCTCGATTCGCACATAACTTACCATTGATTCACTGTTAGAGTGCCGGATTGACAGCTTGCAGCCAATTCTATGACCATCTCCGTCAGTGTTGCATCACCGGGGCTCGGACCGTACTGTCCCACGACTCGAGATTCACTTGAACATTCCTGGATTCCCGTTTCTTGGGCATTTCAGCAGCGTTGAGGCACTAAAATTGAATTAATAAAGGTAAGAACAAGTAAATGATCCACTTGCTATGCTCCAGGACCAGCTACTGAACCTCCGAAATCCCCGGATCCTTTTCGGTTCGGTTCAGGTTCGAACGCGTTCAGAACGCTGAACGGGGGTTCAGGTTCGGGGTTCAGCACTTTGCTGAACCGAACGCCGGGTTCAGGTTCGGCGTTCAGAGCAAAGTGCCCTGAACCTGAACCGAACCGAACCTTGCCACCACTACCTCCATCGCGAAAGTCGAATCGGAGCAACAAATCGCCCTCCAGCGCGACGTCGACCACTCTCACCTCGCCGCCCCCCACCACCACTACCTTCGCTGTCGCCGTGCCCTCCTCGCACTACCCGTCCCCGTCGCGCGGCGGTGTAGGGATATCGGCGATTGATCGCCCTGGACGTAGACGACCTCTTCGGCCCTTTCGCGCACACTTCCTCCAACCTGCTGGACGCCTGGCGGATTCGGATTCGGATTCGTTTCTCCTTCTCCCCTTACCTCCGGACTCTGCTTTGTTCTTCCCTTCTCATTTCGACCTAAGCGACGTCGGCGTCCCTCGTGCTCTCTCCCGCCTGCACTCGGACTTCAGCCACG
Organism: Mycena sanguinolenta; assembly: GCA_014462675.1. Lineage (NCBI taxonomy): Eukaryota > Fungi > Basidiomycota > Agaricomycetes > Agaricales > Mycenaceae > Mycena > Mycena sanguinolenta. Next base: position 491,099 of record JACAZH010000047.1, on the reverse strand, counting down.
GCTACGGCTTCGGCTAGGGGGAGCTGTTATTCCTTCTCTCTCTGCTTCCGGGCTCGGCTTTGTTCCTCCCCCGCATTTCGACCCCACCGACCTCGGCGTTCCTCTCGCTCTCTCCTACTCCCACTTCGACTTTGCCGCTTCTCCCTCGCATCTCGACTCCTCCGACTTCGGCTCAGGGGAGCGAGGAGACTGACGCGGAGACGGAGCAGAGGGAGGGCAAGAGATTGGTAGGAGAGGGGTGGGTGCGCAGGGAACTGCTCCCGAGCCCGGGGCTGTCGCTATCGCTTTTTGAGAAGGGGATAGGCAGGGGATGGGTCTTCCCGCCGTGAGCTTCACGAGGGCTTTGGCGCTGTTCTCGTTAGCCTTCCCCTCGACACGCCCTCCACCCCTACCACTTCAATACGCCCTTCAGCAATGACGAGCGGAGGGAACGGCGAGGGGCGGAGGGGGTGGGAAGTGGGAAGAAAACGAGGAGGCGTGGCGGGTGGCGGGTGGAGAGCGGAGGGGTATTCGTGGTGGATGGCGGACTATGTGGAGGGAAGAGTGTGGAGGATGGATTTGGTGCGGGATTCTACGATACGACTACGGACTCGCCGGCGACGACATGATACTACCATTCGGCTTTCAGTGCTCGTTACTACACTGCACGTTTTTTATTCATTCATCATTCGGTTTGTACTTCGATACCGGTACGGACCTGTACATACACGACCTACTCGACGTGTGTATGCGTAATCTTAGATATCGTCGAGTAGTATCGCGCGTGCAGCAGTGAGTCGAGCGCGAGACCGGGCCACAAGCGCTTGCAAGTGGAATGCTACGAGGAAGACTAAAGTACTCGAGATGGTTTCGCATGGGCATGTGGATAAAATGATATTTCATTGGGATCGAATACAGTGCAGTAGCGCTGTCCATAATATGATATTAATACAACTTTTGCCATATCGTATTATATCAATATTATATTATGCATCATTAATATAGTAAATAATATGGAAATAATATGCTTAACTTGCTTTCTGCGGAGATTGTTGTAGCAGGTCTGAGAGAAACTGCTGCTATATATATTTTGCTACCATCCTAGCACTCTGAAAGTGCGAGGTGGCTGAGATGTGTATACTTTCAACTTTTTGATTGCGGCTTGATCCCACTGCCGGAAGTGATCGGAATGTTCCGGTGCAGGAAAGTGGTGCTTAGTGCGGTATGTAAAATTGATGTCATGCGGAAAAAGGTTGGTAGAGCTCAATAGGAACATCTCAGACCCAAATTGACTGGATTCCACTCAAATCCAAGCAATAATTTGTCTGTGTAATATATTATTAATATGATAATATGCACTCCCTCATATCGTATTCATATTATCCATAATATATTATTAATATATTATTTTGTATTATATTAATAGACAGCACTACAGTGCAGTCACTGAAGGTGGAAGACGACGACGACGACGAAAAATCATGTGTACAGGAAAGACAAATATGAATGCTTGCGTTCCTTCCCCACTCCGCACGACGCGTCGCGCACGATTGGCATCTTCTCTATTCCCAAGGCCACATCTCCTCCGCGAAATGACATCTCCTCCACGAAGCCACAGCCATCGAGGGAAAATCGAAGTGTGCCTGAGCCTAAGCAAGCAGCAGAGTGATGGCGGAGGATTTACCCTCACAAGCAGTAAGCGATGGCCTATGCAAGCAGCATACAACCCGAGCACCCGACGTGTCATGTCCAAACGGCGGCGGGAGAATTGAGAGGCGAGAGCGAGAGCAGCGGCGGCGGAGGCGGGCAGACCGGGACAGCTGTAGACATCACGCACGGGCACGACGCCACGTCTCTTTTTTTTTTTTTTTTTTTTTTTTTTTTTGGAGCATTTGGTGTAACGATTCTCAGTCTGCAGAAGCATTCCAAGGTCGTCCACTATTTCAGCTGGGTGTGAGCCAGGATTTGCCAGGGAATTCGCTCAGGAGGAAATACCGTTACGCACTTTGTCATTACCGTGTGGGACTCCAACCCCTTATATTAAATTCATCCAATTCCTTGTTTATCATTTATGGGTCGCATACCCACTAAAACCCCCTCATACAACCAGTTATCTGGCAAAGCATCCTCATTAGCAAGAATACCGCTCCATGTACTTAGCACTATCTGTTTCTTGAATGCAAGCGGGCTGAACTTATTTCTATCTGTAAGTAGTCGGTCGCGCGTTAAAACAGTGTTCACCGCCTTCAACCAGCGGTTATATAATTCCTTTTCAGTGTGTATTCTATCAGGATTTTCAATAACTCTCTCCCGGTGGATCTGCCAAAGCAGATACCATGCCACTGAGACAAGAATTGCAAACAATCTTCCCTTCTCAGGTATAATGATACCTTTTCCTGACTTGAAGGTGACAAGGTTACATCCCAGGACAAGGCCCCAATTTAGAGTGGGCCAGTCACGGTACTTCCTCCTCCACAGTTGCTCTGTAAATTCCCAGATCAGCCTTTGGCCCGGGGCATTACATTCCAATGCGATATGTTCAAGTGTGTCGGGGACATGGCATATTTGGCATTCAGCCCATACTGATAAGGGCTCAATGTGAAGCCAGAAGTCACCTACTCTGAAAACACTGTGTATACATTTCCAATAAAATTCTCGTGTCAAACGCTGCAGGGTACTCGACCGAATTGATGTCCAGATCATTTTGTCAGATGGTGCAAAATTTGAGACTTCTTGAACGGAACACCGTATTCGGTCCAAGTTTATGAAGGTAGATTTGCGCGTGGATTTGGCTTCAAGGTTCCGGATAATTTTCGTAAACAGTCTTTGTGATCCTTGGGTTAGTGGAATTCCAGGGAGTTCAAACATACAGTCAATGACGGTGTCAATTTCAATGATTTCCACGGATGTTTCAGTCAAAAATTTCGCTTGATTGAGGAGTACTCTTTTGAAAGAGACCCGAGCCACTCGTTCATTCAGTTTTGCTATCACGGCTTTTAGGAGTCTGTATCTGATATCCAACATATCATTCTCACATTTGGTCCTCTGTTTAACAAGCGTGCGTGCGAGATAGTTAGATGATGAACAAATCAGCAACAGGACATTCTGGTCAGTGTTATTGAGCACATACATCAGTCCCGCCAACATAGCAGACAAGAAGTTGACTGGTATCTCTGCTCGGTCAAATGTAACTGAGAGTATGTGAGCTTGTTCATTTGTCTCAGTGTTAAGTTTGATGTATACATTCATTTTTGACCCATACTCACCGGGGTGTAATATTTTCGCGTGTATGTGGGCTGTTGTAAGTGTAGGCCGCAGGCCCGATATTTTGGTTCGTCGCACCCGAACTTCATTTAAGGGTTCCTCAGTTGCAAAAATTCGGAATCCATTGCCCAAGTCAGTGAGACTAATGTTCGGGTCAAAAGTAAAGGGTCTGTCAGTTTCCAGTACCATCTCATTTGCTGTGATCTCTGCTTGTGTTAGAGCGAGCTCGTCATATAGATCCAGATTTTCTATCGTGGGGTTCCACCTTGGGTGGATGCTATTTATGAGCATTTTTGCAGTTTCAATACATTCCCCTGGATTCTGGCACTCTCGTTGTGTTCTATCTTGAGAGCACGCAGGGCAACCACAATTTTTTCGTCCAATACCAGAGGGATTAACTTGGTGTGGTTTTCGTACAACTACTGTCTTTCGATTTGCGATGCTGAGTGCATCTTGGACTTCCCGAACCCCATGTTTTAGCCTCAGGCATGTTGCAGAGTCACGGCGACAGGCTTTCTTATACAGATCCTTACTCATACCTGGGTGTTTCCACACTGGGACTTTTAGCTTGATTTCCATGGGTAAGGATAGTGCTGTGAATCGTAGATGATATTTTCGGGCTGTGACTATCATGTATTTGATGTCATCGGGTAAAGGAGTTTTAGACGAGATCGGGATGTGGATGTCTTGAAGGAAGGGGTTTAAGATTTGTCCTGGTCGTATGTTCAAATAACTTTTCTCTAGAAAATTTGTCAAAATGAAGTCTACGAAAAAACACCATGAAGGTCGTTCTTCTCCCTGTGTCAAGTATGACTGTAGGTTCCACAAAGCGATAGCTTCATTCCTGGCTGGGAGGTCAAGAATTTTTTTTTCCACCATCATTAGTGTCCAACATCATTGTTTCATGCGAAACTTTCGCTTTTTTACCTTCCCAGAGGAATATATGTTGGAGTTCAACAAGTTCAGTTTCCACATTCTTTGGCATGCCTTGAACCCTTGTTAAATATTGGGTTCGTCATCCAATTGTCATATTGATAATATAGCGTTTGCCTTCTAAAGTAGGCCGGGTCATCTCCCCATCTTTCTAGATCACACTGGATTTTTTGCACCACCGCAGGCCAAGGTGTTGTATAAGGTACCGAGTTTCCAATCCATGCCCCCAGTATGCGGCATGTCTGGCCATCAGGAACAATCTCGAGATTCTGGTGAATGTTGTCAATAGGTACGTCACTGTTCAAGTGTCTCTCTTGCAGAATCTTTTGTCGGAATTGTGCTGTACCAAAGGGTAATAAAACAGTTTTGTGGTTATTGAATTTTGCTGTTGATGCGGTGCACCACAAGTCCAGAATTTTCCAGAGAGAATCAATTGAGTCTTTGGAGGAGAGAAAGATAGTTGTGTCATCCGCGAAAAGGGAAATGACCAAATTTTCATCTTTGCCTCGGACTTTCACGCCTTTCAAGGGCGAGTTCCGTATCATACAAGCAAGGGGTTCAATTGCCAGATTGAAAAGAAGACAAGAAAGGGGATCACCTTGTCGGACTCCACGAGTCCGGTGAATGTTTTACTCATCTCGCCATTTATCATGACAGTTGTTTCGGCATTTGTATAAAAAGCCTCAATAGTTTTCCGGAATTTCGGAGGGAATCTCATGTGTTCTAATGCGACAATAATCCCATTTTCTTCAGCAGCCTCACCATAGTTCAAGAGGAATTTGGCCAATTTGACTTGGTCTTCAATTTTCCGACCTTTCATAAATCCCGCCTGGTCTGGGTGTACAAGGGAGGGAGCAACATTCATCAATCTTAGAGAATACATTTTTGTCATTAGCTTGTAGTCGCAGTTTAGAAGTGTAATCGGTCTATAATTACTGATAAGTGATTTATCGCCCTTCTTGAATACCGGGCAGAGCCATCCAATGTTGAATTTTGTCTTTTCAGTAATTCCATGTTGTTCGATGTCTGTGTAGAGTCTTGTAAGGAAGCCCAGTATGTCAAAGAGTTGTTGATTAGATTGTTTGCCTTGCTCGAACGAGATATCTAGCATCTTATAAAATTCATATGGCAGTCCGTCAAGACCAGGTGATTTACCATTGTTTGAGAGCTTGAGAGCCTCTGCAACATTTTCAGGCATGATGTCTTCATCCATCTTCTTGAACTCGTCCTTAGACAGGCCAACCTTGCAGTGTTCCAGAGTCATCTCTGTTGCCATCATTCTGCCGTATTCGTCTGGAAGGTCTTTTCGTTGCACGGAGTCATGGTAATCCCTCGCCATCTCTGCCATCTTTTTTGGTTGCGATTCGTAGCGTGGAGTTGATGGGTCTCCTTCAATTTTGAACTCATGAATAGATTCCTTGAGATTGTAACCCTTTGCCGATTTTGTCCAGGATTTGGTTCGAAGGGTTTCTCCTTCGATGTCGTATCTTGCTTCGGCAAGTGCCGCCTTCTTTTTTGAATCCTCTCTCAGACGATCAGCGATCCTTTTCTCAAGCAAAGATGCAGCTAGTGAGCGGTCATCTTCCGATATTTCATCATCATGCAGGATCAAGGTCAGTTGGGCTTTCCAGGTACGTATTTGCCGAGTTGCATCGTCGGTAATATGTCGGGAGCAATGCCTCCCCCACTCTACCACATTCAATTTGAATTTCGCCCAGAGAGTCTGTATGTTTTCATTCTCGTCCCGTGCTGAGAGATCCAGGCTTTCAAGATCCTTGAGGAGCTGCGCGGCGAGTGCTTGAACTCTGTTCATAAATGCTCTTGATTTCAGGAGGTAGTGAGGAAGACTCCATCGGCCTTGACCTGGCTTTTCATCTGGTCTGCATGTTATTTGGGTTAAAACCAGCCTGTGGTCGCTTTTTACTGCACAGTGCTTAATATCCCAACCCCTGTATTGATTGAATTCTCGGTTGACAACATAAATTCTGTCTAGACGTGAGTATGAGATGTGCGTTTCTTTCGTGTCTTTATCAACCCGTATTTGGCAACATGTATAGTCTCGTGTGTCTGGGAATGTAGTCCTCCATCCATCCTGCACCCTCCAAAGGTGTTTGAGAATTTTAAAGCTTTCGGGGACTGTTTCGGACGTGGTAGAATTTCGGTCTCGCGGATCCTCTACAAAATTCCAATCACCGAGCACCATGTTAGGGAAGGGGAGTTCGGGGTTATCTGCCCACATTTTATGTAGATCTTTCCACATTTTGTCCCTGACGCCACGTCTCTTCGTTCGTATGGCCGTGGGTCGTGAATCTGTAAGCGTCCGCTTCACAGCGTTGTCTCGTGTCTGTCGCGCGGTCCACACGGCAGCAACGTTTTCCATCCTCGGCCAACACACAGCTCGCCATCGAAGGCAGCCATCCTCATCAAAAGCTTGCCGTCGAGTTGCTTGGGCTGTGCCGCTCCGTGAGTCCATTCGCACCCGCTTCCTGTTTTCCTCAGTCGCACGCATGGTGTACAGTAACTATATTAAGACAAAATGCGAGGCCCACACATGACCATGTATGTCTCACCACGCGTGGGTACGCGTACGCGTGTTCCTCATGGGTGCGAGCATCCTCGTATCCGCGGGATCAACCCATGGTCTGAATGGCGATCGGTGATAATTCCAGATCAATCACTTTCATGAGAAAGCCAGCCGCATTTAGTTAGCATAAGTATACATTCCCTGACTCTGCAGGCCCAGGCCATGGGTAGGTCGCCGTGTCAACAAGCAATCAGTGCATCAATTCAGGGCGTTACTCCAGCTTCCAAGACAGCACAAAATATTAACAGTCAATTCGGAAGTTGTAGTTCAAACACGAATGCTTGCATCTGAATTTGTTGGGTGGCCAATATTGTCCCCCAAAAAGGCATTTACCAATGCACAAAGAGGTAAGAGAACTTTCCTTCATGATTTGGGTGAATGCGACCGTTAACAATGGTATAAGTGCTCGACTGAATGATCCCTTGCCGAGGGTCACCGGCACATCGAAGCCTGCTGCCGAATGTGGGGACTTGATTTTGGGCCGGAGTCCAACCACTTATGGAGTACTGATGGTAACCATCCTTTCGGCCACTGCGGAAAGTTATATGTATGGGAAATTTTGCAATGTGCTTGCCATAGGTTCTCCACATCACTGCTCATGCATATCAATGATGTACCAGTGCTACTTATGCATGGCCACTGCTATCAATGATCACATATGCTCCTGCATGCCTGTAAGCATGACGATTGGATTTTTGTCAAATTTTTGGGCAATAATCATGGCTGACATCGCACTTGAGATGCTAGATGATGGCCCAAGACAAGAGTGTTGTTGCCTAGGCACGAACTGAGAAGACAGAAAAGAGTACAAGTGACTGTGCCCCAGCTCTTTTGTTTATCCTTCTTGCTCACCTCACAACGTCATATCCATTCCTCAGTCAGTCCTTGTTCTTGAATAAACCTAACCAGCAATTGATATGCCTGCAAAGATTCACAATTTCAAGCTTCATTAGCCTTTCTACTAACTTGGACAATATTATGCTGAACATCATTGGTAGGAGACAAAATATACCCCACCAAAAAATAATTCATTTTGAGTAGACCAGGATGATCCTGGCCACGGACATTCATATCATAGTGATGACCCTGCTAATGGTATGCTCCCTGAGGTGCCTCGACAACTGAACATCTCTGGTAAGTGGGAAAAAAAAATCTGTGCCTGATGATTAACACTTTTGAGTAGGTGGCCATGGTGGTCCAGGTGGTCAGGGACACCCACATGGTACTGGTGGCCCCGGTGGACCTGGGTTGGGTCCTACTGTGCATATTAATGCACAACAACTGAATGTAACAAATTTGCATGCTACACTTAGTGTGGAGGCATTGCAGCTTAGCAACATTCAAGCCTCTCAAGTTGCTATCCAATGTCCTTCTGTATCAAGAATATTTCAAGGCAGAAGAGATATCCTTAATAGAATGCATCACTTTTTCACCCCTAACAACAATAGCCAACAGATTTATGTGCTGCATGGACTTGGAGGTGCTGGGAAAACACAGATTGCTTTGAAATTTATAAATGAGTCTCTATCTCGGTGAGGTTGGGCTGAATTGGAAAGGTTGCTTTGCTGACTTGGAATATTTCAGCTTCTTGGACATCTTCTTTATTGATAGTGGTTCAATTGCAACCATTGAGACAGGTCTCAAGAACATAGCAGTTATGAAACATTCTGGAACATCTCAACAAGATGGTTTACTATGGCTCAAGAGCAAAGTTGAAGAATGGCTCCTTTTCTTGGATAATGCAGATGATCCAAAGATCAATCTAAATGACTTTATTCCTCAATGCACCCATGGGAATGTCATTATCACCTCTCGGAATCCAGGGCATTGTGTTTATGGTTCACATTCCCTTGTATCAGACATGGAAGAGAAAGATGCAGTATCATTGTTACTCAAGAGTGCTGCACAAGATGCCACAATTAATTCTCAAGTTGCAATTGAAATTGTACAGGTCAGCTAAAAATTAAACTTGCTTAATCTTGATGTTGAAGAATATATTAGGCACTGTACTATCTACCCCTTGCAATTGTACAAGCTGGTGCATTTATAGCAAAATCTCATAATCTTGAGGGTTATCCAGCTCTCTATAGGAAGAATCAAGCACAGCTACTTGGTGAAAAACCTGCTCAGTCTCATGACCATTATGCCTGGACAGTGTATACAACATGGCAAATGAGCTTTAACCAGCTCAGCCCACCAGCTGCCATGTTCCTACAACACTGTTCATTCCTCCATTATAATGGAATCTCAGAAGAAATCTTCAGCTATGCATCAAAGTACAACCTTCAATCTGATGGCCCATCTGAAGAAGAATTGCAACCCACACTAGGATTTCTCTCAATTTTCCAAAAGACATCTGGTGAATGGGACTCTTTCAAATTTTCATCTATCATAAATGAGATTCAAGCCTATTCATTGATTAGCTTTGATCCAGAGAGGAAGGCCTTTTCCATTCATCCATTAGTACATGCTTGGAGTCAAGCAACAGTCCATGATCCAAACAGATGCATTTCTGTAGTAGGAACCATACTTGGCATGGCTATTTCAGAACACCCAGACCAGGATATTCAATTGGCCAGTCTGAGATTATATCCACATGTTAAAGTGGCTGTCCAATATCATGCAAAGATAGCTGTGGCATTCCAATTTCAATATGGACAGATTTTGTGGGGGGGCTGGAAAATATGAAGATAGCAAGAAGCTTCTGGAAGAAGTGCTAGAGGAACAGAAACAGTTTCTGGGCATCAACCATCCAAGTACCCTCTTCACTATGATAAAACTGTCACAAACATACTGGGGACTAGGAGACAATCTCAAAGCCAAGGAACTCCAGAGTTTTGCACTTGAGAAACAAGAACAGTTTGTAGGTCAAAATCATCCACAAACATTATACACTCGGGGTAATCTAGCTGTCACATATAAAAAATTAGGAGAGTATCGAAAGGCTGAAGAGCTAGAGGTTTTTGTGATGGAGAAACAAAAACAGATTCTGGGTGACAATCATCTGGATACCTTGAAGACTATGGGTAATCTGGCTGCAACATATACAGATCTTGGAGAGCATCACAAGGCGAAAGAACTGAATATTTTTGTGCTGGAGAAGCAAAAACAGCTTCTGAGTGACAATCATCCAGATACCTGGAGGACTATGGGTAATCTGGCATGGACATACTCATGTCTTGGAGAGCATTACAAGGCTAAAGAGCTGAATTTTTTTTGTGCTGGAAAAACAAAAACAGATTCTAGGTGATGATCATCCAGATGCCCTGTGGATTATGAGTAATCTGGCAACTGAATACTCAGATCTTGGAGAGCACCACAAGGCTAAAGAACTGAATGTCTTTGTGCTGGATAAACGAAAACAGATTCTGGGTGATGATCATCCAGATACCTTGCGTACTATATGGGTAGTCTGGCTAAGACATATCAAGATCTAGGAAAGTATCAAAAGACTGAAGAACTGTGGGTTGTTCTCCTGGAGGGACAAAAACAGATTCTGGGTGATGATCATCCAGATACCTTGAAGACTATGGGTAATCTGGCTATTACATATTTATATCTTGGAGAGTACCACAAAGCTAAAGAACTGGAGGTTTCTGTGCTGGAAAAACAAAAAGAAATTCTGGGTGATGATCATCCAAATACCTTGCTGGTTATGAGTAATCTGGTCAATACATACAGCAAACTGAGAGAGTATCAAAAAGGCTGAAAATCTCAGTGCCATTGTGCTGGAGAAACAGAAACAACTCCTGGGTGACAACCATCCAAGCACACTTGTTACTATGGGTAATCTAGCAGAAATTTATTCGCATCAAGGAGAGCATAAGAGGGCAAAAGAACTGGGGGCTCTTGTGCTGGAGGCACAACAGCATATTCTGGGTATTGACCATCCATACACACTGCACTTCATGAGTAATCTGGCAAAAACACATTCAGACCTTGAGGACTATAAACAGGCCAGAGTCCTTGGAGTTTGGGCACTAGCAAGACAGACACAGCTGCTGGGATACAATCATCCATACACACAGCGCACCATGCATAATTTAGCACAAACATACCCAGCCATGGTAGAGCATAGTCAAGTGGAACTCTGTAGTATGCTGAAGAACCAAAAACAGAGTTCAGATAACCACACCATAGTCAATAAAGAGCTGTTATGCTCAGAACTGGAAGAGCATCAATGTGAAGAACAGCTTGGTGCTATTGTCCCAGACCAACAGAAACAGACTCCAACCAACACCTATTCAAGCACCTTGCATGCTGTACACCATTCAATTCACATAGCACCATTCATCTTGACCCGAATAGCTGGGATGACAAATACCAATGTGGATCAGATGGAGCTTGGGGTGGATTAGATACGCAACCTGGGCAGAAAGGTAGTGGTGACTTGTACCTAAACATGACCTCTCTGTGTTCAAGGAGCTTGAATGTATTTATGGGTAGCTAGCTATTTGCAATTTTATCACATGTTTCATTTCAGTCTTTGCTGTCAACGAATGTGAGCTGATTATCAGCAAATTTTGGAATTCAAACAACTTACGTTGAATTTGTCCTACCATTTACGGAAATCCAGTTGAACTCCCTGCACTGGAGTAGATACACACATTAAACGACACGGCCTAGCTCAATCGCGGAGAGTAAACACAGCCATAAATCGTTTTTTTTTCTTGAGCGAGAGGTGAAAAGTCAAATGGAATGGCAAGAAGATGAGGCAAGCGAGTGAATGAAATGATTTCAAGCTGTAAATCGACAACTTGGTCTGCAGATAGACCAGTTTCACTCAAAACTGCAATAAAGAAATTTATTCCGCAAAAGATTCCACTTATATTCCGGATCTGCATCGGTGAACATCCGTACAATCTTCTCCTTGAGTTCACACCGCACAACATGCCGCGTGCGAATCCCAGCTTCGATTCCCCGCCTTTGCGTCATTTTTGCAACATCGACGTGCGGACCGCTTGTTCTATCACACGGTTTCTTGTTCTCCTATTGTCTCAAAAATCTGCACCAGCCATATCGGATTGCACGGTATCGAGTCGTTGTACTCATCCAAAGTCACCCATCCCTTTTAACGCTTCTCTACCCCATGCGCACGAGCAGAAAGCACGCAGACGCATAGGAGAGCAAAGCCACACCTGCCTACTCGGGGGCGCAGATGATCACGAATGCGCCCCACCCTCAACCTGTTCGACAGCTTGGAGGCAAATGCAATGCGAGCGAGCACACGGAGACGCTCTGCAGCCAAGGCAGTGAGTGAGAATCCACCCGGAAGACGTAACACAAGAAAAGAGAAAAAAGCAAAAAGGGGGGTAGAATAGCAGTGCTCGTCACCGCCTCAACCATCGCAACCCGGCGTCAGGCATGCAGACAGCAGCACCTAGACATCAATCCGGTCTGCACGCACCGTGTCCGCACGTCGACGCCTCCAGAAGCGTTGTCTGCTCTCTGTGATGCGCGAGCGCTGGTCTACTCAGCCCGCCGCTCGTGCAACGAAGCAAAACACGCCAGAGAACGAAAACAAAAAAAAAAAAAGGAGACCAAAATCGATTGTATCGGGACCGTGTCGTGATGGTACTCGCCACAGTAATGTCGACGAATGTACTTGGAAGTGTTGATAATCTTATTTTTGGGAGGACTAGTGGACGGGTGTGTCAGATGAACTCGATGGAGGGAGGATGGCGGAACTGGAGAACGGAGATGAAGATAAGGGAACAGAGATGAAAAAGAGGGGAGAATATGCGTACGGCGGATTAAGTTGCGAAAGGGGGAGGTAAAGAATGAGGTGCAGGACCCCAAGACAACTAGCTAGTCCTTCGCTGGAAGCACCGATCTAGTCATCTGGGACTACGAAGCCGCTTTCATGTGGCTAGAAGACGCGGCGAGGCCTACCCCAAAAGAAAAATCGATTTGATTAGAGACGATGTCGCGTGTAATGAGATGGAAATGGCGTGTAAGGAGAAAACGCACCCGCAGCCAAACTCAAGGTATTAATCAAGGACAGGTTGATCTCGAGTGGATACGGACATGAAGCGGGAGTCGTTGTTCTGTGCGTGGATCGAATCAGATCAGGGAGAGAATAATAATTGGGAGGGTGACGCACAATACTCACAAACGGGGCCCGGGCACCTTGTTCTCTCCGTAAGCTCTATCCACCAGATTCAAGAATCCCGGATGCAAATGCCAAGTGACAACGGACGAGCAGAAGTTGAGCTGAAGCGGATCCATTTGACAGGCTTACCAAGTCGGACTCCCAGCAGCGGGTGGCTTGTTACCTTGCTCCCGGACGTCCCATGGCCAATTCGACCCCTGAGCCAACCCTGAGCACTCAGACTTGCTTGATTTTGACGGCGGTTTGAAGGTGCGTTGCAAACCAGCTGAATTTGCGGTCTTACTCCCAGCATTGGCAATGGCAGACATTCAATGGCTGAGGCTAATGTCGCTCGCAAACTTGAGGTATCAAGATTCAAAAATTAAACCCCTTCGGCACAGAGTAGGAGGTCAAAAGAGTTCATAGAATTCCAAGAACGCCAGATATTCTGCTAGCAACTCAGACTCAGCAAGTTACAGGCCGCAGGCGAAGCAAGAGTTGAGGAAGACTCGATCGATGGCAGAGAAGAGTGACGTCACACCGTGACTGCAAGCGCCTAACAAACGCTCTCGCTTCCCATTCGCTTCCTCCCACCAGCTTCCAACTCCCTGAGTCTTCCTCAGTGGCAACTCGTGCATCAAGAGCCCGAAGTCCACGCCATCCATTCACAATGCCGCCTCAATTCATCCCGCTCCCGTTGGTGGTTTCTTGCTGTCCTCGATGACGCAGCCCGATTTCTTGCGTTCCCAAGAATAGAAACCGACTCGACGACGCAGATTGCCAAACCCTCGTCATGGAGCGACACTCCTCGCGGCACCTTTGCCTCCTCTGCATTTATCCCTCTTCGCGCTCCTCCTCCGGCTCTGCTTCCGATGACGCGTACACCCACCTCACCTCTTTCAATGATGTCCGCCGTGCGCGCCCAGACGAGCTCGAAGGCCGACTCGCCGACTTTCACTTCAATCTCGCGGCGGACGATGCTTGACGCCACGACGACGACGCCTCCGCCCCGCACAGTAGGTGGCGGGAGCGACGCAGCACAGGCGACCGCTTCGCGCGCCACCGACGGCTGAAGGACGCTGCTCGGCCTTCCGGTGATGCTTCTGCCCCTGCATCCACGCTGCCTCAATCTCAGCTCGACGCCGCGCGTGCGCCACGGGCCGGCTGGCCGCTGCGCTAGGGGAGGCATCGCATCCGCCACGTCATATATCGCCTCGACACCAACGGCCTCGACGACGCCATCCCAGCGCCTCCCACCCGCGCCTCCTCCCTCTTTCCAGCCGCCACATCTACCCGACCAGGCGCATTTACATGGACAGCTGGGAAGACGAGGAATCCCCAGATGGCGACGGCCTCGCATACGGCGCGTCGCGCGTGCCGTTCTTCCCTCCGCTCACCCTCCTCTCCGCCCTTCGCCGCTGCTCGCCCACCCCGCGTGCATGCCCAGAAACATCTGCAAGCAGCGGAAGACAAAGCAGTCGCAGATGCGTATGCACGGCTCGCTCCCACCGCGTCCCTCCCATCCCGCCCGTTGCCAGTTGGGGAGCGCAGAGCAAGTCGAGGTCGAGGTTGGGTGGACGGAGCTCGAATCTGGAGAGTGTGGTGTCGTATTCTACTGTATGAGGTGCGTCTCTTTCCCCCTTTTGTCTCACTGTGCGTTGCCCGTCCTCTCCCCCCTCCCGCTGCCTTGCCGCGGATTCCGCGCTGCCAACCCCTCCTCCCCCTCCCGCTGCTCGCCTCCCGCTTCCTCTTCCCCATCGCTCCCCTCCCGTCTTTTCCCTGCTCGATGTTGACGTGTACTAACATCTGACTCGCAGACACCCCCGCGAAGCCCAAGACCGAGAAATCGAAAAAGAAGCAATAAATCGCACTCCAGCGCTACACCGTCCGCTCTTGCTTCGCTACAGCCGCCCGTACCTCCTGCGGCGCGCCCTTCCTCCACTCGGCTCTATTTTCCTCATCCCCGTTGAGCGGCGGTGGACGCATATCGGCTATCGATCTGGCCGTCGACGACTTCCTCGGCCTTCTCACGCACGCTGCTCCTCGCGACGACGCGTTTGGCGGTGCGCCTGGCAGATTCGGATTCCTTCTTCTCCCTTCGCATGCGATCTCGGCTTCCTTCCTCCCTCGCATTGCGACCCCACCGAAGTCGGCGTTCCTCTTGCCCCTTCCTACTCCGACTCCGGCTTCGGCTTCGGCTTCGAGACGGAGGAGGCGACGAGGAGCGCGGAGAGCTAGGAGAGCGAGTCGACGACGACGATGCGACGGCGCGGAGGGAGGGCAAGAGGTTGGTGGGACCGGGGAAGTGCACAGGGAAGCTTTCGCAGCGCAGCGGCGGCGGGTTCGTGAAGGGCATGGGCGGGTTTCAGCTCCACGAGCGTTGGCCGGGGCTTCGGCGCTGCTCCTCAAGCCCCTTTCCTCTTCCTCTTCGACACGTTCTTCAGCCCTCGCCCTTCGACACGCCATCCAGCTCTCCAGCTCTTCCAACACACCCCTCAGCAACGGCGAGCGGAGGGAACGGCGAGGGACTGAGGGTATGGGGAGGTGGGGGACCGAGGAGGACGTAGAGCACGAGGTGGTGTGGCGAGTGGAAAGGAATCAGCAGCGTATTCGTGACGGACGGCGGATTGCGTGGGCGGAAGGACACGAAGGATGGAGGGATTCTACGACTCGACTCCGTTGGCACAACACGATCATACCATGATTCGGATTCGACTTCAGTGCTGCCTACACTTGCTTGTACTCCACAATCCTCTTTTACTCATTCGTTTTCTCCACGGCTACTGTACAGGTCTGTACCTACGCTGCCTACCTTGATGTATATTTGTAAACTTGAATACTGATATATATTGATGGACGAGCTAGGCTGTAGCCTCGCGTGTGCAGTGCTATGTCGAGTGGTCGCATACTACGAGTACTTGAGACGGTTTGGCATCTAGGGCATAAAGTAATAACAGTAATATTCCATTGGGATCGACGACGGACAGCCATCCCATCGGCTCGAGTGTGGACGACAAAGACCAAACCAAGAAGACTAAAGTACACGAGGCACGGGCACGCATATGTACGAGGAGAAAAGCGGGAGAAAATTTATAAAGGCCTGCGTTCCGCTTCCCGCTCGCGTCGTGCACGATCATCGAACGGTTTTCTTTAGCCCAGTCTCACTGCCCCGCCGAGATTTTGAGTTCAACTCGCTCTTGCACGACCGTCAAGTGATACCTCCGTCTGTCTTTCTTCGGCGATACAGTCTCGCCTCAACTGTCAAGATTCAACCTGTTCATTCTGGTACAGTTATCAATCACGTTGATTGAATTCGAACATGTTCGTAGCTAGCGCAACTTATGTCGGTGGGGTCCTAATCTGCCTCGCTCCTTCCTACGCGTGGATCTCAGGAAAACGATCTTGCTCCACATCTCTCCTGTTTGGCCTGGGCAAACAAGAGATGACCTTTTCTAAATATGTTTTGATGCGCCGTTCTTGCGCCGTTCACTGGGGGACATTTGTTTCACAGCTTAATCACCATTCCCAGGTCACTGAGACATTCCCTGCCTGTCTCGTGGGATCTGAACCCAATTCCATGGACGTTACCAGTCTCCTGTGCTAGTTCATCAGTTTCCAGTTCCAATGCGTTGAATACCATGCTGCGGATTCCACACAGCAGGGGCTATCCTCCAAACTCAGATGGTCCTCTGATTTGTGGTGTTCATGCACTGATCATGATATCCTATACACGTTGTTTCACTGCCTCAGTACAGCATTTGCACCTTGCATCCTGCTCTCATGGCTGCCTCTGAAGTCGTCAATGAGACATTTCAGACTCTCTGGGATGACGCCTTCGATGTCTACAAAAAATCGAACTGGGACTGATTTGCGGCATGAAAACAGTGACCTCGCCCTCCGTCTGCAAGGCTGCACTTCCACCACATCCATTTTGGAGACTTTACAGAAAATTGCATCGGAATCCGCAGGGTACCGCGAAGGAACTTCAAAATGGAAGAAATTCCATCGGAAGCTCAAACCAGTGCTCAAGGTTATTGTCACGTTCATTGATGCCGCTGCTGATGGTGCAATATCCATGATGTGTCTGTCTCGTGGGGAACAACTTAGACTCTGTCTGAATCCGATGTTCATGTAGCCCATGCCAGGTGGTGCTGTTTTTGTTGCCATTGGATTGCTGTTGAAGGTGAGGACTGCATAATGTGGAGTTAGCAATTGTTGTTGAGTTATGTAATAGGCAACACAAGGAGTCAGCGAGAAATTTGATGCCCTCATTGACCTCTTGGAAAGTCTGGGACTGTTCTTCAGGCAGCTGAGCATACGCTCTGAAGTTCCTCTCAACAAGGAATTCAAACATATAGTGCTTGAAATTTTGGTTGAGATGCTCAAGGCACTTGCTCTTGCTACACAGATGATGAAACAAAACCGGATAAGTAGGCAATTTCCATGATCCAGAATGTTTAGCTCATTTTTAACTGTAGAGAATTTTGTTTGAGAACTTGTCAAAGGCGACGATATGAAAGCCATTCTGGATCGGCTACAGAAGCTCACTACAATTGAATCAAAGATGACAGCAGCAGAGATACTTGGGATGGTTAATCAAAGTAAGATTCTTCTCATATCAGTGAATCAACTCAAACCGATGACTTTCAGCTAGTGGCATACTAGGTGAGCTGAATCACACCACTTCCTCCCTCAAGCGCCAGAACCAAGACATTCTAGAGCATTTGTCTGTGCTCTCGGTTCAGATGAAGGGCAGCAACACTCAAGCTTCTCAAACTCCTATTCAATGTCCTCCTCCATCAAGAATATTTCAAGGTGGAAGAGATATCCTTGATAAAATGCATCATTTTTTCAGCTCCAACAAGGAAAGCCAAAAGATTTACATACTACATGGACTTGGTGGCACTGGGAAGACACAGATTGCTCTAAAATTCATTGATGAGTCTTCATCTCTGTGAGTTTATGTTCTCAATAGGAAGAGTGTCTTTGATTGAGTTCACATGTAGCTTTTCCAACATCTTCTTCATTGATGCTAGCACCATTGCAACAATTGAGTTGGGTCTCAAGAACATGGCCATGCAACATTCCGGAAAGTCTCAACAAGATGGCTTACTATGGCTCAGGAGGAAAGTTGAAGAATGGCTTCTTTTCTTGGATAATGCAGATGATCCAAAGATCAATCTGAATGATTTTATTCCTCAATGTACTCATGGGAATGTCATTATCACCTCTCGGAATCCAGGACATCGTGTTTATGGGACACATTCCCTTGTATCAGACATGGAAGAGAAAGATGCAGTGTCACTGTTGCTCAAGAGTGCTGCACAAGATCCCACACTTGATTCTCAACAACTTGCAATGGAAATTGTACAGGTCAGAAAAAAAGTAAACTTGCTCAATTTTGATATTGAAGGATATTTTAGGCACTTTACTATCTACCCCTTGCAATTGTACAAGCTGGTTCATTTATAGCAAAATCTCAAGACCTTGAAGGCTATCTAGCTCTCTATACGAAAAACCAAGCCCAGCTGCTTGGTGAGAAACCTGGTCAGTCTCATGATAGTTATGCCTGGACAGTGTACACAACATGGCAAATGAGCTTTGACCAGCTCAGCCCACCAGCTGTAATGTTCCTACAACATTGTTCATTCCTCCATTATAATGGAATTTCAGAAGAAATCTTCAGCTATGCATCAAAGTACAACCTTCAATCTGATGGCCTATCTGAAGAAGAATTGCAACCCACCCTAGAATTTCTCTTGCATTTCCAAGGAACATCTGGTGAATGGGATTCTTTCAAGTTTACCTCTATTATAAATGAGATCCAAGCCTATTCATTGATTAGCTTCGATCCAGAGGGAAAGGTCTTTTCAATTCATCCATTGGTACATGCCTGGAGTCAAGCAACAGTCTGCAATCCAGACAGATGCATTTCTGTAGTAGGGGCCATACTTGGCATGGCTATTTCACAACACCCAGAACAGGATATTCAATTGACCAGTCAGAGGTTATCCACATGTTGAAATGGCTGTCCAATATCATACAAAAGTACCTCTGGCATTCCGATTTCAATATGGAATGATGTTGTGGGGAGCTGGAAAATATGCAGATAGCAAGAAGCTTCTGGAAGAAGTGCTTGAGAAACAAAAACAGCTTCTTGGTATCAACCATCTCAACACCGTCTTTACTATGATGAAACTAGGAATAACCTACTGGAGCCTAGGAGACAACCCCAAAGCCAAAGAAATCCAGAGCTTGGTACTGGAGAAACAGAAACAGTTTCTTGGTCAGATTCATCCACAAACATTGCAGAATATGCATAACCTAGCTGCCACATTTAAAAATTTAGGAGAGTATCAACAGGCTGAGGAACTAGAGGTTTTTGTGCTGGAGAAACATAAACAGATTAAAGGTGACGATCATCCTGATACCTTGAAGACTATGAGTAATCTGGCTGTCACATATACACATCTTGGAGAGCATCACAAAGCCAAAGAACTGGAGGTTTTTGTACTGGAGAAAAAAAAAACAGATTCTGGGTGACAATCATCCAGATACCTTGTGCACTATGGGTAATCTGGTGAGAACATTCTCAGAACTTGGAGAGCATCACAAAGCTAAAGAACTGAATGTTTTTGTGTTGGAGAAGCAAAAACAAATTCAGGGTGACAATAATCCAGATACCTTGAAGGTCATGGGTAATCTGGCAAGAACATACTCTGATCTTGGAGAGTATCACAAGGCTAAAGAACTGAATGTTTTTGTGCTGGAGAAACAACAACAGATTCTAGGTGACAATCATCCAGATACCTTGCTGACTATGGGTAATCTGGCTGATACATACAGTGGACTGAGAGAGTATCAAAAGGCTGAAAATCTCACTGCTATTGTGTTGGTGAAATGGAAACAACTGTTGGGTGACAACCATCCAAGCACACTTTTTACTATGGGGAATTTGGCAGAAATTTACTCACATCAAGGAGAGCATAAGAGGGCAAAAGAACTAGGGGCTTTTGTGTTGGAGGCACAACAGTGTGTTCTGGGTGTTGACCATCCCCATACATTGTACTTCATGGGTAATCTGGCAAAAACATATTCAGACCTTGAAGACTACAAACAGGCCAGATTCCTTGGAGTTTTGGCACTAGCAAAACAGAAAATGCTGCTAGGGCACAGTCATCCACACACACAACGCACCATGCGTAATTTAGCACAAATATACTCAGCCATGATGGAGCATCACAAAGTGGAACTCTGTAGTATGCTGAAGAATCAAACACAGAGTTCAGATGACCATACCATAGTCAATAAAGAGGAGTTATGCTCAGATCCAGGAGAGCATCAATGTGAAGAACAACTTGATGTTATTGTCCCAGACCAACAGAAACAGACTCCAACCAACATCTATCCAAGTTGCTTGCATACTGCAGACCATTTAATTCACATCCCAGTGCATACACCATTCATCTTGACCCTGATAGCCAGAATGGCAAATAACAATGTGGATCAGATGGAGCCTGAGGTGGATTAAATACAGCAGCTCGGGAAAATGATAACAGAGAGAGGGAATATTCTCAAACATCATTTTAGCAAGGTGACTTGATTCTGAATAGTAGTCTGTTTTGTATTTCCACATTTTGTGGGTAGCTATTTATTTATCGTTCAGTACTCCAATATGTGCCACAACAACTTTGACCTACTTTCAAACATGAAGTAATTTGTCCTGTCCTACACCATTTACGATATGAAGCAAGAAAAAAAGTCAGTTGAACCTATGTGCATTAGCACAGAGACATGCTTTGAATAATAGCAGGGTGAAAATAGGAGTAAAACACAGCCACAAATTGCCTTTACAATGAAACACTTGTTCTGTGTCTAGGGTGGAATATATATGAAGCAAAGTATTCACGAAAAGGTCTTCAGAACACAACACACACACTACACTACACACACAACACACAACACACTCATTTGGTTGAGTTTGGGGTTCCAGTCCAGTATAGACTGCTGGCAGAGACAGAGATGCAAGACGATGAGACACAGGATGCAGGCGGCGCACAGCGAGACACTGAGACGCTCTGCAGCCGCAGCAGTGTATGAAAATCCACGTGGAAGACGTAACACAAGAAAAGAGAAAAAAGGAAAAAGGGGGTAGAATAGTGGTGCTCGTCGTCGACTCAACCATCACAACCCAGCGTCAGGCATGCAGGCAGCAGTACCTTGACACCAATCCGGTCTGCACGTTGACGCCTCCAGAAGCGTTGTCTGCTCTATGTACTTCGAGAGCACTGGTATACTCAGCCGTCGGCTCGTGCAACGGAACAAAACATGCCAGAGAATGAAAAAAAAAGGAAAAGAAAACCAAAAGCGGCTGTATCAGCACCGTGTCGGGATGATACTTGCCACAGCAATGTCGATGAATGTACTTGGAGGTGCAGCTGATCTTATTTTTGGGAGGCTTGTGTACGGGTGCGTTAGGAAGACTCGACGGAGGGGAGAATGATGGAACTGGAGAACAGAGACGAAGATATGGGAACGGAGACGAAGAAGAGGGAGGAATATGTGTCCGGCGGATTAAGTTGCGAAAGGGGGAGGTAAAGAATGAGGTGCGGTACTCACAAGACAACCAGCTAGTCCCTCGCAGGAAGCGCTGATCTTGTCGTCTGGGACTACGAAGCCGCTTTCATGGGACCAGAAGGCACGGTGAGGCCTACCCAAAAAAGAAAATCGATCCGATTAGAGATGGCGTGGCGGGTAGTGAGAAGACACACCCGCAGCAAAACTCAAGCTAATCGAGGACGGCTTGATCTCGAGCTGAGATGGACGCGAAGCCGAGAGACGTTGCTCTGTGCGTGGATCGAATCAAAGCGGAGAAGGAAGAACTATTGGGATCGGGAAAGCGACACCCAATACTTACAACCAGAGCCCGGGCACCTTGTTCTCTTAATAAACTCTATCCGCCAGATTCAAGAGTCCCGCATGCAAATGCCAGGTGACATCGGAGGAGCTGCAGTTGAACTGATGGGATCCATCTAACAGGCTTGCCTGGTCGGACAGCATCGGTTGGTCTCCCGGACATCCCATGAATTCGACACCTCGGAACTCAGACTTACTTGACTTCCATGACAGTTTTAAGGTGGGCCGCAATCCAGGTATATATTGCTGTCTTGCTCCAGGCGTTGGCAATGGCAGATATTCAATGACCAGGACTAGTATCGGTCGCAAATTTGACGTATCAAGATCCAAGTCCGGCGCAGAGAGTAGGACGTCAAAATAGGCCATGGAATTGCAAAAACGCCAGTCATTTGCTAACGAATCAGATTCAACGAGTTACAGGCCGGGCGAAGGGAGAGTTGAAGCAGACTCGAAAAAGAACGAGAAGAGCAAGGAAGAGAGAAGTGACGTCACACCGTGACAACGAGCGCCTAACAAGCGCTCTCGTCTCCTCCACTAGCCAACCTCGAACTCTTCCTCAGCGGCACCTCGTGCATCAAGAGGCCGAAACCCACGCCATTTATCGACAAATGCCGCCCCGATTCATCCGGTATTCCGTTCTGGTTTCTCGTCGCCCTCGATGACGCGGCCCGATTTCTTGCGTTCCCAAGAATAGAAACCGACTCGACGACGCAGATTGCTCAACCCTCGTCATGGAGCGACACTCCCCGCGCCACGTTTGCCTCCCTGCCCTGGGTCTGCCCCTCTTGTGCTTCACGCTCCCCCGGTGGCTCTGCTTCCGATGACGCGTACACCCACGCCATCTCTATCAAGGGTGTCCGCCGTGCGCGGCTAGACGAGCTCGATGGCCTCCTCGTCGACTGGCACTCCGACCCCGCCGGCTGGCGATGACGACGCCGCCACCGACACCAACGCCCGCTCTTTGCATTCACATTTCGGCCCGCGCAGGGAGGGGGCGGTACTAGAAGGCGGAGACGAGGCACTGTTCGGCACGGTACAACCCGCGGGTGGAGATGGAGCCTCGCCGAAACGCAGTAGGCAACGATGACCTCCTCACGCGCCACGCTCGCACTGCGCCGCGCCCACGCAGCTCAAGGACGTCACGTCTGCGGACATCGCGCGCGCTTCCTCCGCCGTCCCTGCCCGTGTCTCTGCGTCCCAATCTGATGTCGGGGGGCGAGACAGACGTCGAGCGCCGTGCCCGCCGGATAGCGCGCAAAAAACTGCGCCGCATAGCAGCTGCTCTGGCGGAGGTGCCGCCTACGCCTGAGAGTGCCGACTTTGGGGGATTTCCTGGCTCGACGCTTTTGTATCTCCCCTCGGCGACGGCGCATTTCCTCTCGATTGGGGGGGATCCCCGTTCCATTCTTCCAGCTCGTCCCCGCCCGCCCGACGCGTCACACTTTACGCTGTCAATCTCAAGCTCAATCACACGCGCAGGGTCCGGACGTACTTGCCCCTCTACGCGCCACCGAGGACGAAGAGCCGTGCACCTCGACGCCTCGCGTACGCCCGGCTCGCGTCGCGTCTGATGGGCGGGTCACAGCAGGTCGAACGGGTAGTTGCGCGCGAGCAGACGGAGCTTCAATTCAGGGAGGGCGGGTGGAGTGGGATATTCGTCTGTGGGAGGTACGTATTCTCTCCTCCCTTTGTTCCCTCCTCCGCTCCTCCCTGTCCCTAATGATTCCCTTTGCCATTTACCCGCGCCGCCAGCCCTCCCTCCCCTCCCGCTGCTTCCCTCCCCCGTTCCGCTCCTGCTTTTTCCCTTCCTTCGTTTCCGTGCCTGCTCGATGTGGACGTGTGCTAACTCTCGATCGATAGACGCCCCAGCAAACCGAAGAGCCAGAAATCCAAGTCGAAGCACGAAATCGCACTCCATCGCTATCTCGTCCACACTCGCCTCGCCGCCACCTACCACCAGTTCCTCCCCTCACTCCGTTTTCCCCTACGCCTCCTCCCCTTTGAGCGACGCCGGATCCGGCGATCGAAGCCGACGACTCTTCTGGCGCCTTCACGCACAGTTCCTCCAACACGTACATGCAAGGGATGGAGACGACGCATTCGACGACACACCCGGCGGATTCGACTTCACCTCCGCCGACGCGGGGAGCTGCGGTGGGCGTGCTGAAGGAAGCACCCCCGAGCCCGGGGCTGTCAAGACGAGGAGTGCGGGTTTCGGGAAGCGCATGGGGGGATTCGGTTGCTGCACCTCTTTGGTCCTTCGCCTTCGCCTCTGTCTTCAGCCTGCTTTCGACGACGAAGATGCCTTCCGCGAGCGCTCGGTCTCCTTCCGCAGGACGAGTGCGAAGTGGGGGATGAGGGCCAACTTCATCGACGGCGGCTGGGGCGGTACGCGCGGTAGAGGAGTGGGTGGGGCGGGGCAGCGAGGCAGCCATGCGGAGGCAGCGAAGCACGAATGGGCGAAGGGGGAGCACTAGGCGGGACAGTAGAGCGGGAGGGTTTACGATCCCCAGCATCGGCGTCAGCGGACGTCAGGCAATGTAGAGGACGGACGCATTCGTTCCTTGGATTCTCTTTCCCGCACACAGACAGATAGACTTTGGGAGGGATTCCCGGATGTATTTCAGGATGGAATCGCAGACATGATACGAGGATTCGATTCGACTGTGAAGTGTTACCTCTTTGCCTGCCGAGTGTGTTTTGCGTTTCTTTTGGTGTACATCTACCTACATCTGAGCCCACAGAGATGTACCGAGCCGATTGTCGACGGTATACGCTTGGACGCTGCGAGAATGAGAATACAGTACGGTCGACGATGATCAGAATAAAAACGCACGAGGCACGAGAAATGGGAACGGAAAGACGGCCTGCGCTTCGACAGCTTTCCTCGGAAACGGCACGGCCGTCATGAGAGGCGGACTATCGATGTGTGTATGTATTGAGTTCTCCCCAATGCTTTTCATTCGGCCTGCTCACATATTGATACAGCACGAAATATCTATGTTTGGGCATTTCGAGCATTACCAGAAGACGTTCTGCCCAGGTGACGTTCACTACTACGTATCCAGTGAATGCCTTGAATGAATGTCTTACCCAGAGTCCAATTATCCATGTGGCTGGTTCGCAGTAGGGTTAGAGCTTCCGTCTACTACTATGATCCAGACATGTAAGTCATTCCAGCGAGTTGCATTCCGCCATTCAGCTGATGTTAACTAATATCCTTACCAGGGGGTGTATGGGCCTCATTTGTCGTGAGCTTCATATCCGTCGGATGGTGGAGCGAGCTGGGCGATCGCCGCGGCCGGAAAATTGTCATGCTCTTCTCAATCGTCGGAACTGTATTCCTGTGGGCTCTTTCCTTTTTTCATGATCGCGCACTTACACCCTTTCCTGAGTGACCTGATGTACCTTGTCGTGGCCAACACATGACTATCGCGCGACGATGCTGAAGACGCGTTGTCCATTGGCTTAATTGTCGAAAGGCTCTTGGGCGGGTTTACCACGTATAACGGGGTCGTTCATGCACACTATGTATATCAAGCAATGACGGAGATCAACTCATCCACGTTCTCTCCCTTTTTCCTAACTGGCTCTCTAACAGGAGCTTCTATCCCGCTTGATATGCTATGGGTGTTCGAATTGTCTCGCTCCAGCTCTGGACCGATATATTCAGTCCATCTCTGCCTGCCATCTTTCATCTTGGCCTTCTCATCCTGTGCCTGCTGTACACCGACCACACATGGTGCTTGATACTTTCCCGCAAATTGTGCGGCTTTGCAGGAAACACAGACATACGCAATTGAAATTTATATGGCTCCAAATTTACAGCTTGCTCTTTACAATGCGCTGAGCACCAAACTAGGACCAAGTATTCCAAGACCAATGTTTGATATTATTTACTCGCTTGTTTCGAGCGCGTCGCGAGCACGTGACGTAGCTATCGTTCTTTGGACCATTGTTATTCAGTGTTACGTCTGCTGATGTCCCATCCAAAGCAATCC
This sequence comes from Mycena sanguinolenta, assembly GCA_014462675.1. Taxonomy (NCBI): domain Eukaryota; kingdom Fungi; phylum Basidiomycota; class Agaricomycetes; order Agaricales; family Mycenaceae; genus Mycena; species Mycena sanguinolenta. Next base: position 465,331 of record JACAZH010000047.1, on the reverse strand, counting down.
TAATCTTCTGCATATGTTTGTCTGCTGAAAATTCAGTCATGCCCTGCACATGCGTTGCATGTGTTTTTTCGTGCATTTATGATAGAAAAACTCATGCTCTTCCTCCTGTTGAGAACGCAGTAATCACAGCGGTTCTGGCCGGTCCGACATACGTGTCCACCAGCTGCCCAGCAGCAGGTGGGTAAAGAGCTATTCATAATCATAGGACGAGGTTAAGTATGTTCAAAGCAAGTGAGGTTGAACCGCAGCGGCCGCAGTCAGCTTGAAGCAAGATTGCTGTTGAACTTCGATGACATCCGTGATTCGAAATCGAGAGGTGGGATGGAACTTTCCTAATTTTGAAGGTCGCCCGGGTAACCTCGGGTTGACGCAAGGTTGTACGCTGAAGTTGAATGAGATCGACGGTTCAAGGTTGAGTAAGGAACACGGAAGGAAGAACGGAATGGAATTTGAACTTTCGTCGTGAATTTTCAATTTTGAACGTTGCTCAGAAGACAGAAGTATATTATATTATTGATCGGAAAATTCAGTTTTGAAGGAGGCACCCGAGTACCTGCGCGCTACGACTTGCTAGTTCCCAGCTGGGTTGAGTGGTTGAGTCATAGATCACAGTGTGCGTGTGTGCAGCGCTATGTTACGCGCACGGGTCGGCTCGCCGTGCCGTTCCTAACAGGAAATTCAACCACGACAAACCGGGGTGCACGCAACCCGTCTATGTATTGCCTGCTTTGCTAATAATGTTCAACCATGCATTGCAAGCATTTTTGTAGAGCGGTCTTGACATTCCGGCTTTAGGTCCTGGAGTCGCTAGCCAAAAACAAATCTCTGAGTTGGCCGAAACAAATGAGAGATTGTTCATTATGTGTTGCATACCAAGACATTAGAGTCAAATCCCGTCGGGCTCAATTGCAAACATATGTGAAGCAAGCTTAGGATGTTCAGCTGTTGATCGAAATGAATGTTTACAGTAATTTTAACTGTGTGTGATCTGAGTGAAATAATCATCTTGGGCTCAATTCTCCCTGAGCAACACCAATAATATAACTGGATGATGTGACAGAAATCTACCATGATGCTTGGCTTCCAACGCCCTTGCGACCTCACGGCGCCGTCGCTTAAACTCAAAAGAGCGCCGAAAGGCCCGAAAGCACTGAATATCAATCTGACGGCTGTCGCGGCCGCTCACGGCGGCATGGTATGTATAACGCCGGCATTTTGTTGCTAATAACCCCCCTCACCTTTGATGCCTTTGGTGGAATAACATGGTTCGCCCAAAATTCCCCAAAATTTTGAAATGAAAGGGGACGTTGAGTCTGCTTTCTGTGCATGTCAATTTATTTTGGACTGGTCAAAAGCAAGTAGAATGTTACAGCTAAGTCGAAAACGATAGACACCCTCGCATTTTCATGAAAAGTTCAGCTAAGCTCGGCCACCTTCTCGATTTAGTCATTGTGGAGCTTCTGAGCATTGCCAAGGGGGTACCATTACACACCGGAAATGGAAAAATTTAATAATGCCCTGAAAGTTGAGCTGAAAGTGATAATATCAGATCCAATTTCAGCAGCTACTGAAAGTACCAATTTTAGAATGCCTGAAAGAGAAAGAGAAAGAGGTACTTTTTGAAGTTCCTTTCATAGAGTTTGAAAGAATGATTTTCAGAGCTGTGGGCTTTTTGCCATTGGTCTGGCAATTACTGGACCAATGGCGAAAATAGCGCATCTATGGAAGTTGTACTTTCAGAGTCTTTGAAAGCGACTCTGAAAGAAGGTCTTTCTGACACACTTTCAGATCCAATGAAATCAGTCATTTCAGTAAAGCTGAAATTGTATCTGATATTACTACTTTCAGATCAACTTTCAGGACATTATTAAATTTTTCCATTTCTGGTGTGTTAGCGCAATCGGTGAAATCAACCTGGACTATATGCTCATGTTTGTGATTTGATGTGATGGCTCGCCAAGTTATCTCCGAAATGGATTATTGCTGAATGGGTAGCTGTAATAGGATTACTTCGCATGTTGTGATGTGTAGCGCTTCAGTGGCACGTCTTGCAACATGTGTAGCCTTGCATTGTGTGAGGATCTGGATAATAACAGAGTGAAGCCAGATTAACAATTGTATCAATGTGAATCCATCAAAACAAAGTGTTAGCTCATGTTTTGTGAAACGAGAAATCCAGTGAGCCCAGAAAGACAACAATGTTTCTCCCATTGATAAATTAGCAACTATCCATCTCAGGGGTTGTACATGTATGAGGAATGAGGGGGATCCCTTGCTATTTATCTGCTGTGAGGTGGACAGTCAATTGTGCCCTTTCTTTCCTCTCTACCACCATGTCTGGTCGCTCTGAACAAAGGAAAGTGAAGCCAGCCACCAATCCTGTCAAATTTGAGGTTTTCAATCCCAAAAGCGAGGTGACTACACGTATTTTTGCCTTCTGGCATACATGAAGCTTCACATGCCGATGGTACTACATCAGTAAACTACACATTTGGCTTTGGGGTCTTTTGGCTTTGGAAGGTGTCTTTTCAAGTGGTCTTTTGAAAGGCATCTTTGTCTTGGGAACAACGTCTTTTGAGGTTCTTTGTCTTTGGTATTGTGTCTTATGTCTTTGGAAGAGAATCTTTTCCTGTCCTCCCAAACAAGTCCAAGTTCACAAATGTGTCTTGAAGATGAATATATGTTCACTCTGAGCTTCACTTGAGTTCAAGCTAGTAAGCTTGCACTCCAGTGAATAGAGCAGAGTCGATGGACCATGAAAGCTGATTTCTGTCAATTTTACATTTATATAATGGTCGGAAAGGTTGTACGGTGTGCCAATGAACCATGAATCAATTTTCTCTCACCCCCGCACCTTAGTGGAGGAAGAATGATTCAACGCAGCTGTGGAACTCAGAGAAAGCTTCAAGTCTTTCAAACTCCGCTCGGACATCATTCCGTTGACAGATGGCAAACAGATGGCAACAGATGGCACCATCGCACATGACTTGCATCAAATGGTTGGTTGGTCCGTCCTCTCTTTGCTCTTTCCCCTCATCTGCCCCGTGCCGCACCTCTCCTTTAGCCGCTCCTCCATTGTCTTTAGCTCTGGGTTCGGCAACTCACTCAAGTATTGGGCAACCACTCATTTCGCAAACATTCTATGGGTTTCTTTTCAAGGCTGCAAGCCAAGTTTTCATCAAGTCGCGTTTCTGCAAGTCGTCAAGACATTCTGAAGGCTTCAAGTTGCTTTCATGCAAGACTCAGGGTCTCAAAGCTTTCTCACAGCAACAAAGTTCTCCTCGTCTGTTACCAATTGCAATGCACATCGTTGCAAAGTTGTCAAGAACGCCGTGTTGAGGCAGTGCAAGTAATATAATCCGAGATAATAACAACAGCGGGTACGTGCTCCTTCCACTCTCTAATGTTTTGTCTAACTCAGCTACTGACTTTGTTGTCTCCCCAGTTGTCGCTCACACTGGTGCACCATTGCCCAGCCGCCTCAGCTCCATACGACACAAATCTGGGCCTCCCAACACGTGACCCGGCCAGCTGCACCATTCAGTTCCAAGGTCTCCGCACAGTTTGGGGCCTCGAAAGGATTCCTTTACTCCGCGGAGAGCACTAGTGAATTGGACCTGATGGATGTCGATGGGGCCTGATGTATGGTATGGTTTCGACTTGATGTTTGTGATTCTATCTATTTTGTACTCGTATCTTGACAAAGATGTGTTTTTCCTCTATTCTCTTTGTGGTTATATAAGTCTTTACGGGGTCTATCCAAAGACAGAGTCAAGTCTTTGAGGTCTTTCGCAAGACGAAAGTCTTGCTCAAGACTTTGGGACCTGCTTAGCCAAAGATGTGCGTCTTGAACTAAGACGCGTCTTTGGTGTCTTTGACGTCTTGCCCAAGATGCCAAAGACGCCAAAGACAAAGTTATAGTTTTACTGATGTATGGCCACTGCTGCAGATGGCAACTTGACTCTGGGGAACTCTGGCAAGGGTCGAACTTGTTGACGTGCCATCAAACCAAGAAGACTAAAGCTCGATAGAGTACTCATGATGTAGTATTTTGGCTATATAAACTGAATCAGCTCTCTTAAACTCACTGGAAGTGCGCGACACACGTCGCAACATGCGAAGCAATCCTATTCACGGCTACGCGTTCAGCAATAGTCCATTTCGGGGATAATTTGGCGAGCTATCACATCACATCACAAATATGAGCATATAGTCCAGGTCGATTTCATCGATTGCGCTAACGGTACCCCCCTGAGCATTGCTATCATGCACTGCAGCCGATTTCCTGTCATCCTCAAGCGACGGCGCATTCGGACCGCATATGACGCGAACTTTTTGTGAAAACGACGGGGTGTCTATCGTTTTCGACTTAGCTGCAAACACAGTCCTACGCGGTCACGTCCACGCATTACATCTGTCTCGGAACATCCGCGATCACTCCGGAATGATCCGGCACTGAATGCTGCTTGTCAACAACATCGATCTTTTTTGGCAGATTCCACTCCAACAACAGGATCCCTCGCAGCGATCAGAGGATCATTGCAGAATCCGCGCGCGCTGTCGGGCATGTCCCGGCACGTCACGCAGTCGCGTCTTGACCTCCGCCGCTTCACTTGCTCTTCACGCTCTCGCTCTCACTCTAACTTAGGCGCCGGGCACCCAGATGACGTGTACATTAACACCAATGCGATAAGACGCCGCGCACCGACGAGTTTAGAGGCCTTCTCGCCGACTCGCACTCGCACTCATCTCATTCCTTCCGCTGCTTCAATTCCGCTGGTGACAACGCCCGGGGAAACGACGCCGCCGACCCAGACGCCCTCTTTCTCGGCCCCACACGCCCACCCCGCGCACGGCGGGGCAAAGGGTTCCACGCGCACGCAGCTCAAGGGCGTCACAGCTGCGGACGTCGCGCGTCGTTCCTCTGCTGCGTCTGTTGCTACGTCTCAGCAAGCTGACTCGAAGCACCGCCGTAATGAAATCCGCGTCGCATATACTCGACAGCGCCGAGTTTGAAGGTTTTCCTTGGGGCAGCGCATGTCGCAGACGCCAGCAGCCGCAAATCGAGGTACAGCGCAGCTTCTTTCCTGCCCCAATTCTGCCTCAGCGACAGGGCATGAACGTGCTTGCCCACCTCCCCGCAGCCACGACGAACCAGCACGAGGAACCTGCGAGCCGGCATACGCGCGACTCGCACCACGTCCTGTCGGTGGCTCTCAAAGCAGGTTGAGTGGGCAGCTGTGGTCAAGTGCGAGCGGGTGGTCGTCGAATTCGGGAGGTGTGGGAGAGCTGTATCGCCTGTGGGAGGTACGCGTTCTTTTCTTCCTTTGATTCCCTCCCCGCTCCTCCCTGTTCCTTCGCGCTTCTCGTTACCGTTGATTCTGCGCTGCCTGCCCTTCCTCTCCCTCCTTGCTCCTCCATGTCCGCCTCTCTTCCTCTTCCCTGCTTTACACTTCCTATCTCCGCCCGCCCCTCCTTTCCCTGCTCGATATGGACGTATACTAGCTTCGATCTGTAAATGCGTCGAAGCCGAAGAGATACAAGTCGAAGCGGAGCAACAAATCCCACTCCACCTCGGCAGTGGAGGGATATCGGCTATCCACCCGGACGATGGCGACTTCTTCGGCCCTTTAACGCGTGGTTCTCTTCTCGACGACGCGTTTAACGGCAGGCCTAGCACATTCGGGTCGTTCCTCCTCCTCCCTTCGCTTCCGGGCTCGGCTTCGTTCTTCCCTCCCATTTCGACCCTACCGACCTCGGCGTTCCTCTTGCTCCCTCCCACTCAGAATTCAGCTGCAGCTAATGGGACGACAACGAGGCGAGGTTGCGGAGGGTGGGAAAGGAAAAGGAAAAGGAAAAGAGGTTGGCGTGCGAGTGGGAAATGGGAGATGCACAGGGGAAGCGCTCCCGAGCCCGAGGCTGTGCGGGAGTGCGGGAGTTCGGGCTTCGGGAAGGGGTGAGTGGCTTTCAGCGCTGCGAGCGTTGGCCAAGGTTTCGACAGTGTTCCAGCCAGCCTTCGCCTTCGACGCGCCCTCCGACCCTCTCGGCCTTGGACAGAGGTAGGGAGGGTGTTGGGAAGGGGAGGGCGAGAAGAAGGCGGAGGCGTATTCGTGACGGACGGCGGACCCTGTGGGTGGGGGACATGGAGGAGGGATAAATTTGGCGCAGGGATTTTAGGAGGGTTCTACGACTCGACTCCGTTGGCATGACATGATACTACGTTTCGTCGTTCAGTGCTCGCTGCTACACTCCGCATTTTCACTGTTCATTTGTCATTCGGTTTCTACTTGACTAGCTGTACGGGCCTGTACTACACTATACTATCTCGACATGTGTGTATGCGTACAGTAATCTTAGATTTCGACGAGCTAGGCTGTAGCCTCGAGCGGTATGTCGAGCGCTGGAGAAGACAAGCAATAAAGGGAAGCATAGCCATGAGAATTGCTTTTTTTTTTTGAGCACTGTGACTCCACAGATCGCTGAAAACAAGACCCAGAAGACAGCTCGGGCATAGTCGTGGGAGACGGAGACACGGCACTACGCACTCCGTACTCTGAACGAATGAATCCAGCTCTAAGATTGTGCACGCCGCGAATTCGAATGCATCATATCTCCGGAAGATTCGATCAGCGAGAAGTCGACACCGCATGTTTGACTTTTGCAGGCTGAATGGAACCAGGGGACCGATGGTGGGAAGAATGTTGCTGTACTTAGCCTGGACAGAGCATAACAAGGTGGCTGCGCTTGCCTCGTCTTTGCCTCCCACATCCATCTCGCATCGTCCTAGGCATTCCTCCGGCAGCCACTGCTTTTGAAGGAACTTCAGCAACGACTGATATTCATCTGCGAAGTCGATTTCTACCAATCTGCCCAATAACTTGACAATATCATGTTTTCCCAAGATGATTCACAACAGCGGAATATCACTGGTGGGAGATTAAATGTACTCTACTGAAAGAATCATTCATTTTGAGTATCATACTGAGGACTTTGGCAATATCACACTTTCTGTCACTGGTAAGTGAAAAAAAAATATTACTCTGCCAGATGGTTATGGGCTTCGAATAGGTGGCCAAGGTGGCCCTGGCGGTCAGGGACATGCACACAGTACCGGTGGCACCGGTGGGGTTGGGCAGGGTCCTATCCTGCATTTCAATAATGTACAACGGTTGACTGTGGCTGCTAAACTGTCCGTATTTTTCAGCTCCAACAAGGATAGCCAAAAGATTTATGTATTGCATGGACTTGGTGGTGCTGGGAAGACACAGATTGCTCTGCAATTCACCAAAGAGTCTTCATCTCAGTGAGCTTGGATTGACTGAGACAGCTTTCTTGACTGATTTTGGTATTGTAGCTTCTCAGACATCTTCTTTATTGATGCCAGTAGTATTGCAACAGCTGATGCAGGCCTCAAGCACATAGCTGTTATCAAGCATTCTGGGAACTCTCAACGAGATGGCTTAGTCTGGCTCAGAAGCAAAGTTGAAGAATGGCTTCTTGTCTTGGACAATGCAGATGATCCAAGCATCAATCTGAATGATTTTATTCCCCAGTGCAATCATGGAAATATCATCATCACTTCTCGAAACCCTGGGCTTCGTGTTTATGCTGGGTCAGATTCTGGTGTATTAGATATTGAGGAGGGAGATGCAGTGGAATTGTTACTTAGGAGCGCTGCATTGGAGGCCACAATTGAAACTGAAGAGGTTGCGGTGGTCATTGTCAAGGTATGATGACACTCAAGACACATTCAATAGTGATATTGAATAATACTTTAGACATTGTGCTCTCTACCCCTTGCAATTGTACAAGCTGGTGCATTCATAGCAAATTCTCAGGACCTGGTGGGCTATCTTGCTCTTTACACAAAGCACAAATCACAGCTCCTTTCTGAAAAACCTCCTCAATCTCATGACCACTATACCTGGACAGTGTACACAACATGGCAAATGAGCTTTGACCGGCTTAGCCTACCAGCTGCTATGTTCTTACAACACTGTTCATTTCTCCACCATAATGGAATTTCAGAAGAAATCTTCAGCTGTGCATCTAAATATAGGCTTAAATCTGATGGTCCACCCAAAGAAGAATTACAAGATGCAATAAAATTTCTCTCATATTTTCTTGGACCAACTGGTGAATGGGATTCTTTGAAATTTTTGCTTGCTACGAATGAGATACGAGCCTACTCCTTGATTAGCTTTGATCCAAAGAAAAAGCATTTTTCCATTCATCCATTGGTACATGATTGGTGTCAAATGCAAGGCTGTGATCAAGAAAGATATGTGTCTGCAGTAGGCACCATACTTGGAATGGCTATTTCAGAATACTCAGAGCAGGATGTTCAATTGGCCAGGGTGAAATTATGTCCACACATTGAATTTGCTGTACAACATGGCACAAAGATAGCCTTAGATTTCAGGTTTCAATATGGGCTGATCTTTCAGGCAGCTGGAAAATCAAAACAAAGCAAGGAGCTTCTAGAAGAAGTGATGGAGAGATGGAAAGAACTTCTGGGTGAGACCAATCCACACACTCTGATGTCTATGAATAGTCTGGCTACCACATACTCAAAACTTGGAGAGAATCACAAGGCTAAAGAACTGCAGGTTTTTGTGCTGGAAAAGCGAAAACAGATACAGGGTGACAATCATCCAGATACCTTGATGACTATGCGTAATCTGGGTGCTACATACTCACATCTTGGAGAATATCAAAAAGCTAAAGACCTTCATAACATTGTGCTGGACCAACAGAAACAGGTTCTGGGTGATGATCATCTGGATACCCTGCGAACTATGGGTAATCTGGCTCTCATATTCTTATATCTTGGAGAGTATCACAAGGCTAAAGAGCTGAATGTTTTTGTGCTGGAAAAGCGAAAACAGATTCTGGGTGATGATCATCCAGAAATCTTGATAACTATGGGTAATCTGGCTAGCATATATGCAAGTCTTGAAGAGCATCAAAAGGCTAAAGAACTGAGAGTCATTGTTCTGGAGAAACAGAAACAGATTTTGGGTGACAGTCATCCAGATACCTTCACTGCTATGGGCTATCTAGCCAATACATACTCATCTCTTGGAGAGCATCACAAGGCTGAAGAACTCAATATTATTGTGCTCAAAGAACGAAAACAGATTCTGGGTGATGATCATCCAGACACCTTGATGACTATGGTTAACCTGGCTGAAGTATACTCATATTTCAGGGAGTATCAGAAGGCCAAAGAACTCCAAGTTTTTGTGCTAGAGAAACAGAAACAGCTTCTGGGTGACAGGCATCGAGACACATTGTATAGCATGAGTAATCTGGCACAAACATACTCCCACCTTGGGGACTACAAACAGGCCAGAGACCTTGGAGTTTTGGTGCTAACAAAACAGAAAAAGCTGCTGGGACACAATCATCCACACACACAACACACCATGCATAATTTAGCACAAATATACTCAGCTATGGTGGAGCATCGCAAAGTGGAACTTCATAGTATATCAAAGAACCAAAAACAGATTTCAGATGACCATACCATAGTCAATCAAGAGGAGTTATGCACAGATCTGGAAGAGCATCAATGGAGCAAACAGCTTGATGCTATTGTCCCTGAACAACAGAAACAGACTCCAACCAACACCTATCCAAGTGCCTTGCATGTTGTAGACCATTTCATTTGCATCCCAGGGCCTAAACCATTCATCTTAACCCAAACAGCTGGAATGACAAATATCATTCTGGATTCGATGGAGCCAGAGGTGGATTAGCCAAAAAATAGCGGGGGAAGGGAGGGAAGGAGCAGAGACAGAATATTTTTCAGACATGACACACATGTATTTATGTAGCTTGAATTGAAATAGTTGTATTTGGCTTAGCATTCCTCACCCAATTCAACCTTGCTTCATTTCAGTGTGCCACAACAACTGGGAGCTACTATCCTACATTGAATTTGTCCTATCCCACTATTAGTGATTAGCTAGCTTGGCTTGGCCCAGAAACCATGGCTTAGGCTTGGCTTCGTCTGGCTTCAGCTTTGAAAATCTCAAGCCAGGGCCAGGGCCAGGGATCCTGGCTTGGTCTGGCTTAAAAGTTGAATTCAGCTTCCACTGCTCTGTATTCATAACTATATTGGGTGAGTGCATTTGCATAGTTCTGCCCTTCAAATAAAGCATTAAAGACTGATTTTAGGACCTTTTTGAGCATGATTGAAAAAGTTCAACCTGCGCACTTGATGTTGAGCATGCAAAAAATCCAAACATGCAGCACGAAGATGTGCTGCTGGTCTGCGATATTAGTAGGTGATGGATCCACCGCAACTAGCTCCTCAATGACTGAATTCTGACCTTAAACATCGCCCAGAATGAGCTGTTACACTATGTGGACAAAATGATTGACCGATCACTTTTTTGATCGTGCCGGCTCACAGAGACAATATTGCTCAAAGTTTGTATGGTATGAAATGTTCCCCCAGAGGTCTACCTCATGTATGTAGAATATCTAAATGATCGATGCCAAACTGGGCGAGAGCGACACAAAAATTTCCTTTTTTGGCATGTGACCCAAACAACTATTGCAAGAAACCGCTCGTGCAGTCAGTGAAATTCGGAATTTTACAAAACAAACTAGTAACGTGTGTTCCCTCCCTTTGCCTCGACTAATGCACGTACTCGTCTGGGCATTGAAGCATACAATTTGGCAATAAACTCCTCGTCCATCCGTGCCCACTCCTCCTGCAAAGCACGCCATAATTCCTCCTCGTTTGAGGGCCGTGGGCGCCGAGCTCGGACCATGCGATCCAGATGGTCCCATACGTGCTCGATGATGTTCATATCAGGACTAGAAGCCGGCCACGGGAGCACATCGACGTGATTGTTGCGAAACCAGTCTGCCACGAGGCGCGATGTGTGCTTTGGATCGTTGTCTTGTTGAAAATAGCAGTTGCGGAGGTCCAAATCGAGGTCGTCCAGGGTTCCTAGGAAGTCGTCCTGCAAGATATCACGATATAGGAATTTATCCATGTTCCCTTCGATGCGCACGAGACGTCCAAGTCCGTGCGGCGTGATCATGCCCCACACCGTGACCTTCCCACCCCCTCCTTTCACCTTCTTCTTCGTGAATCGTGGATCCAACCGTTCATTGGGCCTTCTCCAGCACCACTCCACCCCATCCGACCCGAAGACGCGAAAGATGGACTCATCTGAGAAGTAGACGTGCTCCCAATCCTCGACAGTCCAATCCAGAAATGATTTTGCCCACTCTCTTCGCACCCGCAGATTTCGTTTGGGGATGAATGGCACCTCTCGGCGGATATGAGCCTCGAGACCCGTTGCCCTGAGCTCTCGTTTGAGCGTCTTCACACTGACATCGGGGAAAAACTCCTGCTGCAGCTCCGTCGCGTTCTTGACAGACCGATTGCCGAGGGCACGGACTGCCATTCGCACATCTCTGGGCTGCAGCTTATGGGGCCGTCCTGAGGAGTGTCCTACGTCGTAGTAGTTCTCCTTGTCGCTATAATCCCGATTTATCCGGAAGATTGTGGAATCCGACACGTCGTGGCGGCCAGTCAAGTGTTCCCGGATGTAGTCGTGGGACCTTCTTTCTCGCGTCCACTGTACGATCTTGGCTTTTTTGGTTGGGGTCAGATTAGGAGCCATGGGTAAAGCTCATTGAGTGAGGATTATAGTGGTGAGAGCAATAAGGCAGATGTGCTGTGGATGTCGAGTAAACGACGCGTCGTTACATCACGTGTAGTTTTGTTTGCACAAGTATTCTGATGCCAAGCACTGTCAGTTGCATATCTCCATGAATGTTTCGCCAAAAGATTCAAGACTTTGGTGGGTTACTGTATGTACCTATAGCTTCATTTCGTACTCTGACACCTTGAGAAAATATTGGCTCTGTGAGCCATGCTAGCCTGATTCCGATCAAAAATGCGATCGGTCAATCATTTTGTCCACATAGTGTATATGGACCAAACAAAGCCATGGCTTGCTGGCCTGGCTTGGCTTGAAACATCTCAAGCCAGAAGCCAAAGCCAGCTCAAGCCAGCCATCTGGCCTGGCTTGGTTTGACAAAGCCATGGCCTGGCTGGCTTGGCTTCTGGCTCGAAGCCCAGGCCAGCAAATCACTACCCACTATGACACAGGGAACTTCAGTTCAAGTTGAACTTATGCACACAGGGGCCGAGAGTCTTGCACAACAAAGCAGTGAAATAATTTACTTTTTTGAGTCAAAGGGGAAAGGTCAAATGGCATGGCAAGGAGACAAGGCAAGTGTGTAAATGAAGCAAGTTGTCAATTGCTCTGCAGACAGACAGGCTACTGTCCAAACTGCAGAAAAAAACTTAGAACAGGCATCAGCCATCCACTCACATGCACTCTGGGCACCACAGCTCGAGCAGTGCCTTTATTGACCCCTCCTTGCCTGCTGGAGTGCCTACTTATTTGCATGCGCAGCCTCCACCCGCACTGCAAAGTGCACTATTTGACCACAATGGGATCAAGAGTGTAAGTTTTTATGCATGCATGTGTGAAAAAACACATTCAACGCATGCCCCAAATTCCAACAGGGGACTTACAGTGGCGGCAAAAAGAAATGAGCTGGATCATTCTCACTCAATTGATGATCAAATTTGCTCAAATAAAATCCTACAGTGAACTACGATTGATTTCAAGACATTCTACACCATTTAACCCATTCCTCATGTGTACTGTTGCAGAATAAAATAAACTACAGTATTCTGAAAAATCGACTTTTTACAATCAACTTGTATTGAGAAATGGTGAATATAGTGTGAAAGTACTTGCAAATAGGACCCCAGTCATATGTTGAAATTCGAAAACCAACTATGAATGCAAAATGAAAAATCAAATCTTTTCATGAAAAATCAAATCTGATTGCATTCATAGTTGGTTTTCAAATTTCATTTCCAAAGAAAGAACAAAGTTTGTTGCATATGCCACAGCAATAAGTTTCTAATTTCAGGATGCCATTGAGCACAGCTGTGTGTGAACTTAGAAGACTCAGAACTTTCATTCTTCTTTATTTTCAATGTTTGTCTTGTGTCAAAATCAAGGCTCACCTGTAATAGCTGAGATTGCCAAGGACATGTTGTGAAGTCTCGTTAGCATTACTAGATGTCTGATGCCATCACATTCAGCAATTGTGGATTCGGCGCAGTGTCCTGCATGCACTACCAAGTAATAACACTCTTCTGAATTTTCCTGGGTCCCTATACATGCAGAGACCACATTAGAGGGAGCTCTGGAGCTATCCTAGCTGATGTGGCTACTATATAATCCAAACACTAGGCACATGTATCAAGTTGACTTGAGCAATGAAATGACTATGCTTTAGTTCACAGTTGAATGTTACAAAGCTCACTACAATTTTCCTGGGTGCCAATACATCCATATATCACATCAAAGTGCGCTCCCAAGTGAATGGGTTTGATTCCACTGTGATACAACCCTGACATTGATGTGAACATGTATCAAGTTGACTTGAGCAACAAAATGGCTATATGTTAGTTCACAGTTGAGTGTTACAATGCTCACTACAATTTTCCTGGGTGCCAATATATCCATATATCACATCAAAGTGTGCTCCCAAGTGAATGGGTTTGATTCCACTGTGATACAACCCTGACATTGATGTGAATTGGGTATTTATAGAATGAGCTGTGCTGCTCCTTGGATATACAGGATCCCTATCCCTAGAAACCATCTTATATAACTTGACACAGAGACAATTCAAATGTAAGCCAAAATTGGATGGCTGACCGAACTCAACAAATAGGAACTGTGTGAAACAATGATCAGACACATCTTGTAATATTTCCCAAGGCAGCCAATCATTACCTTGGCAGGACACACTGAAGTTCATATACTTCAAAGATGAGTTTCAAAAGCCAGATATACAAGCGAAATGAAACATTGGATATGATGCCAGTGCCTGCCCAATTATATACAGTGAGACCAGCTAATAGGAGGAGGTTTGGAATCTTGTGTGAGATGACAAACTGACACAGCTGCCTGAAACATTGCCCAACATATCCAAACCATTGTTCTTGCAGGACACACCGAAGCTCGTATAGAGTAGGAGATGAGGTTCAAAAACTGGATATGAAAGTGAAATGAAAATATGATCCAATGTACAACTATAGCCAGTTTGTCAGAAAATGCTATTTATGAGCAGCAGATACCCCAGAGAATCAGAGACATGTCTTTCAATCCTTCCCCCACCCCGGTGCATCTGGCAGTAGATGCTTGGCATGAGCCTTGGGCTCATGATCATAGCATTGTCTTGATGGTTTGTGGCATTGATCATTCTGCTCTCCTGCCATGCATTTTTTTATGTCTTCCAGATGGCTGTACAAGCCTTTAGAGCAAACAGCTCATTCAGACCCTTGAGAACCTATTGGGCATCAGTGCCCATCTGTGCTGCTCACCAACACAACCTCCAGATCCAGGAGCAGGTGCACTTTCCACACCAGGTTACTGCAAACTTGGACTGACCAGGCTTCCTCTGATGGTCATGACCAGGCAAATGTAGAGCGTGCAGTGAACAGCACCATCTCTTTAAAGTTGTGGCTCATCATAGCTGTCTTCTCATGTGTTCTGTAGTGTTGTATTCGCCTGTATTCAATTGCCGTACACAATTTCGATCAGAGAGTTGATCCAGCCACACTGGAGTGCATCAATGATAAGCAATATGTCTTAGCCTACTCAGTGTTACTGGGGATGCTTATATTGATAATTGAACAAGAATTTATAATTAAGTATCTGACTTGAAGTTGGGCCGAGTCAAGATGTTTGACTTGACTTGACTTGACTTGACTTGACTTGAAAATCGACTTTGAAGTCAACTCCAGAGACTTGAGTCTCAAGTCATGGCAGCATTAGTTGGCACGGTGGACTATAAATGAGTGATATTGCGATATTGTATGGTCTTGGAGTCGGATGGAAGAGACAGACCAAATGCTTGGGTTCCGGCTGTAGAAAGCGGGAAGAAACGTCTGACCCAGATGGATAACGGAACGTTGACGGAACGCGTCTAACATGTTACACCGCTTGACTGGAACACCGCTCAAAGAGGCAATCTGTGTGGCTGTGTTGCACTTCCGCTTTCCTCCGACATCTTTCGTCCGGACAAGACCTTGCCAACAGAGTCACAATGTCTTTTATCTGAAAGCCGACCCTGTGTCGTGCTATAGTGCCTCGCTTCATGCGACTTTTCGGTTTCAACTTCACATCATCAATTATGCCGGACTAAACAACCTGGCGTGCCGTTTCGAGTCCACGCCTGAAAGCCCAGGCGTACAAGCGCCTTTGTTTCATCGACGAGGTTCAGGACACTCATTTGGAGTATCAGTCGGTCTGTACTGTTTCATTTCGATCGTAGGTTCAGTCACAGGTCACAACAGGACCTGAACTGTACCTATTTAATTTCGGTCACAGGTCACTGGCCCTCAGGAGCCGCATTTTAGGCCCAGAACAGGCCGGCAAACACCAAAAAACTTGCCCAAGAAGGAAATTGAACCTATGAAAAGTTGAACCTAAGAGGTCACAGGTCACACCCCCTGAACCTACGGTCGAAATGAAACAGTATTATCGTACATTCGTACCTTTCCGTCTTCTAGAACTTTATATTCAGTTTGTCCAGTAAATCCCAGGCTGCAACTACCCCACTGCACCGTTCAAGATATCTCCATGGTTCGCTCCGTGACTTTCATATGAATCATAAAGGTGTGTGTGTCTTTCCTTGCCCAACAGCCAATTTCTCATTTTCGCAGTTGTCTTGCGCCGTACGGTCCAGCTCGTACCCGTGGTCTGGAGGACGATCACGAATTCGCGATGCCGCAGACGTGCATCCGCCGCCCACCAAGATGCATCCCGACCAATTGGCAGCATCGCGGCGCTGCAGCTACTCTTGTCGTCTTCCAGGACTCCCGTGTCCGTTTCTGCGAGACATGCCGGACAGAAGTGGAAGGAGGAGCGGATTGTGCTGCTGCGGAGAGCGCTGTGCAACGTCATGGTGCATCTTCTCCTTTTCGCTGCTAGCTGTCTTCCTCCTCTTGCTCTCCTTGTGGCCGGGTCCGCGGCGAGGTTAGCTAGCTTGGGTTTTTTGACTTCACCGCGGATAAAGGTGCAGCGTGTACGAGCAGGATTATGAAATGGCGGGAAGTTCAGGATGTGGATACGGGGAGACTGGTATGATTTGCGTTTGCGTTGCAAAAGAGCAAGTGAGGGGCGGAAGGATGGAGGTGTGCATTCCTCGTCAATCCTTCTTGTCTCGGTATCGCATTCCTCGCAAAAAGCTAAATGGCATAGTCGATTCCAATGAAATGATAGTCCCCATTTCTCATCCGAGTGTCAAGGGCGAATATAAATCGGCTTCGACACGAGAGGGTACGAGTACGATAGCAAATAGCGAGTACGCAGAGGAGACTATGCATATATGTCGAGGTAGGTAGTAGAATGAGAACGAGGTAACGCTGTAGGTAGCACTCGATAAGTCGAAAATCCAGTCCTTCCACCGAATGCGGGGTGCGTCCGAGCCCGGGTCCGAGAACCTTATCCATCCGTCCTCTAGCCCCCGACACAGACGCCGACGTTGAGTGCGTGGTGAAGAGGATAAATCCCTCCCACTTCGCCTCCTGCCGCTTCGCTGACCTCGCCTCGTCCGATTCTTCGACCACCCGTAACGCCGCTTAAGCTGCGGAGGTCGAGGAAGTCGGTCTCGCATCGGTCAAATCCCCCGGGTCCTCGGGAACCGAGCGCCCAGCGCATCGGCATCGGCGGAGGATAAGAGGGCGGAAATCGATTCTGTCCGTCCGTCCGTCCGTCCATCCTCTACCCTCCCGAAGCCGAGTCCGTCCTCCCTTTCTACCGTCCCTCTTCGCCGCCCTCGCCCGGACCTCCCGCATTGCTCGTCCTCATTTACCCCGCTCGATGAAGTCGGCACCGCATCACGATCGCCCAATTCACGCTCATCGTCGAGAGGGCAAGGGATCGCCCAAGGAAGATATCACCATGGGATACAGGCTGAGGACGGAGGCGAAGGTGAAGGTAGGAAGGATCAAAGACGGGAGGATCGGAACTCGCCCATCATACTCCTCCCTCCCCCGCTCCCGATCCCAAAGCCCGCGCTCCCTAGGCGCGACAGCCTGTGCTGGGGAACGCCTCCCTCACCACGCCCACGCCCACCGCAGCCTCGGCGCCGTCGTGGCTGAAGCCGAAGCCACCGGGTGTGCCGTCGAAATCTTCCTCTCCCGCCCCAGGGCCGAGGAAGCGTACGTGAAGGGGTCGAAAGAGTCGTCGATGTCGATGGCGATGACAGCGTCGCAGACACGTCGGCTCAACGGGCGGGAGGGGAAAGAAGAGTGGCGAAAGGAGGATGTAGTAGGCGGCAGCGAGGCGAAGCGAGCGCAGAAGGCTGTCCGTTCCACGTTGACGACAACTGGTCATTTTGCGATTGAGAGCCACTGGGCGGACCCGGCGCGAGCCACGCGTATACCAGGCCGTCGAGGTGTGCTGTCTCATCTGCCGCACGGCGGCGTGTAGGTGTGGTTTGGCGTTGCCCGTGACATGCGCTTTGCCGTCGGGATGTGGAAAGTCGGGCGGGGAGCAAGAAGGGAGGGGGAGAATGGTTGGCCGTATCGCGCGATTCGGTGCCGTCCAAGCGAGATGGGCAGTGGTCGTCATGTCGGGTGGGTGGTGATTCCGATTCGGCGGGCGAGGTGGCGAGGCTTTTAGGAATGCGTGCTTTGCACTCTGCGGCGGGCGGGGCTCTGAACGGACATTGCCGTTGAGCGGTACGGGTGGAAGTGGGACGCGAAGAGCTGGCATGCAGGTAGAGGTTGAGATAAGTCGGAGGAGGAAGGGGCACGCGCGCCGCGCGACATCCGCCGACGTGACGTCCTTGCGCTGCCTCGGCGCGACCCCCTCGAGCGCCGCACGCGCGAGCAGGTCATCTGTACTCTGTCGTTGCTACCCTCTCCGTCCGCGGCACCACCATTGCCCAAAGGCGACGAGTTGTCCCCGCCCTCCAGCACCACTCCACTTTCGCTGGCCTGCCACTCCCGAACGAATCAGACCCCAGAGCGGTGCATGCCTCGGCGTGGCCACACGCTGTCTCCACGTGGGCCCGAGGTGCGGCGTGCGAGGGCAGAGAAGGGTGCGGATCCGAGTCGGATGCGGAGTTGGCTGTGTCACGCCACGCGTCGTCCTGCGCCGCGTCGGAGTACAAGTGCGATGAGTAGGTGTCGGCCTCGAGTTTGTTCGGGGCGCGACGGACGCGTCGTATGCTGTTGATGGTGGCGTTGTTGGTGTACTCGTCGTCTTCCCAGAGCCACATTTGGAGAGAACTAGTCGGACAGTGACGTGGCGCGGAGGGAGTCGCTCGACAAGGGTCGTCCATCTTCTCATCTCCTCTTTTCTTCTCTATCCTCCCCCCTTCTCCGCTTTGTTATTCGTTTCGGGCACGCAGGTCGATAACTTCAGCGAACACGCCGAGGCACGCCGCACGCGGGACAGGCATCGGAAGGACAAGCTCCTCTGGGCGAAAAGAGCTCTTGGAAGAATGAACGTTTGGCGGGGAGAGTGGATCATAAGCGTCTGCAATTTGCGTAGATCGGCGAAGACGGAAAGAAAATCGACAGAATGCGCTTGTTGGGCGCTTGTGGTCACGGTGTGACGTCACCCTCTTCCTTGCTCTTCTCGTTCTTTTCAGGTTTCAACTCTTCCCTCGACTTCGGGCCTTGTAACCTGCTGAATCGGCTCCTGAGAACGAACAGTGTCCGGCTTGTTTGTGCAATTCTATGGAACTTTTTGAACCCTATTGTGACCTGTCCGCGACGCTGAGCTCTTATGCTTGTGAACTCGGCATCGACAGCCGACTCGAAGCGCACAAGATCGCAGGATACGGTTGCGTCGTAGGCCAGCCTCCCAACGTCGTCGAAATTAAGCAAATCTGAGCGCATTGTCTCGAATTGGCCGATGGCAGGCCACTCGATGCTGTCCGAGGCCTGTTACCGTTCAGCTGGTCTTGGGCTTCTTATGCGAAGTGGCACTCGCGAATTGAGGTTGTAAAACCAGAGAAAGTCGCGGTTTGGTATGGTGCGTAGCACTCGCATTGATTCATCCTCTGTTCTGATTTTTCGTCCGCTAGCTTGACGACTCTCGTGCTCAAGTCTCTGCGCAAGATCGCGATGCCCTGGTCGACACTCAATCTTGTAGTATTTCTGCGAGCGCCCTCTCTCATCGCCCGCCTTTTCTAATTGCATCGACCGTTCGTTCTGCGGTTGGCGTTGCCGTGCCTTGTTCCGCTCCGTAGACGTTTCGCGTACATCATCCCCGGCGCCAGGATCGGCGCTGTGCAGGAAGGAGCCGCCACTCGTGAACACTACCCTTCTTTCCTTTACCCCGATCCCATGTAATTGCATTTCTGCCCAAATCCTTCGCTTTCCCTGTACCTTTTTCTCATCTTCGTACTCCTCACCGTCTGCCCATTTCTACCCAACGCTGCGTAAGCTTTTCCTTCAAATAAGATCAACACAAAGTAAGATCCGCTCAAAACAAGATCAGCTGCGCCTCCACAAAGTTCGACGGCGAGGCTGGGCCGGGCTCGGCGCTGGAGCAGTGCTCATTGTTTGTCTGTTTTCATCTTCTGCTGTGTTTTTGTTCGCACACTGGTCCAGATGGAGGTGTCGATAATGTTGGAGGTAGTCGACCGCTTTGTGAGTTTAATTTTATCCTTGTAGTATTTATTATCATGCCGTCGAACCCAAGACTCGGAATCGACCTAGCACAATTTCATTCATAACTGCATTCAGCACCCTTTGACTTCACATGTACAGTTTTGTAGAGCTCAACAGTGAATATTTTCGCGTTGTCTTCCATCTCCCACAGCTGGCTGAAGTACTGACTTCTGCGACAGAGTCTGAGAAGCCTGAAAGCAACCGCGATATTGGCTAGTAGATCGTTGTTCTAAGCTGAGATGTAGCTCTATCACGGAACTGCACTCGTGCGCGGTATACACTTTTTTTTTCAGCTCTCTTCTCGCGTATGATGTGCAGCACACCGGTGCAATCCACGAATTCTGACCAATATTTGACATTATTTATCCACCTCTTCGGACGCGTCGCGAACACGTGACATCACTTTCGTTCCTTCCGAGACGGTGCAGCATCGTTCAATGCGATCACTGTGCGTGCCCATATTTTTCCTGGTTGCTGAAACATACGGATCTTCATCATGCTTGAGCTTCCTCACATGTTCCCAGAATTGCAGACATTCTGAACACGCGTCAAACGCGTTTTTGCGCGCATTTATGATACTAATAGAAAACTCAGGCTTTTCCTCCGGTTGAGAATGCAGCGATCACAGCGGTTTCAACCGGTCCGACATATATGATGACCACCAGCAGTGGGTGTGGTAATGAATTATTCATGATCATAAGACGAGGTTGTGTTCAAAGCGAGCGAGATTGAACCGCAGCGGCGGTAGTCGCAGGCGGGTGACCTCAGATCGAAGTTGAGTGAAGAAACAAGGTTGCCGTTGAAGTTGAATGACATCCGCGATGCGAAAAAGAAGGACGGAATGGAAGGTAGAAATGGAATTTTCCTGAATCTTGAAGGTCGCCCGGGTAAGCTCGGGTTGACACAAGGTTATAGGCTGAAGTTGAATGAGATCGACGGCTTGAAGTTGAGCAGTTGAGTAAGGAGTGCGGAGCGAGGGACGGAATGGGATCATCGTCGTGAATTTTCAATTTTGAACGACGAAGAAAGAACAGAATTATATTATTGATTGGAGAAGTTTAGTTCCCAAACGAGGCACGTGAGGGGGCACCTTGGCGCTACGACTTGCCAATTCCTAGCTGTTGAGTGGTTGATTCATAAATCAAAGTCTGTGGCATGTTCAACTTACGCGCACGAATGGCCCGGCGCCGTTCCTGACCGAAAGTTCAACCACGAACATAATCCATGGCATGCACACAACGTGTCTATGTATTGCCTGCTTTGCTAATAATGTTCAACCATGCATTGCGAGCATTTTGTAGAGCGGTCTTGACATTCCGGCTTTAGGTCCTGGAGTAGCTAGCCGAAAACAAATGTCCGAGTCGGCCGAAACAAATGAGAGAAGTCGTGCGCGTGCCTTGCCTCTGAAGCGTGTTGACCAGATTTTTCATTATGTGTGCATACCAAGACGTCAGAGTCAAATCCCGTCGGGCTCAATTGCAAACATATGTGAATCGAGCTGAGGATGTTCAGCTACTGATCGAATGAATGTTTACAGTAATTTTAACTGCGTGTGGTCTGAGTGAAATAATCATCTTGGGCTCAATCCTCCCTGAGTAACACCAATAATATAACTGAATAATGCTTGGCTTCCAACGCCCTTGCGACCTCACGGCGCCGTCGCTCAAAACTCAAAAAAGCGCCGAAAGGCCCGAAAGCGCTGAATATCAATCTGACGGCTGTCGCGGCCGCTCACGGCGGCACGGTATGTATAGCGCCGGTATTTTTTTTGAACGTAGAAGGGCGAACATAATAACCCCCCTCACCTTTGATGCCTTTGGTGGAATAACACGGTTCCCCCAAAATTCCCCTAAATTTTGAAACGAAAGGGGACGTCGAGTCCGCTTTCTGTGCATGCATTATTATCTGAGACTGGGTACCTGGCCACCTTAAGGGTTTTCCATATCTCATGACTAGGGGCATTTACTTTCTATGCATCTGGGGGACCTACGACGTAGTCTGGGATGTTGTGAATGGATCATGACCGGACGCGACCAATTTGCTGATGTTTTGATGGATCGGCGAATATTTTGCCGCGGCAAGTCCAAAAATGGCCAAAACGCCGAAGCTGGCCAGGCGTGGGAAAAAACCTGATCGCTCTCACTTTCGCGCACGCTAGGCTTGCAGCCGGCAACCACAAATGCAATTGACGAGTTCTGGGGTTACAATAGACTTAAGCAAGCACCTGAAATCACCACTCATCCGCCTCAAGGTCGTCATTCATTAAGAATTTTATGTAGATTTATGGAATGTTTTTGGTATATTATTTCCTGGACAGTGGCGCGTCAGACAGCTCTCCACGGCGGCGCTGACTGTCCAAAATCAATATTCCGTAATCTTACAGACCTGGGGAGATGCCTTTGGGGCCGTGAACTCAGAATTGGTCTCAGCATCCCCAGGGTCCCCATCAGTCTGTTGATGAGGGAGGCGGTGGACAGTCGAGGCGTGTTCATACAAAGGCAAAGTCAGCAACATGGCCAAAATAAACGATGGTAAGGCCTAATGAATGTAGACGAACGTACATGGACTGTCATTCTCACCTCAAACCTTCCCAATCGGGTCCAAAAAATTCAAAGTTCCCAGGCTGCGCAAAGTGGTGGTTTGGCGTCGTCGGGCAAGCCGACGGAGACGTAAAATAGAGAAAATTGTATTAACATCGTCAAGATAATGAATTCACCATGTAAGATGCACATTCCAAGTTCTAAGACCATAGCGCCATGGTAGGACGAGATACATGGTTGACGATGCCACGGCTGCTGACGCCTGTTTTCCTACTTTGTTGCCGGTATTCAGGTCACTGGTGCCGCGGATTAGGGCTGAAACTGTATTTCGGAAGTCCAGAAGTGTAACTATGCTCTTGCCGAACAGAATGAGCCCGGAACGGCGTGGATCGGTGCAACGGTTGTGGAGATAGCGGCGGTCCTTTCTAAGCGATGCCATGGCCGAAATAAGAAATGTGGCGTTCGCCGTTCCCACCCTGTCCGGCAATCGCCACAGCATCCCGTCAAGTCCATCAAATCACGTCATTTTCGGTGTTCAAGGTCGTCCATACTTGCCTTTTAATATGTGACCCATATTGAGGCAAGATATATATGCTACGGTCTTATATTGGTCAAGTGGCCCGCTAGCCCGAGTGGCCAGGTAGCCAGTCGCAGATAATACATCTGTCTCGGAATATCCGCGATCACCCCGGAATGATCCGGGACTGAACGCTGCTTGTCAACAACATCGATCTTTTTTGGCAGATTCCATTCCAACAACAGCGCCTGGAGGCTGGCGGTCGGAAGGTGGTGCATAGGATACCTCGCAGCGATCAGAGGATCATTGCAGAATCCGCGCGAGCAGTCGGGCATGTCCCGGCATGAGGCCCCGTGAAGCTCACGCCAAGGCTTGTCCGCCCAAAACCTCGGATTTGAGCCTAAAAAATCCTATGTTTTGCGGACGATGAGGCCTAAAAAATCCTATATCGGAGAAGGGTCATCACGTCCTCCTCCAAATAATTGGACTTTTTTCGCAAAATTTGGACGACTTTAAGCTTCTTTGCCCTCCCTGCCGCCCAAACTATATGTTCTTGGCCTTTCCAAGCTTCAAGGTAAGCCTCGCTGAGCATCGGATCGAGAGATTCCTGAATGCACTTAGCACGAGCGCGAGAAGCCGCGAAAATCACCAAGATGACCTGAAAAATCCTATTTTGCAGACAAAGATCTGCAATTTTTGCCCTAAAGAATCCTATTTGCGGACAAGGAAATAGCCAATTTTCGCCCTAAAAAATTCTATTTTTCGGTCAAGCCTTGGCGCGAGCTTCACGGGGCCTCCGGCATGTCACGCAGTCGCATCTTGACCTCCGCCGCTTCACTTGCTCTTCGCGCTCTCGCTCTCACTCTAACTCAGGCGCCGGTCACCCAGATGACGTGTATACCAACACCAATGCGATAAGACGCCGCGCACCGACGAGCTCGAAGGCCTTCTCGCCGACTCGCACTCGCACTCATCTCATTCCTTCCGCTCCTTCAATTCCGCTGGTGACAACGCCCGGGGCAACGACGCCGCCGATCCAGATGCCCTCTTTCTCGGCCTCACACGCCCATCCCGCGCACGGCGAGGCAGAGGGTTCCACGCGCACGCAGCTCAAGGGCGTCACGGCTGCGGACGTCGTGCGTCGTTCCTCTGCTGCGTCTGTTGCTACGTAAGCTGACTCGAAGCGCCGCGCACCGCCGTAATGAAATCCGCGTCGCATACACTTGACAGCGCCGAGTTTGAAGGTTTCCTTGGGGCAGCACATGTCGCAGACGCCAGTAGCCGCAAATCAGGGTACAGCGCAGCTTCTTTCCTGCCCCAATTCTGCCTCAGCGACAGGGTATGAACGTGCTTGCCCACCTCCCCGCAGCCACGACGAACCAGCACGAGGACCATGCGAGCCGGCATACGAGCGACTCGCACCGCGTGCTGTCGGTGGCTCTCAAAGCAGGTTGAGTGGGCAGTTATGGTGAAGTGCGATCGGGTGGTCGTCGAATTTGGGAGGTGTGGGAGAGCTGTATCGCCTGTGGAAGGTACGCGTTCTTATCTTCCTTCGATTCCCTCCTCGCTCCTCCCTGTTCCTTCGCGCTTCTCGTTACCGTTGATGCTGTGCTGCCTGCCCTTCCTCTCCCTCCTTGCTCCTCCATGTCCGCCTCTCCGCCTGTCTTCCTCTTCCCTACTTTACTCTTCCTATCTCCGCCCGCCCCTCTCCCTGCTCAATATAGACGTATACTAACTTCGATCTGTAGATGTGTCGAAGCCGAAGAGATACAAGTCGAAGCGGAGCAACAAATCCCACTCCACCTCGGCAGTGGAGGGATATCGGCGATCCACCCGGACGTGGGTGACTTCTTCGGCCCTTTAACGCGTGGTTCTCTTCTCGACGACGCGTTTAACGGCAGGCCTGGCACATTGGGGTCGTTCCTCCTCCTCCCTTCGCTTCCGGGCTCGGCTTCGTTCTTCCCTCCCATTTCGACCCCACCGACCTTGGCGTTCCTCTTGCTCCCTCCCACTCAGAATTCAGCTGCAGCTAATGGGACGACGACGAGGCGACGGTGCGGAGGGTGGGAAAGGAGAAGGGGTTGACGTGCGAGTGGGAAATGGGAGATGCACAGGGAAGCGCTCCCGAGCCCGAGGCTGTGGGGGGAGTGCGGGAGTTCGGGCTTCGGGAAGGGGTGGGTGGCTTTCAACGCTGCGAGCGTTGGCCAAGGCTTCGACAGTGTTCCCGCCAGCCTTTCCCTTCGACACGCCCTCTGACTCTCTCGCCCTTGGACAGAGGTAGGGAGGGTGTTGGGAAGGGGAGGGCGAGAAGAAGGCGGAGGCGTATTCGTGACGGACGGTGGCCCCTGTGGGTGGGGGACATGGAGGAGGGATAAATTTGGCTCAGGGATTTTAGTTACGACTCGACTCCGTTGGCACGACATGAGACTACGATTCGCCGTTCAGTGCTCGTTGCTACACTCCGCATTTTCATTGTTCATTCGTCATTCGGTTTCTACTTGGCTAGCTGTATGGGCCTGTACTACACTATAATATCTCGACATGTGTGTATGCGTACAGTAATCTTAGATTTCGACGAGCTAGGCTGTAGCCTCGAGCAGCATGTCGAGCGTGGGGTCACAAGCCCTCGCAACTATGCCACGAGGAAGAGTAGAGTGCTGAGACAATTTGGCAAGGGAATGAGGATAATATTGCGTTGGGATCGACATACAGTGCTAATGTGGAGCTACTACTACGTCGTAGACAAAGAATGCAATCGGGACGTTTTCGACAGCGAGAAAGCTGTATTCGGCCACAATTGGGGGCCCAATTTGCTATCGCGGTGTAAAGCCCGATGACGACCTCTCCTCAAGATCATCTTCCCCAGACAGACCACCATCCCGTATTTTCCTCAAAGCCGTTCTGGAGAAGACAAGCAATAAAGGGAAGCATAGCCATGAGAATTGCTTTTTTTTTTTTGAGCATTGTGACTCAGCAGATCACTGAAAACAAGACCCAGAAGACGGCTCAGACGTAGTCGTGGGAGACGGAGACACGACACCACGCACTCCGTACTCTGAACGAATGAATCCAGCTCTAAGATTGTGCACGCCGCGAATTCGCATGCATCATATCTCCGGAAGATTCGATCAGGGAGAAATCGACACCGCATATTTGACTTTTGCAGGCTGAATGGAACCAGGGGACCGATGGTGGGAAGAATGTTGCTGTACTTAGCGTGGGCAGAGCATAACAAGGTGGCTGCGCTTGCCTCGTCTTTGCCTCCCACATCCATCTCGCATCGTCCTGGGCATTCCTCCGGCAGCCACTGCTTTTGAAGGAACTTCAGCAGCGACTGATATTCATCTGCGAAGTCGATTTCTAGCAATCTGCCCAATAACTTGACAATATCATGTTTTCCCAAGATGATTCACGACAGCGGAATATCACTGGTGGGAGATGAAACGTACTCTGCTGAAAAAATCATTCATTTTGAGTAGACGAGGATGATCCTGGCCAGGAATGTCCACATCATACTAGCAATATCACGCTTGCCGTCACTGGTAAGTGAAAAAAAAAAAAAAAAAATGTTACTCTGCCTGATGGCTACGGGCTTCGAATAGGTGGCCAAGGTGGTCCTGGTGGTCAGGGACATGCACACGGTACCGGTGGCACCGGTGGGGTTGGGCAGGGTCCTATCCTGCATTTCAATAATGTACAACGGTTGACTGTGGCCACTAAACTGTCCTTAGAGCAGGTATTTCAGCTCAGCAGCAACATTCGAGCTTCTCAAATTGCTATTCAATGTCCTCCTCCATCCAGAATATTTCAAGGCAGAAGGGATATTCTTCATAAAATGCACTATTTTTTTCAGCTCCAACAAGGATAGCCAAAAGATTTATGTATTGCATGGACTTGGTGGTGCTGGGAAGACACAGATTGCTCTGCAATTCACCAAAGAGTCTTCATCTCAGTGAGCTTGGATTGACTGAGACAGCTTTCTTGACTGACTTTGATATTGTAGTTTCTCAGACATCTTCTTTATTGATGCCAGTAGTATTGTAACAGTTGATGCAGGCCTCAAGCACATAGCTGTTATCAAGCATTCTGGGAACTCTCAACAAGATGGCTTAATTTGGCTCAGAAGCAAAGTTGAAGAATGGCTTCTTGTCTTGGACAATGCAGATGATCCAAGCATCAATATGAATGATTTTATTCCCCAGTGCAATCATGGGAATATCATCATCACTTCTCGAAACCCTGGGCTTCGTGTTTATGCTGGGTCAGATTCTGGTGTATTAGATATGGAGGAAGGAGATGCAGTGGGATTGTTACTTAGGAGCGCTGCATTGGAAGCCACAATTGAAGCTGGAGAGGTTGCAGTGGTCATTGTCAAGGTATGATGACACTCAAGACACATTCAATAGTGATATTGAATAATACTTCAGACATTGTGCTATCTACCCCTTGCAATTGTACAAGCTGGTGCATTCATAGCAAATTCTCAAGACCTGGTGGGCTATCTTGCCCTTTACACAAAGCACAAAGCACAGCTCCTTTCTGAAAAACCTCCTCAATCTCATGATCACTATGCCTGGACAGTGTACACAACATGGCAAATGAGCTTTGACCAGCTTAGCCTACCAGCTGCTATGTTCCTACAACACTGTTCATTTCTCCACCATAATGGAATTTCAGAAGAAATCTTCAGCTGTGCATCTAAATACAGGCTTAAATCTGATGGTCCATCCAAAGAAGAATTACAAAATGCAATAAAATTTCTCTCATATTTCCTTGGGCCAACTGGTGAATGGGATTCTTTGAAATTTTTGCTTGCTACAAATGAGATACGAGCCTACTCCTTGATTAGCTTTGATCCAAAGAAAAAGCATTTTTCCATTCATCCATTGGTACATGATTGGTGTCAAATGCAAGGCTGTGATCAAGAAAGATATGTGTCTGCAGTAGGCACCATACTTGGCATGGCTATTTCAGAATACTCAGAGCAGGATGTTCAATTGGCCAGGGTGAAATTATGTCCACACATTGAATTTGCTCTACAACATGGTACAAAGATAGCCTTAGATTTCAGGTTTCAATATGGGTTGATCTTTCAGGCAGCTGGAAAATCAAAACAAAGCAAGGAGCTTCTAGAAGAAGTGATGGAGAGATGGAAAGAGCTTCTGGGTGAGACCGATCCACACACTCTGATGTCTATGAATAGTCTGGCTACCACATACTTAAAACTTGGAGAGAATCACAAGGCTAAAGAACTGCAGATTTTTGTGCTGGAGAAGCGAAAACAGATTCAGGGTGACAATCATCCAGATACCTTGAAGACTATGTGTAATCTGGGTGTTACATACTTACATCTTGGAGAATATCAAAAAGCTAAAGACCTTCACCACATTGTGCTGGAACAACAGAAACAGATTCTGGGTGATGATCATCTAGATACCCTGCGGACTATGGGTAATCTGGCCCTCATATTCTTATATCTTGGAGAGTATCACAAGGCTAAAGAGCTGAATGTTTTTGTGCTGGAAAAGCGAAAACAGATTCAGGGTGATGATCATCCAGACATCTTGATAACTATGAGTAATCTGGCTAGTGTATATGCAAATCTTGAAGAGCATCAAAAGGCTAAAGAACTGAAAGTCATTGTTCTGGAGAAACAGAAACAGATTTTGGGTGACAGTCATCCAGATACCTTCACTACTATGGGCTATTTAGCCAATACATACTCATCTCTTGGAGAGCATCACAAGGCTGAAAAACTCAATATTGTTGTGCTTGAAAAACGAAAACAGATTTTGGGTGATGATCATCCAGACACCTTAATAACTATGGTTAACCTGGCTGAAGTATACTCATATCTCAGGGAGCATCAGAAGGCTAAAGAACTTCAAGTTTTTGTGCTAGAGAAACAGAAACAGCTTCTGGGTGACATGCATCAAGACACATTGTATAGCATGAGTAATCTGGCACAAACATATTCACACCTTGGAGACTACAAACAGGCCAGAGACCTTGGAGTTTTGGTGCTAACAAAACAGAAAATGCTGCTGGGACACAATCATTCACACACACAACGCACCATGCATCATTTAGCACAAATATACTCAGCCATGGTGGAGCATCACAAAGTGGAACTTCATAGTATACCAAAGAACCAAAAACAGATTTCATATGACCATACCATAGTCAATCAAGAGGAGTTATGCACAGATCTGGAAGAGCATCAATGCAGTGAACAGCTTGATGCTATTGTCCCTGATGAACAGAAACAGACTCCAGCCAACATCTATCCAAGTGCCTTGCATGTTGTAGACCATTTAATTTGCATCCCAGCGCCTAAACCATTCATCTTGACCCAAACAGCTGGAATGACAAATACCAATGTGGATCAGATGGAGCCTGAGGTGGATTAGCCACAACATGGGGGGGAGGAAGGAGCAGAAAGGAGCAGAGACAGAATATTTTTCAGACATGACACACATTTATTTATGTAGCTTGAATTGAAATAGTTGTGTTTGGCTTAGCATTGCTCACACAGTTCATTACCTTGTTGCATTTCAGTGTGTGCCACAACAACTGGGGGGCTACCATCCTACATTAAATTTGTTCTATCTCACTGTGAGAATGACACAGGGAAGTTCAGTTTAAGTTGAACTTATGCACACAGGGGCCAAGAGTCTTGCACAACCAAGCAGTGAAATAATTTGCCTTTTTGAGTGAAAGAGGAAAGGTTAAGTGGCATGGCAAGCAGACAAGGCAAGTTGTCAATTGCTCTGCAGACAGTCAGGCTCTATCCAAACTGCAAAAAAAAAAAAAAAAAAAAAAAAAAAAAAGGGTTAAGCATCAGCCATCCACTCACATGCACTCTGGGCACCACAGCTCAAGCAGTGCCTTTATTTACCCCCTCCTTGCCAGCTGGAGTGCCTACCCATTTGTATGCCCAGCCTCTACCTGCACCAGAGCACACTATTCAACCACAATGGGATCAAGAGTGTAAGTTTTTATGCATGCATGCACGAAAAAAATGTGTTCAACACTGACAAGCCATGCAAATAAACACGCAGAAAATTTTTGTGAATTAGCACTTTCCTTGTATGCACTCTCCTTGATAAGAAGGGTTGCCATGAGCCTTGAATGGGTAACTACTGGTCATATAGTTAGAATGGTTTCCAAGGGTATCCATGGTAACATTGCTGGCAAAGTGCAAAGCCTGACACTATCAAGGGTACTATTCAAATAACCAGACAGTACCTGGGATACTATAACTCAGAAGGGCTGACACTAGACTCAGACCACGAGGATTAAACATAATATTGGCACTCCAAGAAAAGACAAATGGGTTCCAGGAGTGCTTCCATAACAAATGGTGCTTGTGGAAGTTTGACGGGGACATACATGTGCCAGAGGTCACAGGGAAATGCACAAGGAGGGCACATGAGGGATCAGCCAGACCTGGGTGGGTCTGGGCTCCTCAAGAAAAGCATGGCAGTCAAATGCATCAGCATTCAGCACCAGCAGCATGGCTACCGACAGCTGTCCGATCATGGCAGTTACCAATCAATCATGATGGAGGGTTCTGCCAGTTCAATCACCTTTTGAGATTGGACAAGTTATCTCAAACAGGACTGATGATAATGGGATTTGAGGTCCGTTCCCGAAATTTGGGGTCCAAAAAAATTTGTTGGGACTTTGGGCTCGCGGCCGGCCCAAAATGGTGTCGGGATTCCGGCTTCTACCTCAGCCGAATTTGGCTCTTGTCGGGACTCTAGATCAGACCTCAAATCTCGCCGAAAAATATCTCAAAAATGCCTAGAAAATCGTAAAAAAATTCTACTATTCTATGCAATCATCCTCCGATAAATCTAATATGTGAATATTTGCCTTTCCCTTGCGTCGAACTGTGTTCAGGCTAGCCACCGCCTTCGACAACTGCTGTTTCTCTGCTATAAGCTCTTCAAATATTTTATAAGCTCGAACACCGATTTCCAGGTGGATGAGGAAAGATTTGACTGTTTCGTCTTTGGGGAGAAGAACCAGAAAAGAGCCGACTGGCAAGTGTGCAAAACGAACTGTGCCCAGCAGGGCATCAGCTTGGTGAATCGTCCTGAATCGGCAGCGGAGCTCGTGCTCATAAACTTGAGCCATGATGAAAGAAAGACTCCCAATTGAGTCGGTTGCTTCTACCCAGGAGTGGGTACCTGCTTTACCACCGTTTTTTGAGTACATTGTTTTTACTAGAGTGGAGTTTCAATGACATGCGACATTAAATAATGACAAAGGAAGGTATACGTACCACAAACGAGCGCAATTTCGGAACCAATCATCGCGAAACCATAACACCCGTTATCCAAGTTTCGAGAATCCTCAGCCCCAATTGCGGCTTCAGCGACCATTGACACACATTTGAGTTTGCCGAGGATAGTTCGTCGCCACTTGATTGCCTGTTGTGTACGGTCAGTTGCTTGAACCCCTCTCATGTTGATATAGAGCACTAACCTCCTTGGAACGCCCTGTGACAGAAGCGAGAAACGTCGAGTTCTGGCACAAGAATTCAGACAGCAAAGAACTGGCGTAGGTGGTAGATTGACCCAGGAACGTATCTACTGACAGCTAGGTATTTATACTACGGAACAGAGGCAGTGCATAAATTGATGGAATACATGTGGATTGCGCGGCAGCACACGGCATAGAGCATGGAGAATCATATGGAAAAAGGAAAAGGTAAGCATGAATCAGTAATGAGGCACCCCTCGGGCCGCACAAACGAATATTTCCGTTACATATGCCCTCCAGATCGTTGCTTGGAATGATCTCCAATTTATTCGAGCGTGAGCGAATGAAACGAACCGTGAGAATATTTTCCTGCCTCTCGTGTACCCGCGTCGTCCTCAGCACTCAAGGCCTTCACGGTAGAATTTGCATCACCATGTTCTGTTGGCTTGCTTGTGCTTGCTTTGATGGACTTCGAGTCGTCTTTACTAGCAGCATTCCGGGACAATTCCAGCAGAGGTTCATAACCAAAATTCAGTGTGCCAATTGGCAAGGTGTCAAGGATTTCGGTACTCCCCAGCAGGGCGGACTCATTGGAGCTCAACTGAACACTGTGAGCCCCAAATCCAGGCGGTTTTCCCTTCCGATCAGACTTGACATTCGTCGTAGTTGGGCAATTTCGAGCCAAATGGCCTGGTTCTTCACATGTAAAGCAAAGACCTTGTGCAAGCATCTCATTGCGCCGTTTCGCCGATCGTTTCTTCTCGTTCCCAGATTCACTACTGGGTACCTGAGCAAAAGAAACTTGCATCTGGTTTTTCGGAGCAACGCGCCCTCCAGTACGATCATTGGTGTGCTTCGAGGCATTTTTTTCGAGTCTTTAAGTCGTCAGCACTGGACTCTGAAGAATCCGAGTCAGAATCAAGGTTTCGGACAATCTCCGCATGTTCTGCACCCCGCACAACTTCATCCCAGGTAGAAATCTCAGGATCAAGATCCTTGCGATACATCTCCTGCCGGATATCTGTGCGTAAGCTGTTCCACAATTTCACAACCTTCTCTTGGCCTTCAATCAAGCCAATAGTGTTGTAAATTTGCGAAAATTCAGCAACATGAGCTGCGACAGTCTTCTTGCCCTGAATGCAACGGCTCAAGCGTTTTCTCTGTTACTTCGGAAGTCAACTGGGAAGCAGAACTCAAACAGTTCGAGATAGAATTTCTCGAGACGGTAGGAGTCTTCATCACGCACGACGACTTGATTATAAAAATCACGCGCCTTGCCTTCAAGGTAGTAAGACAGGTAGAAAACCTGGTCCCGAGATGGAACACGACCCATCTTGACGTACGCGGAACCTTCGCGCACGAAGCGATGGAATGCATTCGCATCTGGTTCACCATTGTACTTGGTTGGTGGTATCGGCTTCAAAAGCATTCGGTTTTTTCTGCGGCTTCGAAAAGACAGAAGCGTCGGGTGTGAAGAGGTGGAGCTAGATCTGCCAACATTGCTTGTACCGTCCGTGTTCGGCGAGCTGGGCTCTGCATCTGAGCTCGAGCTCGAAGAACTGTCTGACGGTTCAGATGAAGGTGGATCATGGCTCAACCTCGCAGCGCCACGAATTGCTTTATCCAAGAAGCTTCCAGCTGCGATGCGACTAGGAGTTGCCTCCCGAGGCTTTTTCGAGCCGGATTTCCTCGCAGACTTATTGCCATGGATCAAGTCAGCGATATTCTGTTCAACGGTACGCTTTGCCTTGCTCGAAGGCTTCTTGGAAACGAACCGTTCAGGTGGGTCCAATTGTCTCAGTCGGTGAAGCTCGCTCTCGAGCTCAGCAATTCGTTCAGCATTCGCCTGGCCAGGCTGGTTCTCACCCTTGTTTTGAGGCAAGGGTTCGGAGACAATTGGCTTTGTTCTCGGTACCTTTACCGTTGGTTTCATCGGTTCCACACTTGGAACATGGGGATTCGGTATGAATTCAATCGGGTTCTCCTGTTTAACCCCACGGTTAATCTCAGAAAAAGTTCTCAAACGCTTCACGCTGCGCTTCGAGATCATGCTCAGAAAAGTTAGCAGAGAAACCTGCAGCACCCCAGTTACGAGGATCGGGACCTTTCCCCTTATTGTGGGATGATCCTTCACCTGCTGGGATTGCAGGACTCAACGGAGGGAATTCACGCAGGTGAGTTTCATTCTCAGAATCAGAATCCGGCCCAGCATCCAATGGGACACCGAGCTTCCGATTCGCTTCGGCCATAGCATCGCGAGCCATGGACTCGTAACGGCGAGCAAGACTTACCAGCTCCTCACGACTCATGTCCTGAGTAGCCTTGGATATGGTTGACATAGAGTCTGAATGTGCAGACGGCAACAGCAACAGTAGGTTCGCATGGGGATCAATAAAATTACTATGGACTGACATAGTTTCACCATGCACGATAGTGCTGCTGGGGGATTCGGCTCGACCAAAATCCACGTCTCGAGACAGAGACGGCGGCTTGGACAGAACACTACTACTAGTATGTACGCCCTGGACAGGGGAAACGCCTCGTGAGAGGGACACGGCAGAGGCCACGGCACTATAGAGTAGCTCGGGCGTAACCGGGCGGGTTTTTAGGGGAACCCGTGGCCCCGGCGGCAGATCTAATAGGAGAGGAAGGAGAGGAGGTCTGGGAGGGAGTGTCGCGAGGGAGCTTCGGGGCTGGGTAGATGCCCGCACGAGTCGCGGCACGGGTATGGTGGCGGGTCGGGTCAGTAGTCATAGTTCTTGATGGTGTGTGTCGAAGCAAAGAGGCGGTGGCGGTTGATCAGACCGACGAGAGCCAAGCAGAGCGACGACAGAGGAGCGAGCAGTTCAAAATATGTGACAGAAGCAAGAAACGTCGAGTTCCGGCACAAGAATTCAGACAGCAAAGAACTGGCGTAGGTGGTAGATTGACCCAGGAACGTATCTACTGACAGCTAGGTATTTATACTACGGAACAGAGGCAGTGCATAAATTGATGGAATACATGTGGATTGCGCGGCGGCACGGCATAGAGCATGGAGAATCATATGGAAAAAGGAAAAGGTAAGCATGAATCAGTAATGAGGCACCCCTCGGGCCGCACGAACGAATATTTCCGTTACACGCCCACTCGCAGCTAATTCGGCATTGGCTGCATTGCCAGTCTTCAGTTTTGCAGCTGCATTACCAGCCTTGTCGCCATCGGTTTGGGATTGTTCCTTCCAGCGCACTTTCCTATTCAAGCCAGTGCTAGACCCACGCTCTTGGTCCTGGCGAATAATTGCCTGCATTTGACGAGCAAGCAACTGGCGATCTGTCAGCGATTTTTCCACGCCGGTCTTGGGGTTGGTGTAAGTCCCCGAAGTTTTATAGGTGCGTACGCCAGTTCTTGCTTCTTCTGTCTGATGCTGACGACGTAAAGAAATAAATGGAGTAAGATCGTTGGGTGAAACATCCGCTAGGAGTACTGGCGATAGGGTCTTGACGACTGCGCCACTACCCACGGTGTTCTTAGCAGCGGAGTCGGCCATATTCTGGAGAAGTGCAATAAAAGCTGCTGGCTGAGTCGCCAGAGCATGAGCAATATCCCGTTGAATTTCCGCAAATCGTTCTGGGTCGCTTTCGGGCATATTTTCACTGGAAATTTTGTTAACAGCGAATTAAAGACAGAATAAATCTAAAGACTTACACCCTTGCAAGCTCGTCCATGGACAATGCCACTGAAGCCATGACACAGGCATCCAGCTGTTCATCTGCTGCTTTTGATAAGTTTGCCGTTGTCTTCAAATTGTCAATCATTGCCTGTAGTTCCTCAGCAGGGCTTTTATCTGCCACCGGGTCCACATCGATCTCTTCCTCGAGGTATAGATGCTCGAAGGCCGGGTCGGGAAGTGGTACTAATGCCAATCCACGAACCGGTGCGCTCTCGATTCGGGAAGGATGAATTCCCAGGAGAGACCAGAGACATTCGTTTTCTTGCGCCGCCGTTGCATAAGCATCGGAGAATTCGACGTCGCTAGGATATTGGCTCAAGAGGTCATAGTCGATTTGTTCGGAGGAGTAATATGTGTGGCAATAACCAGAGGCCTGCTTCTTGAAATCCGACTGGTTCTTGGGGACACGAACGGAGGCCTGCATTTTTGCCCGAAGTTTCGGGACAATCAGAATGGCCTGTTGCATCGTAAAGTCGGCCATTATATCGCGCATCCCGGCGAAGCAGTGCTCATTTGGTTCGCTGGCGTTAAACCACGGAAGGAGCGGGCACGGATGATCACCGAGATGATCACGGTGAATAAAAATCAAGCCAAGCAACCCGTTGATGAGGATCTGAGCAATATCAAAGGCTTCCTTCGAAATAAAGTGGCGAGCCTCGGAGTATCCTGCTTTTGCAAGGAATGTCTTCCACGTCTTTAGAAAGAGGTAGGTGCAAATGAGGATTTTTGCCCGTTCTTGATGATTGAGGGTACGACTTTGCCAGGCGTCGATGAAATCCCCAAAGACAAGCAGATAGACCACAAGTCCCAGATTCTCCGCCGGCTCCTCCGCAGCCTGTGCCAGGAAGTCGGCTGAGAAAAACCCGAGCCGCTGCTGGGTCATCCATGCGATCAGACTTGATGAAATCTCGTCGATACAAGGGTGTATTTGGTTTCATTCCAAGCGTGTGTATCAGCTCGAAAAATACCACAAAATTCCCTAGTGTCATCGTATGAGCGCCAGAAAACACATTATTGCGGAATGTCTTTCACCCGTGCTTCGCATCCTGGATAACGGCCCAAACATTGCCGTGGAGATCCCAGAGTTGGACAACAATGTCAGGATAGTCCGTGTCCGGATGCTTAATGCGGACTTCAATGAGCTCGCTGGCAGCTGCCGTGCGACGCTGACAGTCCCGCTCAACAGAAGCTCCATCTCCACCGCTCGAGGTAATGCGGAAAGTATGGGAGACTAAGCCTTCCATGAGTCGTATCTGCCAATTTACAAGTTCGGGTCCCTTGACCTTCGAGCCAATGGGTAAAATTGCGACTACTGTACTATTTCGTTCAAATCGACATAGGGTGTGATGCGTGACCCAGTTGACCTATTCGACATTTCGGCAACCACCAAAATTTTGCGTGACACCTCGAAAAATTTCGACATCCCACACAAAAATTTTCGTTTTTTCCGCCTTTTTGAGCTCTTTTGGCGATTTTGGGACCCGCGTGACCGCTTGGAGGTTCAACAAAGGCTTGCGTGACGCGTGACCCCGACCGAAATTCGTTATCGACATAGGGGTGCGTGACGCGTGACTGCCGAATTGAATGAAAAAGTACAGTACGTGAGGAGGAACATCGGGCAAGGGAGTTTGAAGAATCCATAGTCGGAGTTTAGTGGCTAATTCCGCAGAGGACTCGAGTTTGTCGAGGGTGGCATGAAGTCCCTGAGCATTCGGGACGGCGATATGCTCTCCTGTGGTACCAACAATATACCACATTTTGTTTACGCCATCATAGAGAGGTCGAAGAGCAGGGAAAAGTTTTGTGTCGTCAACAGCGAGAGAACGAGGTGTGCCAAGCGGGTACTTGTAATCTTCAAGGTACTGCTTGGCATAGACGAACGTCTCGTCCGCAATACCGATATGAAAACGAGGTGTTGTCGATACAACGTGTCTTGAATACAATAAGCTGGTGGCAAGGCAGAAATGAGAAGGACTCACTTGATTGACCATTCGCTGCGTAGAGGGAAATGCTTCTGGAGTTCGTGATATGCACGGGGGCAGATGGTATGTATCAGTCCGAAAACTTCATCCATGTCTGTATCATATTTGAAATTTTGCATGCCCGTGCCACGTATTTCGCGATCCTTAGCCATCACCTTGGCCTGCAGTAGGCCGGTGAAGACTTGGTCATTTTTGAAGTTGCCTTTGACAACATGCTGGAAGTACCGCCGCTCCACCGAGTACTCATTGTCCTGTAGAATTGTCAGATCAGCCTTGCGGTTCCTATGAAGAACATACCTCAGCTAGAAGCGCTTCGAGCCCCTTGAATTTGGCAAACAACATGCCTGCATGAGGGTTTCGATTAACATGCGGCACGTATTTCAGGTTCGACGGGTTTGCGGCTTCTCTGTTGATAGCTGTCTTGAAAGCCTTCAAGGTGAGAAGGAGCTTGCAATTGGCGCATGGGGGAACAGCTGAAGCGTTCGGGTCGACATCCACAGTCTTCAAACACGCGTTGGAGCCAGCAGCAAAGCAAGCCATCACTCCCGGGCTCGTGTCATTGAGCCAGGAGTAGTCGTGAACGCGTGCGGTATACACTGTATCCTTTTCCTTCTGCGTGAGGTCTGTGAAGTCTTTCTTGAATATTTGTCCGCTGTAATGGTTAACGAGATGCGCGCCGCCACCGGAAGAAGTCGTTTTGTCGAGATAATCTCCAACTTTCTCGTCAAAGTCTGCAGTAAGACCAGGACATGGACGTTTGACAGTGGGAGCTGGCGGCGGGTTGTGGGGTTTCGGACGGGTGGCAACCAGCTTAAAGCTGTCTAGAGTTCGCTTTGTTGGGTCGGGAACAGGCTCGGGTGGAGGGGGTTCGCAATTGTTGCGCTCAACATGCTTTTTGAAGCGGGTAACACTGTATGGCTCCTGCATTTCAAGCCACTCCTTGCAGCATGAACATTGGAACTTTTTGGATGTTTCCTCGAAGTCCGCATCCGGATCTAATTTCCTGCACTTCAACCGGAAATTTTTTGTTTTCTGCGCGCTAGGCCGGAAGGTGCCATTCTTTACGTCTTCTCTTTTGTTTGCGTGCTGCAACAGCGGACTTGCTTATCCCGATTACCGCACAGGATTCGGAGGTGGCCC
Source organism: Mycena sanguinolenta (assembly GCA_014462675.1). NCBI lineage: Eukaryota > Fungi > Basidiomycota > Agaricomycetes > Agaricales > Mycenaceae > Mycena > Mycena sanguinolenta. The sequence goes on along the minus strand of JACAZH010000047.1, from coordinate 427,197 downwards.
GCTGGGTTTTGGCAAGGCCTGTTTTGAAACCTTTTGAGAAAAGGGGGTGAACAGTTGGTGCCGGAACGGTTCGGTCCGGAGAACCCGCTCTCTTAGCGACCTTCCTCCTTCGCTCTCGGCTGTCATCTCCTCTGTCTGCAGCTCTCTTCTGGCCACGAACGGGAGCGTCTGCATGCTGAGCAGCAGGAAAACTTTGAACAACGACCTGGGAGCTGGCGCTGCTGACATCCTGCTCCCCAACGAATCGGTCATTGATGTCGGGATTTGCAGCAAGAACGTTTTCCGAAAAATCACTGCAGTTGGCGACGGGAATAGCAGGTACGGATGACTTCATTGGATTGTAAGTATTCCATTTTCGACAGGCTAAAAAAAGGGACGAACCATTGCAGGTAACGAGTGGCTGATAATATCGCAAAAGGCTTTCATGCGCATGAGAGATGCAGCATTTTTTCGTCCACAGGGGATCCCCCGAAAACATTGTGCGCAACGGTATTGACAGAGATGATTGGACAGTTATATCCATCTGTTTGGATTGCGCAAGGCAAGTCGTCCGCCACTATAAACTCTTTGTCGGGGAAATTTTTGGTGGCCCAGGTGTCAAGGGCATTAAAGAAGCCCTTAGGTCGCTCCCACTTCAGGCTATCGCCGTACCGAATGCTCTCTGCCTCGTAATCGATACAGCAGGCGGTCCAGTGCTTAGGATGACGATAGAGGACGAAATGCAGCTCGGTAAGCTCCCCATTCCGGAAACCACGTCCCATATTTCTTGAGATACTTGGGACGCATCAGGTCAATGAACCCCGCGAACATCGTACTGACAATCATCGTGGTGTTGCTACGCCTCCCACCCGCCTCCTTCAGCCGGATGGATAGAAGGTCAAGCAGTGCATCGACAAGGTTCTCGTGAAGGTAGGCTGTCGAGAAAAAGTCCGCTAGATCCAAAACGGTGACACTTGAAAACCCGCGCACACTGCCGTGCCATCCAATAATGTTCCAGAGGTCCTGAATAATGCGCTTCTGCACCAATTCCGCCTCTGTTATTGCCCTGGCTTCCAACCAGTGTGCCGCTGCCATCCAACGATCCTTGGCCTCACTGGCATCGAGAACCTCGCGCCAATAAGTGAGAATCCAGAACGGGAACGCAATATCTGGGTTGGCCCAGGTGCGCAATGATTTTTTCCCGTCAAACCAGGCTTGCCCAAGGTCTTCGAGTAACTTCCCGACCTCGCGGCGCGTCGGCACAACCAGCAACGGCAACATTTCCTCAATATTGCGCATCACTTCTATGTCCGAGAAGCGCTCGGAATCATCATCCATAGGAGTCGTCGTGGAATCCATTATCAGTGGCAAATGGAATCGTAGGAGGTCGGCAATGGGTATTTCTTTGGGCAGGAGATTCAGGGTGAATGAGGAAGGGATTGTTAACATTTGGGCTCTCACTGCCTCCACAACGGCAGGGACGTCCTGGTAAGTTTGCTGGTTTCCAATCCATTCGGCTGGATCCCACTGTGTCGCCAAGAGCTTGGCTTGTTCATCGTCGTCGTAGATTTCATGCATGTTTAGAGACTTGGAGAATGAGTATGATCACAGAATATGTTGGACATAAGTGAGCTTCAAGTCAGAAAAGATTTGTGGACTGGGTAGCATATCTTCGCTCCTATCAACTTACATTGTTCACAATTCACAAATTTGGAATTTCATGCTTCAAAGCACATTCGAATTACATTCATTGTTAGGGAATTGAAATGCTTCTCGCGCGCTTCAAAGCGCTCTCGAATTACCATTCTGGGCATGTCGGGATTCGGGCTCAGAGATCCGACATGGAACAGCTCATTGTCGGGACTTCTGAACACACATTTCTTGTCTGGCCACCCATTTGTCGGGACTTTGACCCACACATTCCAGCTCCGATTCAGGAAATTTGTCGGGACTCAGGAACGGACCTCGAACCCGATTATCACCGGTCCTTCTCAAACAGACCCCAGCTTACCATGGCAGGTGGGTGGGCTAGTGACAAAGAAGAAATAAGTGAGGGATAGGAGGAAGGCAGAGGGCTAGCATTGTCGAGGGCAAGAAGAGTTGGAAATATCTCTTTGAGACCACAGCAAGGAGATCCTCGATCATTTGGACAACACACAACAGCCAACATTTAGGGGGAACCAATAGCAATACCTGTGCAGGGGACTTGAGTCATAGTTTCTTGAGTGCACAGACCTTTTCTCATAATATTTTTCTAGTCATTGGACTGAGCAGTAGTATATAAGGAGAGTGTACAAGTAGAATTAGGCAGCAGACCTTTGGGTTGGGGCACTTGGGCTAGGGTTAGCACTTGTGTTGTCAACAAGTTAGGCTCACAGAAAGACTTAGGTCAATCCACAAATGAATTGTAATTGTCTTGTGGCAGTTTGACCAAAAACACAGTTTCCTTGGAAAGATCTTGTCTGTTTAACTTGTGGCAGTTTGGCCGAGACATGTTTATCTTAACAACTATTGTTGTTCTTTGGAACACCCGCATTATAAAACCCAATTGTTTCACTTTGAATCAGAGGAAGGCGCCTTTTCTTGAAAGCCAACAGAAGGCCTCTTATCCTTAGAAACTCTCCTTGGATTGTTCAAATGAATGAAAGTGCCATTTGGTCTAATACTTGACCTTCACCCCCGAACCTGCACAAGTTTTCATGCTAGCAAAAGGAGGTGTTAAGTGATAGTGTGTGTGTGGTTGAGGAGTTTGATCTCAGAGTCAGATTATATCCCTACTCTTGTGGTGATGAGCTTGGCACTGAGCCACCCTAGCAATTTTTCATTTTGCTAGCTAAGGACAACTATTTAATGATGAAGTTGTGTGAAACAACTTATTGTTTCAATAAGGCATGGTGGCTGCACAAAATACATGAATAATAAGGAACAATAGCTGAGGGTGTGCCAAGGACTGCTGTGCCCACTTGGGAGGCTATAATTAGCTACCAGGGCTTGGCTTCTGAAGTTCCATGACTCAAGCAAGAATCACATCATATATTGATGTTGGCTAGCAGATTAGTGATGTCAGAGGTCATTAACTTATTTGCAAGTCCAAATAGGCTCATGCAAGAAAGCACAAAGGTGTGCTGATTATGGATCTCTTCTGTCTTACTCATTGTTTGTTCTATTTATTAAGCAGTATTTATGATTTGAAAGTTGTTTATCTATTTGTACAATATTCCATATATAGAAGTCCAGGTAGCATATATGAGGCCTGTACTAGCTCTAGAGACGCCAGTGGATCCGACCCCTCTCGTTGCTACAGTTAATTTTCACTAGAAACTTCTGTGGTAATCTGATTGTGTCAGGCCATTCAGAGAAACCTCTAAAAGCTATAAAGTTTCTATTGTTTTTCTTGCAATACATTGTTGGATTGTGATCAGATTTTTTTTTACGTGTGAACAAGTTAAATGAATACAGTTTCAGAGCATGTGAATTGGATTTGGATTCAAGAGAACTTGGTTCTAGTGAGATTTGAAGTCTTTTTGACTTTTTGCAAAAAGCCTATTGTGAGAGAAATACTGTGAACTCAAACACTTTGCATGGAGTTACCTTCTCCAAAACCACCTATACAATTGATAAAACCTTTTAAACAACTTCCCTTTGTTTCTAGAGCATGTAAGTACCTAGAAGTGATCAGGAATCGTTTACCTGTTTTGTAGAATTGAAAAGGACTTCACTCTCGGAAGTTTAGCTAAATTGCAGCAGTCTATACCAGGCTAGAACCCCAAACTCAACCAAATGAGTGTGTTGTGTGTTGTGTGTTGTGTGTGTAGTGTGTAGTGTAGTGTGTGTGTTGTGCTCTGAAGACCCTTTGCGAATACTTCATTTTACATATATATTCCACCCTTGATGCAGAGCAAGCGTTTCAGTGGCTCTGGTAAAGAGTTGTAGTCCTTCAAGAAACACAAAAGAGACTTCTCATGAAAGGTGTACTCAACCATCCAGACAGATTGGGGTATGCCATACATCCTGCAAATCAAGGGCATGATAGAATTAATATTACGAGGTGGATATCTGATGTGATTAGCACTGGAGGAACATACTGGTTGGACTGGAAGAGGCAAACTGAGCCATCAAAAGAGTTTGAGTCAGCCTGGTTCCATTGATTGACCAAGTCATCTATTATACAAATGAGGGTTTGTCACGTGGTCTTTGTCTCGAGACAAATGTCAAAGACAGGTGCTCGGACAAACATTGATCGTGGCCATTTCTGAATCGTCTGTCGTTTCTGCCTCTGTGGCCTCTCAGGCCCTATTCTTTGCTTTCTTTCAGCTTCATAGACCCACTCATACTTCGCAGCTACATAAATTTCCTTTGTCAAGGGTGGCCTCGAGGTTCTGGCTTCGAACAACGAGCTTTAACAGGGGTTTGTTACGTGATCAATATCTTAATGTGGTTTCGAACTGTGAGTTCTTGCTGAGTTCTCTGGCTTCCGTTTCAATGTGTGAGAGCCATGTTAGGTTCAAGCACCACTTATTGTAGAGCTTCTATCTTTTCACGGGCACAGTTTGGCTCACGGGTTGCATAGGATTTGGCAGCTCCAGGTGCATCCTTTTGGAGATTTTCATCCTTTTGTTGTCACATTAAGTACTTAATTCCTTAGTGTTCCTGATATTCCAATGAATCGGTGCCCTGAGTTGGGAACAAGAAACGAGAAACGAGCAACAAAGAATGAGAATTGAGAAAATGAGAAAACAAGAAATGAGAAACTAAGGAAACGAGAAAACGAGGAACCAAAGAGGCATGAGTGGATTTCTGTCTTCACTCCCCATAAACAGTTTCAGCCATCCAGACCACAGTTCAGTTGCACAAAATAAAGATCTTTTGATTGAAATGAAATGATTCCATTCAAAACCTTACTGTAGTGAAGCACGAGTCCCTGCTAGTGGTGTACAAACAGCATGGTGGCTGCATAAATACATGAATAACGAGGAACCTTCTCCAAACCCACCTATAGAATCAATAAAACCTTTTAAAACAACTTCCCTTTGTTTCTAGAATGCATAAGCATCTATAAGTGATCAGAAGTCGTTTGTCTGTCTTGTAGAGTTGAAAAGAACTTCACTCTTGGAAGTTTAGCTAAATTGCAGTAGTCTATACTGGACTGGAACCCTGAACTCAGCCAAACAAGTGTGCTGTGTGTTGTGTGTGTAGTGTAGTGTGTGTGTTGTGTTCTGAAGACCTTTTGTGAATTCTTCATTTTACATATGTATTCCACCCTAGATGCAGAGCAAGTGTTTCAGTGGTTTTCTCTTCTTGGGCATTTTGCTTATTACATCTGCTTGCACACAGCGTGGCCACCTTTTCAATGTGTGCCCCAAACTCCAATGGGGAGACTTAGACATTAGGAGCATTGATATGCTTTGGAAACCAGAACATATAACACCGGCAGACATGACATTCACTGCATTCCTGATCATGTGAGTGAGCAGGTTTACCTGAAGGATCTTGTCTTGTTTTGTCACAGGACCTTCTCAGAATAATTGGATCAGAAACTTATCAGAGGCATGATCTATTCAGATCAAGCTGATGCCAAAAAATAGCTTGAATGTGTTCTGCGCAATCTACTATTGCATTGAAGACAATGCCAAGTCATTTGCTATTTTGCTTGTGTGAACAAGAAAGCTCACAGGAAGACTAGGCAAATGGTTAGGGGTTACCCCTAATCACAGCAGAGAAGTCTCCATTGCCTGTGCATATGTACCCATTCTTTGATTGAATCAGCGAACTAAAGATATTGTCTGAATGGTGGCAGGCAGACTGACCAATTTCAGGGAATATACGTAAACTGCAGGATGGAATAGGAGAAGATACTTGGAGGAGTGGGTGCCACAGACAAGGACACATATTGGGGAGAAGATTGACTTGAACACAGAGCACCAGTGGGTGCTGCAGAAGAAGATGGATATTGGAGAGAAGATTGACTTGAACATGGAGTGCTGGCAAGTGGATCTTGGAGAGAAAATTGACTTGAACACAGAGCACCAGCGAGTGGATCCTTGCCGATGCTTGAGAGACTCTGGGAGGAAAACAAAGATAAATGATAGATTGATTATGACGATTATGATGCTGAGAGGGTGGGAGATCTTGTCTGTGTGGAGCACATACGGATCTTTAATAACTAGATTTGATGAAGGATGCAGGAACTTACTATTGCGCCAATAACAAAGCTGGCAAGGAATAGCGCATCAATAAAACCAAAGAGAACTGGGCTGGGGATTCAAAGATCATGAACAACTTGGAGGTTTCATGGAGAGAGAAATAGAAACACACAGAGATAAAGATGTGGATCTGACATTGAAGGCATACTTAAATAAAGGGTGACCGGTATGATGAGCTTTATGCCCCAATATACATCTGCGTGTACAGCTCCATTGTACATGGCAAACCTGCCTAAAATAGGCGTCACCTGAATCTGGCACGTGGTTATGTAAGCAAAAACATCATGTCACGAAAACGGTTTCTTCTCCTTGCACAAATACTTCTTTACACATTTGAGCTCATCAAACTGTAGCTAACAAGCATGTCTATCATTTGATGCAGGGGTTTGGGCTAATATTCTTGTTTCATGAAGTTATAAGGTGATCTTTCCAAAAAAGATAATCAACTTCCAAATGCTTCTAAACCTCTTTTCAACACATTTGGCGCAACACAACACCGCCATACGTATATAGCAATAAATAATATGATTGCTCTGATAGAATATCTTATATGCCTTCAGGTATCTAATACAGAGATCTGAGTGCAAATATATGCTTGAAATGATATTTTCAATTTTTCTTTCACCTCTGGCAGCACTAGAAGAAGTTTTATTTTTTTTTGAACCCTTGAGATTTGGTGGTGGCTGTGCTGTGGCTGTGTGATGACTAAGGGTGCAGGATTGATGTGACGCCTATCTTAGGTACTCTTGCTTGTCCTCTAGGGGAGCTTTGTGCTGGCTGGATATCCAGTTGAGGCTGAGTATACGCGAAGCTTGACTGGTGTTTAGAAGGCGAGCTGTCTCTGAGTCGATGTTGGGGTTGAATGTTTTTGTGAACAAGTTATATTATGGTTGACATGTCGTTTGTCGTGGCGACCTTCACAGTGCGCTTCCCTAGCATTGGTTGTGCCTCCCAAGCTATTCCACCTTCTATCAATCCTTTTCTACCTCTCTTTCCTCTATACAATTCGCGTTGAAGGAGTGGGAGTCTGCGAATGTGAGGGTACGACAAGCAGTCGAGGTTGCCCCGGGTAATAAGGTTTTTTCTATTGTCAATATCTTTGTACACTCCTCGTTTGTGGTGTGACGCATAAAGCATACAAAGCACAGGTTCCTTGGTAGCGTCGCGTTTAATACTTGCTCGAGTTCAAGTATTCTCCCTCCCTTGCCACCATCTCCCAAATACAAAATCATCAAGGTTGAAGTTAAAAGGGAATGCGGAATGGTTGCACGCCGCGAGGGCTGGCCATTCACTGGCACCTCCTCTATATCCATCTAGTGCCTTTTTCTGGTCTGGGGGTCGCATTGATTTAATTGTTGAGAGTAAATCCCCCTGCCACAAGGTCAAGTTGCCTTCCTCGTTCGTGGGTCCTCTTTCTACGACAGTAGCCAAACTACCCTCTGTGGTGAGGTAGTGAGGGCAAGGATAGACTGCCTCCACTAGCAGTTGCTTTTGCTAGGAGGGGAGCTTAGATTGTAAGATGGGTGGTAGAAGATATTCTGTCTACAGACAGTGGGCTTTTATACAGTTTCGGCTAAGTAGGTGGGCTGTGTGTCCCTCATGGAAGCATACCTACCTCCTCCTTCAGGAACTTGCTTTTCCCAGCTCCCGACGCAGGTTTGACTTCGTTGAGCTTCCTCCTCCTGCCCTTCGACACATTTCTTCGCGTCTCGGAGCGCATCTAGTGTTCTGTTTCGTGTCGCAGATGCCCTCGTCGCGTTCAGTTCACATTCAGAGTCGCGTTCTTCGCATCCCTTGCTTCCCACTACTTGTTTTTTCGAGGCTCATCCTAAACTCACCCCCATGTGCTGGCGTCCCATTCTTCTCCTTCTGTCATCAAAGTTTCTCAGCTCGTCGAATACCTGAAACGCCAGATGAGATCCATCCCAATCTGGCTGAGAGTCGTGTTTTTCTTTCATGACGTGTCCTTCGACGCGAGTTTCCTGATATGTGTAATAGCCGAGACACGAGTTTGCCGAGATGCGTATTAGCTGAGATACGAGTTTTGCTGAGATGCGAATTAACCAAGACGCGAGTTAGCCTAGACACGCGTCCTTGTCGTAGTACGCATTTAGGCACATTCCCACCTCGTCACCTTACTAATAGTTTCGCGCTGGCCTTCTCGTCTGCTGTGGCACTCGGTGCGCCCGAGAGGTGCACACATTGCGGTTCCCCCTCCCTTTAGTGCCTTCTCGCCTGTCGCTCCTTGACACCACCGTATTTCTACGCTGTTGATCCCTCTGTACTTGCGTGGGATTTTCCTCAGCACTGAATTTTTGACATGTCATCATGCTTTGATACCGCCGCCTCTCGATGCCACCACCCCTCGACGCTGCTGCCCCTCGATGCCACTGCTCTTTGATGCTGCCATTCCTCGACACCGCCACTCCTTGATGCCGCCACGCCTCGATGCCACTGCACTCGAGTCGCTGTGCTCGGGTCACTGTGCTCGGGTTGCTGTGCTCGGGTCACTGTGCTCGGGTCACTGTGCTCGGGTCACTGTGCTTGGGTCACTGTGCTCGGGTCGCTGCATTCGGATTGCTGCACTCGGATTGCTGCACTCAAATTGTTGTTCTCAAATCACTGCACTCGGTGTTTTCCCATGCGTCCTTGGTCGTGAGGCCTTTGGCACGCTTTCTTGAGCAATAAAACAAGGTGTGGACACATTCGTAGCCATGTCGTGTCTATATTTGAATATCTTGTTGAAGTTGCGAAGTTGTTGAAGTTGTGTCGAAGTTATTGAGACAGGAACTATTCCTGTTGCTTTTTTCTATCATTGTTCTCCGAGTGAAGGAGAGTTGATATGTGCAGCGTGCATGGAATGCTGGTGTTATATGGAGTGTGTCTCTTATTTGAGGGTCAAGCCAAGCAAGCCCTCACAACGTACACATATCAACACCGAAGCCACCACAGGGACTAGCCTGTGATTCACAGCAAAAATGTCAATTGATTTAGTCATGACAGGAGAGTACAAATATCGCACAAAACTTGGCTTTCAACCAGCCGTAGTTGGCAGAAGCAGGTTAGTTCATGCTCTGAAGACAACATGGTGGATGAAGTTCAAGCAGCAATTATAAGATACACATGCTGCTGTGGCAACACTGGTAGACTGTGACTATGGGCTGTGCAATTCATCTCAGAATACTGTCAGGTAATGAATTCTGGTGAATGTTGTAGATAAGCTGCATTGGGAGCGCACGACGGGTGTGACTAGTCACTGGTGCAATGTCTGCCAGCCCATGCGGTGTGAACTTATGAGCCTATTGCACAACACATGAGTCAAACAGCATCTTTCCATTCCTCCAATGCCATAGAACAGAAGTAGCTATGTTGATGAGCATGAGCAGCCATGCATGTCCACGCATAGGACAAAGGAAGCTTCTGTGCCCAACCGACAGGGCCGGGGGCACAACAATGAACACACCTCGGATGCGAATGCGCCCTCTGCAATAGATACACATGACAGTGAGATGCATATGAAGTGAGCGAGCGAGAGCGCTCTGCAGCCACTGCGGCAGTGCGGGGTTAGGAAGAAGCAGTAAAGAGGCTGCACAAGGGGTGCAGCTGCGATATCGAATCGTGAATAGACCAGGGCTGAATGAGCCAGAAAGTGCAGTTGAGATGCTAACACGAAATCTAACCCACACCAACCCCAAAATATCTAAAACACTCTCTAAATAATCACAACCACAAACTCTAAATGCTTTAGCCCTGAGTGTGAGTTCGGGGTAGTAGGGTATGTATCACCCTTTAGTGGAGGGGTGTGCAGGGAGGATAAGTTTGTCTTTGCAGAAGCGACCACTTAGCAGCACAAATACTAGGATCTTTTGCAAGAGCAGGGACTGGTCCAACCGCGAGAGGTTTGAGGTTCGATAGGACACTCTGAAGTCCTTGATCAAAGAACAACCACCTGAATATTGTCAGATTTCTCTGGAATTCAATGACAACCAGCCATCGAAGTCAGGACAACCAGGCAGACCATCAGATGACAGATTCTACTCAGCTCATCCACTAGAGCAAGAACGGCAGCAACAACAGACATGGCAGGAGCTTACTCACACTGTCAACAGCGGCTATCCACTGATGGCTTGCTCGCCCACACACTGGAGGTTTCTCTCAGGAAGATGTGCAAGAACTCGACGGGCAGTCACAGTGGGACACACACTCTCACTGACTCAACTCAGCCCTTTGAAGTACTCTCAACGCCAGGCAGCTGCAGATAGCTGCAAGGAGCACACTTCCAGGAAGTTGCCTGCACTTATATCACATGCGGGAGGCCCCTTTCAAAGATATTGTATCACTCAACCCTAAATCTTAGAGTTTTTCAAAGCAAGATGTCTTATATTTCAATTCAAATCAGAGTAATTACTATTTCCCCTCTAATTCTTGGGTGGACAGTTAACTGACTACTTCTCAGTCGTGGGTATATCTGCCTCTGGCCAGAGCTAATCCACATGCTCCCATGGATGGCGTCATCTTGCATGCTGGTTTCCCTGACTCCTGGACTGTCTTGGTCATCTTCCATGAGTCAGCTACACAACCGCTGGCCATACTTGCCAGCAGATGGCCTGCATCTTATTTCTTCCATTCATTGCCCCGCAGGTGTGTCTGCACCTCACAAAGTGAGGTTTGCTGCTGCAGGGAGTGTACTCATCCCACCAGAGCACCTCTAATGTATTTCTGAGTGAATGGGACATCCTCCTGCAAGTCATTTCCGTGCTCTGGCAGCAGTAGCCGCTTACTGTGTGCACTGCAATCATAGTCATTACCCCTCACAACACCCAATGGCATGTTGCCAAAAGGCTTGCACCAGTCAAATTATGACTGTGAATGACTGGTGGGGAGTGAAATAGTACTGCCCAGCACTTCTTTTCATTATCTATGTCCTCCTGGGAGTTGTCCTCCAGTGGGAAGTGCTCTCATCCCATTTCCAAGTCTCCTAGCAGTGGTCTCAACCACCAGCGGGAGCAGCACTCATTCTGTCTCAACCCACTGCCAACAGCAAGGGTAGAACTTCTCTTTATCAGTTTCCACCTGCAGGGAGATATCCTGTTTTGTTTATATCATACAGTGACTCCTCAGAGGTAGTCTAGCAGTGAGAGCAAGCTCTCCGCTGTTCCCACTATTTCCAATATCTTTCTGGCAATTTCGAGTTCTGCCTGTTAAACAGAAACCAAGATGCTTTTAAATTCTCCCCAGTGGTCACCTCCGGCACATAGAACCATGGCTTACCACCACTGTTCATAGCCTAATGCTGATTATCTTGCAGTGGAACTTTATGGCTTTACCAGCCATATTATTGAACCACTTGACAAATAGTGTTTGTTGCACTGGCTTTCGGCCTTCAACAGTGTAGTGTGCTACCCCAGGGTGAGTACACACTCTCAATCTGATCCTCACTTCTCCCATCAATAAGTCATAAAATGAATAAAAACTTGTGGTTTTTATGCATGTTTTGTTACATGCCTTATCAGCTGGGTGACACACCAGAATGGGAATAGAAGCGACAATGGCAGAGGATAGAGATATGGGATAGCGGTGCTTTGATGCCATGATGACTACCTGCTGTTGGCGATCAAGGGACAGGAGAAAGACCCACATCGCTGCACCCAATACATCTCGCTGTATGTCACACCTCCCCCACCGTCTGCACCTTCAGAGTCTCGGCCCACTCCCCTGCGCAAGGAAAGAAAGTCTGCCAGGGAGAAAGAAAAAAAAACAGTAGAAGATGAAAGCAGAGGAATGACAAGCACTGCTCCCATGCCGAGCCCCGGCCCAGCCTCGCAGTCGATCATTGAAAGCGCAGCTGACTCACTTGGAGTTGATCTTACCTTGAGTTGATCTTATGCTGGGGAGGAGCCTGGTTAGAAATGGGCAGACAGTGAGGTGTACGAGGATGAGAATGGGAAGGTAGGTGATCAAGCAACAGGCAAAGCAACATTGAAAGAAGCTGGGCAGAAATTCAAGTACGGGATGGGAGTAGAGGAAGGGCAGCCCTCCTGAGTGGCAACTCCTTCCTGCGCAGCGCCGATACTGACGCCTGGCATGATGTATGTGAAGCCTACTCACGGAGCAGAAGAAGGCATAGCAATGCCGACCACAAAACGAATAGTCAATTCAATTAGAAGAGGTGGGTGATGAGAGAGAGCACACCCGCATAAGTATTATGAGGCCCCAAGGCATTACAATCTTGAACCGAGACTTGAGTACGAGGGTGTCTGTGTGGAGCCAGTAGTCATCGAGCTAGCGCAGGAAAAATCAAAATAAAAGAATCAATGCGAGTACTGTGTATCATACAAAACCACAACCTTTTCCTGGTTCTGCAACCTTAATCCGAGAGCACCACTTCACAATGACCAGCTGAATGGAATCCATCTTAACAGGCCTCGGACAGCATCAAGTGGCCTTATGCCATCGGCCAATTTGAGACAAGGCACTAAGATTTGCTTGATTTTGACGACGGTACGTAGCCGACCCCCAAGCCAGCTATATCTTGTGATTTTGTGCACTTGAACTCGGTGCCGAATTCACAAGTCCAAGAGCTCAGCATCACAGACAGTAGAGTTCAAAAAGTTTCATAGAATTGCATAAAAAGCCAGCCATTCATTCTCGCCAGTGGATTCAACAGGTTTCAAGGCCCGAACTCAAAGTAAGCGAGAGAACTCAAAAAAAAAAAAAAAAGAAAACGAGAAGAACAGGGAAGAGAGAGTGACGTCACACCGTGACTGTAAGCGCCCAACAACTTAGTGATCTGTTTGGCTTGGTTTCAAGCCACCAAGCTATGAAGCCAAGCCAAGCCAAACAGCTGGCTTCATACTGGCTTTGGCTTTGGCTTGAGATGTCTGAAGCCAAAGCCAAGGACCAAACCCTGGCTTCAGAGTACGATGAGGTACCACTGGTTTGTGGCTACAAGTCAATGTTGAACAATCACAGATGACTGTTCAACATCAAAAATTATGTTCGGTTGTCTTTGTCGACTCTTTGGGTTGGCTGCTGTTTGTGGTTCACTACCCATCACATCATCGAAGCGATCAATGTTGGATTTGAACACAATGTTCCAAAGAAGTATTCCGCTCTCAGCACTCCCATCCGCATATTTATCAGAACCAAACCTTATTGTATGTGCTAAATAGAAGAAACATGTTCTTGCAAGGATCTTTCTCTGAGGTTGTCAATAAAATACCCAAACGTCTATGGCAAGCCAGGGCTTGAGCCTAAGCCAAGCCAAGCCAAGCCCTATCCGCTGGCTTTGGCTTTGGCTTGAGGAAAGTGAAACCAAAGCCAGGGCAAGCCAAGCCAAAGCCCTGGTTTGTAAGCCAAGCCAAGCCAACGGATCACTACCAACAACTTCAAGCGCCTTCCATCATCCAACTTTCTTTCCGTCTTTGCTGATCTATGCAAATTGTAGATGCTTATAGTCCAGTCTCCTATTGAATCTTCATTTGTTCAGGAGCTCCTTGACCCAGAGAGTGAATGAGAAGACAAGCTTCCGAAACCAGTGCCTTTACTGCGTGCCTCTGCATGTTCGCTGCATTTCTGAACCTGCGTGCCAGCATCATATAACATCATGCGGAGAGGGGAATGGAATAGAAGAGAAAAAGAGAGGAAGAGAAGAAGGGTCATCATCATGAGGTGACACCTTCTGCGCCACGTCACTGCCTGCTGGGGAGATGGCAACGCTACCAATGAATAGCGTACGATGCGTCTGCTGTGTGGCCCAGATGACCTCAAGGCCAACATGCATTTCGAAAACCCTTCCCGTCTCGCCAAATCAGAGTCACCACACACGCCCAACATGTCGACGACTGCCTATCCCCCTTTGACGACTTCTCACTAGAGAGGGATACCACCCCCATTCTTCCAAGTCTCCCACATCACCTGCTGGCCTCCCCCCTCAACGCAGCACGCTGCAACAGACAGCCCTCCACGCTGTCATGTGGAAGAGGAGGGGACAGCCCTCCTCAACGGGTCCGCAGTGTTAGTGTTCCCAAAGTTCGGTTCAGGAAATCAGTTTGAACCTGAACCGGACTGAACTGCAAAGTTCAGGTTCAGGTTCAGGAAATGGCTGAACCTGAAGTTCAGTTCAGCGTTCAGCACAACTTGAAGTTTGCTGAACGCATCCGAACTGATTGGGTCAAAGAATCAGCAAATAATCTCAAATAAAATGATGATTGAGGCAATGAGTCCCGCTTCAATTTTCATTTCCGATGTCCCTATATACAACAAGTCATTTCTGTGCCTAACCAGGGACCAAGCATACTGTCTGTCGCTGTTTATGTGGGTCTCTTCCCCATTCTGAGGGCATGTGACTAGCAGTACTCGATGTATAAAAGGCATGCAACATTTATTCAAGCCTCATGCACTCTTCCTTTCACCATTTGTCATGTTTATTCCGCTGCATCCCTAATGCGGATAGCTTACCGGAACACGATAGTGCATCAGGTAGTAGCTCTGAGCACTCTTCAGAGGGCATTTAGGCAAAGGATTTGGTTTAGATACTGCCTGGAATAGGCGGACAGACACTTGGCCCTTTGAATTTGCTCTTTATATATTCAACTTATACTGAGAGCCGAAAACATTTGGTTTGGGTGTTCGAACACCAAAGAACGCCGAACCGCACTGCCAGATGGCCGTTTTTTATATAAAACTATGTCTTTAGAGTCCGGCAGTTTTTTAATAAATCACTCTACCTCAGAGGCCAGTTTTTTTTATAAAACATCAGAGGTACCTCCTGGCACTCAGTAGACCGTGATTGCTGTGGCCACAGCGATCAAACCCTCGCCAGCGTTGTTGACGATGAGCATGTGTTTGGTTCACGATGAGAACAAAGTTAGAGCTGTCTGGCATCAACCTTGAGCTGTTTGCCTAAAGCGTTGACTTGCCAAATTCGGACACCAAGTGCATAGACGAAGAATAACTATCCTGCGGGCTAAATTCACCACAATAAATAAACCAAAAATTACAGCTATGCTGCCGATAACAATGATGCCTCCACTAAAGCCATAGCGTCCACAGGCAGGGACGGAATGGGCTCATATGATTCGTCATCTGTCGCCACCCCTTCCTCGTCGTCACTCTCACCCTCCTCCATCTCGACCCGAGCGCGTTCCTTGAAGTCGGCGACCCCTTGGCGGCCCAGCGAAATCCATCGGCCCACGTCCTTCCAATTGTTTGTGAAACGCGCCTTCATATTCTCCTGAATGGCAGCCTGGCATTCAGCATAAGCAGTGAAGCCTTCCTTCATCTCGACCTCGTCCACCACTTGGCGATCCTTCTGCTCCTGCCACCAGTCAGCCCTCCACTGCAGAAATACCAGATTTCGCCGCATCTCCTCCTCCAATAAATCCACTTCTTCCGTCCACCGATGCGCCTGTGCCCGTGTCTTTGCCCACTCGGCAAGACTTTCATTAGTGGCCTTGACGGCAGCCTCCTCGCTCGTGGATGCAGAAGCAGCCAAAGACGTCAGCCCCGTCCTCCAAATCCACGACATTTCCACAGGGGTTCCTCGTCGTCTTGCCCCTGGCATGAACGCTTCTTCTTCCGTCGCTTCTTGTCTGGCTCGCTGAATAACCCACGAGGGGCGCCAGCTCCTTCAATATCAGTGACCATTGTGTCTCGCCCAGTCGTGGAGCCAAGCTTGCAAGCGCACGGCGCACAGCACAATACTCCCCAGCCTCACGTCGGATGTGCTCGTCCTCAATACATAGAAACGGCGTGTAATAAGACGCACTTGCAGAACGACACAAGCTACTTGATCGAGGATACCTTGATCTCGGGCCGATACAGACGCGAAGCGGGGAGTCGTCTAATTGCTCTAGTGCATGGATCAAATCAGAGGAGGGAACAGAGAAGGAAGAATAATTGGATTGGGAGTGCGGCGCACGGTCCTCACAAACGAGGCCCAGGCACGTTTTTCTCTCCATAAACGCTATCCACCAGATTCAAGAGTCCCGAATGCAAATGTTAAGTGGCATTGGACGAGCTGCAGCTGAGCTGAAAGCAATCCATGTAACAGGCGGACAGGATCGGGCGGCTTGTTATCTCACCCCTGGACATCCCATGGCAACTTCGACACAGTAAACTATATGTTGCAGTCTTGTTCCAAGAATTGGCGATGGTAGATATTCAATGTCCGAGACTAAGTAACATCGCTCACAAATTTGACGTATCGAGATTTGAAATCAAACCCTTTCGGCGCAGGTCAAAATGGTTCATAGAATTCCCAGAATGCCCAATATCCTCCTAGAAATTCAGATTCAACAAGTTACACGGCCGGCCGCAGGCGAAGGCAGAGTTGAAGATTCGAAAAAGAACGAGGAAAGCAAGCGAGAAAGAGTGACGTCACACCGTGACCGAAGCGCCCGAACAAGCGCTGTCACTGCCTCCCTCGCCAGTGTTGGCCTTAAGGCATAAGGCCTTAATGAGGTTAAGGCTTATTAAGGCCTTATCATAAGCCTTAAAGAGCGAGGCCTGAGACATTAAGGCCTTAAGACTCCGGGCCAGTAGCTAGCCGGGATTAGCCAAAGGCTCGGATCTCTTTGGATCTGTGAATTCAGCAGGCATCCTACCTTCACAACACAGGCCCGAAATGTCGGCAGCATCATGGTCGAGGTCTTCAGTAAAATTTCCCCAGCTCATTGTGCCCATTTTCACATCATACAACCTCAGATTTGCATGTGATACTTGTTCCATTGAAGAAGGCGCTTGTATTCTCCTGTCATCAATTATGTGCCTTGCTGCTCAGAGCTGATGCTGCTAGGCACGACAGGAAACTATTTCCAAAAAAGGAAATTAAGGGTGTTAAGCCATAAGGGTAGTGTGGTTGGCAGAATTCTGCCAGCCTGCCAACTGGCATGGCAGAATGGCAGGCAAAACGGCAGAACCCAGAGGGGTCTGGCAGAATGTGGCAGAAAGAACTTGGGCCAGAGCACCGACATGGTCAGCTGGAACATGCTTTCTACATTGTTTGTCACGTAAATAGTCTTCAAGTGTGCTCTGCCACCAGAAAGTTGTCCCATGCACTTTAACCCATCTGCTATTCATGTCTGCAACTGGCCAAAAGCCATCTCCATTCAACAAAAATCATTTCCTTTTCCTGGAGGCCAAGGGTGGCAAAACCAATCACTATTACTGGAGGTGCAAGTACTACGGGGATAATCTGGATAGCCATGGCACTCATATTGAAAGTCAAGATAGCAATCTCCCAAACCATATTCAAGACAGCAGAAAATGCCCCAGCACTCCTACAATGACAAAGATATTAGGCAACAAGCTTATGATGGCTTGCAGAGGAAGCTTTTAGATGAAGCTGAGGTTGGATCCTCAGGCAACATGCGAGTCTGGTGTATCTGTTGTCGGTGGAGAGATCATTGATTTAGGTGAATTGGATGACATGGACAGTGGAAATGTCCAGATACCTGAGGATGACATCAATGTCATGGGGAATGGTACAGGGATGGGTTGGGACGATGTGATGTCAGAATAATTGTTTTATTGCTAATTAAAGTTCTGCCATATTCTGCCACATTCTAGGGGTGCTCAATTTTGGGTTCGGTTCGTCCGGTTCGCAAAATTAATTCGTTATTTGTACGTAGTAAACACATAAAAATAAAATCACGGGCTCATCACCTCCTTGTGTACTCTCTTTCCTACCTTTAAATATGCGCTCTCCTCCTCACTTTCACGCTCTAACTCTCCTTTTATTGCAACACAAACCAAGGTATGAACATTTACGTGTCTCGAATTCCCGCACTTACAGCATCATGCCAAAGCTTTGACACTCACGGCACAACGCGCGCGGACGCGACACGACTGGATCATCTACGGCACACCCGGCAGTCTCGGAGCATGGCAGACAACCAGAATGTATCGGTGTGTCCACTATAACCATCACATCTTCTAAAACTAATGGCAGTACGTAGGGTGGATTTATTTTTCCTTCGCCACAGTATCTAGTGCCCCCGCCTGCACCATATATGCCTCCGGGCGAATTCTATGCGCATTCCATGGCCAACGCCGCCTTAGACCCCGCGCTTGACATGCCTGGGAGCCTTCCTTCCCACAATCGCAAGCGTGCTGGCTTGGATACCCAGCCTGCCGCACAGCCTGCCAAGCGCGGGGAGAGGACGCCCTCGTGGCTCGGGTACTTCTGGCAAGAAACCACCTGCCAAAGCCGCTCCGAAGACCAAAGGCACTCCGAGAACCAAAGCTGCTTCGAAAGTCACTTCCACACCTGTTCCAGCTTCCCAAGCTTCTCCATCAGCTGACGGCCCCAGCGAAAACAAGGAGAACGTACCCCCAGTTCAGCCCCCACCTGTTTACGAACTCATGGACTCTGAAGACGAGAGTGATAGTGGCAGCAATTGGTGGAAGCCAGTAGAGCGAACCAATTTCTACAAGTTTCTCCTCGAGCAAAGTGCCGAAGGGGATAAACACTTTGAACAGCACAAGACGGACCCAGGCCATGTGTATAAGAGGGTGCGTGCTTTGCTTCATTCCCCAGCTTTCCTGAGATGTCCCGAAGGCATCTGTCCTGGTGTTTAATGGGTCACGTACGCCTGCTTCGATCAAGAGACTGTGGACACGCTCCCTCAATATCTATACTTGGATCCGCGCCTTTGAGGGGTTCACCGGCAACGTAGGAGGTGATGCCGACTCCAATGACCCAGAGGCCATCCTCAAGTCCCGTCTCACCGCTGCTCGCAAAGCTGGCCTCTTGCTTGGTGGCTTGAAGCCTGCGACTGTTACAGAGTGGGAGAAGAACGGCTGGTATGAATTATTTAATGATCGGTACGTTTTGATGTTCCTGAATCGGCAAATATTCTCAATGCTGTCTCCAGTCTGGGGACTAGTTCCAAGGTCTCGTGTTCTGTTGTCCGAAACTCAGCAACCGCGATCTCTGACTGCGAGGAAAGTGATGATGAACGTAGCTCTGACGCCAATATTCACCCTGATCTCCGTGAACAAAGCCGTGCTGCTGCTGTGGCTGTCCCCAAAACTCCGGCTGTGCAGGTTTCAGAACCCAAGCATATTCCGTTGTCCAGCATTCGCAAGCAAGCAAATGCCTCCTTCGGTAACCTTGGTGAATTCGTGAAGATGAAGATGCCCTCCAAGGAATCGAAGGCGGCGGTACTTCAAGAGAAGCTCAATCTTGAACGGGAGAAGCTGGAGTTCAAGAAGGCGAAGGGTAAGGTTGAAATGGCACGTATGGTTTTCTCCATGAATGGTGTTGGTGATGACGTGAAAACTGCTGCAAATGCGTTCCTTAAATCTCTCTTTTAATTCAAACAGTAGTCTGATATCCTTTAGTTCATCGTACATATCGCTTAGCTAGTTTACATCCATACCTGTCATCCAGTTCTATTCAGAACAGTCTGTTGAGTAGTGCGAGTCGTTTAATTCTACCCTGTTCCTTCAAGTAGCCATCCGTTTCATGTGCTGGGACCTGTGCCTCTCAAACAAAATTGGAAACGAGGGTCTCGCGGTGAGGGTCAAGGATGTCTGCGTGATCATCGGGGCTCTCGTCGATACGCCATGAGATGTTGGGGCGATCCCCAAATTCAATCGCAATGTTGTGTAAAATCATGAGTGCCTCAATTGTCTTGTATATGTCCTGGACATCGTTGTGGGGTCCCATCCCACATAGTGAAGGGAATCGGCCCTTCAATAGCCCGAAGGCATGCTCGATTACGATTCGGACAGAAGAGAGATGGAGGTTGAAACTTCTCATACGCTCTTTGTCTGCAGGAGAAGCAGCTTCGATTTCAGGTTCATCGAAAGGGCGAACTGTAAATGGTGTGGAAGGGTATCCTGTTTGTGGAATTCAGATAGCAACAGCGGAATAAATTCAAGTCTAAAGGACCTTTGTCAACAAGTATATATTCGCCCCGTTCAAAGTACAGGTGCCGGCGCATCCATAGGTCTGAGTTCTTGAATATCTTCACATCTGTCACGGCACCAGGCCAGCCAATTTCAAATGATGTAAACCGTTTCTTGTTGTCACAGGTCGCTTGGATATTCGTCTGGAAAGCAGCGAGACATGAAGCTTTGTAGAGGTGGACAACAATACCTCGAACCGCTTCTTCCGTGTCATAAAATGATACCCTTGCTGAAGAGGCTGTTCTTCAAAGAATATCAACGACCTATCACCTGCTCCAAGGCACTTTGGGAAGCCTGAAACATCCTCGAGCTCTGTCTTAATAATGGCTTTTCCTTCCGGTGTGGGCCAGCCAATGAATTGTTCCTGCAATTCTCGAAGTGCCCGGTGAACTCGTTTGCAGTAAAGGAACACAGTACCAAAACCTATAGAGAGTTTCTGCGCAGTTCCCAGCGAATCCGAGCCAACTGTTCCGTAGCGTATTAAGAAACATCTGAGCTGGTATTTGACATGGTGCTGAGGACGCCCGACCACGGGATTCAAAGATCGGGTTGCGGGAGAGCACTTCCACAAGGAAATCGAACATATCCCTGCCAATACTTGATATCTGTGGTGTCAGCGCTTGCTAGATATGACTATATGCCCCGTACCGAAACATATGCTGAAAGTCTCGGTCTAGGGCTTGCAGGCAAACAGAAAAAAAAATCAGCTGACTTTGGGATCTGGTTATAAGGTCCCCTAGATTTGGGGGACGCCATTTCTTGTGCAATTGCGATCCAATTCAAAGCAGAAAGCTCAAGCATATCAATGCCATCATCTGCTATAAATCCTTCAAATTCATCCAGGTCGGGAAAGAGAACAAGATTGGAGTCATCATCGAGTACCAAGAATGCTGCCAGGAGCTCTTCAGCAATATAGAGAGCATCAGATTGCGTCTGTGCTTTGGTAGCACGCGGCATCGTGCACAAGGGGTACCCACCAAAGAAATTTCCGACACGGAGTCGAAAAAGTGAATTAAGGTCTGCTGGGCCCTCCCTACCCTATTAGCCGAGGTCCCACGGTCACATGTCGGTCCCAAAAAGGAAGTTTTCTGCGTGACTTCTGTTCTGCTGAGGCAAATTATAATGCATGTATGAGTGTCCTGAATTAAATACCAGTATATTACCGACGTTTCTGCTTTTTCCTCGGCCTTACGCCCGTATTTGTGCGACACACATCATCGCAATACTACGGGATGTTCAGCGCTTTCCTCAAACCCAGGCATCAGAGGTGAAACCAGTGGAAGTCTGTAAGTAATATAAACCCGAAATGAATCAGAATACAGACTTTTGAACTGCAAGCAGGCCCTGAGGACTCCACCATTTCCAAGTCACCACTCTCCGTACAATGGGGCACCAGATGCTTCATTTTCCTCCCCGGCGAGTCGGAAGAAATCGCAGTTTTTCTGTGTTTCAACAAACAATCACAGCAGCTTTTGGAACCCGAGAAAGCCATCTCCATGTCCTTTGTTTGGCATTAGCTAGGCATCCAAAGCTTCGGCCATTCCGGCGCAGATATTCGCCAAAATCTGCGAAAATTCATGACAAAAGAAAAAATCGATTTTTTTCTCAACCCCTCCAAATGCATTTCCACGGAGTTCCGCAACTTTTTCCAAAAAGTGAAATATGGCGACTCGGACGCACCCTACCCTATCAGTCGGTGTCTCGGCATTCTTCGGTGGGTACCCCTTGATCGTGCAGATAAGCTGGATTGGGATGTGGCAGTGTTTCTATTTTTCTGTGTTTGCTACAGACAAATAACGAATTAATTTTGCGAACCGGATGAACCGAACCCAAAATTGAGCACCCCTTCTGCCAACATTCTGCCCTGCCGTTGTGCCGTTCTGCCTGGCAGATTGAACCCAAAAAAATTCTGCCCCCCACACTACATAAGGGCTACATAAGTCTTAAGGCTTAATAACCCTTAAGCATCGAGGGGACAGATCCATAAGCCGTTATTGCCAACACTGTCCCTCGCCACCAACCTCCAATTCTTCTGAGTCCACTCGTGCATCAACTGGGAGAAATCCACGACGTATATTGACAAATGCCTCCCGCTTTCTCTCTCGCCTTCTTGATTTCCCCTCGATGACGCGACACGATTTCTTGCGTTCCCGAGAATAGAATGCCTAGAGAAGG
This sequence comes from Mycena sanguinolenta, assembly GCA_014462675.1. Classification (NCBI taxonomy): domain Eukaryota; kingdom Fungi; phylum Basidiomycota; class Agaricomycetes; order Agaricales; family Mycenaceae; genus Mycena; species Mycena sanguinolenta. Next base: position 404,923 of record JACAZH010000047.1, on the reverse strand, counting down.
GACTCGACGACGCAGATGAATCAACACTCGTGGAGTGACAGCCCGTCCGACGCCACGTTTGCCTCCCGCTTGCTCTGCGTCTGTCCCCCTCTTGTGCTTGGCGCTCCTCCGTGGCTCTGATTCCGATGACGCGTACACACACGTCACTTCCATCAAAGATGTCCGCCGTGCGCGCCTAGACGAGCTCGATGGCCTCCTCACCGACTCCCACTCCAACCCCGTAGCGGACGGCTGGCGCGATGACGACGTCGCAGCCGACACCAACGCCCACTCTTTGCACTCATTTCGGCCCGCGCGGGGAGAGAACGAGGCACCGTTCGGCACGGTACAACCCCACGGGTGGAGATGGAGTCGCGCCAAAACGACGATCTCCTCGCTTGCGCCACGCTCGACGCTGCGCCACGCCGACGCAGCTTACGGACGTCACCTTGGCGGACATCGCGCGGGCTTCCTCCGCTGTCTCTGCCCGCAATTTGACACCGAGCGCGAGACAGACCTCGAGCGCCGTGCCCCCGTATAGCGCGCAAAGAACTGCGCCGCGTCGCAGCTGTTCTGGCGGAGGCGCCGAGTTTGAGGGATTTCCTGGCTCGACGTCTTCGTATCTCCCTTCGGCGACGGCGCACCCCCTCTCGACTGGGGGGATCTTCGCTCCAATCCTCCAACTCGTCTCCACTGCCCGACGCGTCACACTCGACGCCGTCAATCTCCAGCTCCAGGATGCGGACGCGCTTGCCCAGCTAGGGCCGACAAGGACGAAAAGCCGCGCGACCGACAGGCTGGCGTATACCCGGCCCGTGCATCGTCTCGTCGGCGGGTCTTAGAGCAGGTCGAGCGGGTAGTCGAGCTCAAGCGGACGGAGCCGAATCTTTGGGGAGCACGGATAGAGTGGGATATTCGCGTGTAGGAGGTACGTATTTCGTCTTTTTGTTCTCTCCTTTCCACCCCACTCCCTCTCCTTCATGATTCCCTTTACCGTTTGACCGTGCTGCCAGCCCTCCCTTCCCTCCTGCTGCTTCCCTCCTCCCCGCTCCCTCCGTCTTCCGCTCTTCCATCTCTTTGCCCTCTGTTTCCATGGCTGCTCAATGTCGACGTATACTAACTTTCGTTCGGTAGACGCTCCAGCAAGCTGAAGAGCAAGAAATCCAAGCGTAGCAAATCACACTCGAGCGCCATCTCCTCCACAGTCGCCTCGCCGCCACCTACCACTGCCTCTTTTTGCTTCCTCCCCCGGACTCCACTCTTCCCCTCCCCGCTCAGCGGCGGAGTCAGAGCCTCAGCCATCGCGACGACTCCTTTGGTCCGTTCGCTTCCTTGGCCTTCCAAGGAGAGCAAGATTTCGATGAGACGCCTGGCGGCTTCGACTTCACCAATGACGACGCAGAGGCCGCGGTGGGCACGGACGTGGTGAGGCCAGCTCCCACCAATTTTGCATTTCGACCCCACTCCTCTGACGTCGGCGTTCCTCTCGCTCTCTCCCCCTCTCTGACTTCTGCCACGGCTAAGGGGAGTGATTAGAGCGAGGAGAGACAAGACGAGACGGGTTGGAGAGGTGGAAGTGCGAAGCGCTCCCCGCCCTGGGGCTGACGCTTTCACTTCCGCGGCGCGGCGCGGGAGTGCAAGCTTTGGAAAGGATCGGTGGTAAGCGAAATGCTCGTCTGCGGAAACGTGAGTATCTGGTAACGGAGAGCACGAATTCGCAACTCCAATTGGATTGCGAGTTCGTGGGTGTGGGGAAGAGCCGTAGGCTCGTCCGCTCGTCGCACTCCGGGCGGCCGGTGGAGCTTGGGAGGAAAGGCGACGCAGATGGTGATCGGCTTCGGCGGGCGTCGCGTCGAACAGGTCAGCTCCTAGCGGGCGAGACTGTGGCTCTGAGCGCACGGAAGAGGGATGAGAGGCTGGAAAGGGGAGCGCCGCAGGCGCAGGCCAACTCAACCGCACACTAAAGGCTAACAGGGAAGCGGAGGGCGGGCAAAAGAAAGAGGAGCGCGTATCGCGACGAGGATGTGGACGCGAGCAAGACGAGGAAGTGACATGGTCACGCTCGCGTCACATCCTTCCTGGCCTCGCAACATTTGCTTACCCTACGATAAATCTGAGCCGCTCGTGCCTCACGTCATACTTATCTCGGAGTAAGCGAAATGCTCGTCTGCGGAAACGTGAGTATCTGGTAACGGAGAGCACGAATTCGCAACTCCAATTGGATTGCGAGTTCGTGGGTGTGGGGAAGAGCCGTAGGCTCGTCCGCTCGTCGCACTCGGGCGGCCGGTGGAGCTTGGGAGGAAAGGCGACGCAGATGGTGATCGGCTTCGGCGGGCGTCGCGTCGAACAGGTCAGCTCCTAGCGGGCGAGACTGTGGCTCTGAGCGCACGGAAGAGGGATGAGAGGCTGGAAAGGGGAGCGCCGCAGGCGCAGGCCAACTCAACCCACACCAGAGCGAAAGCTCACAACTGGTTGGGTTGCGCCTGTGGTGCGAGCTAACCCCCCACACTAGAGCTAGAGCGAGGTATGGAAAGAGGAAGGAAATGTTATGGGTGAAGGAACGGTAAAGGGCGGTAGAGAAAATAAGCAGGTTTACATTGCATTGGATGAAGTAGTCCCCGGCATTGTTGTAACAGGCTTTGAATTTGACAGGGATGAAGATGTTTGAGAGGCATGTTCGTTGCAGGTGTAGAGACGGAGGCTGAGACTGGTTCAGCTCTGAATGCGATGTTCATTTTGGCAGTAGGAGTAGGTCGGAGTTCGCCGTCCTTCTCGGTTAGGTACCAAATGTCGCCAGTTTCGAATATGGGAAGAGAAGGACCGTGAAGCAAAACGGGCTAACGCAGTAGTGTTTGTTGGGTCGGGGCATCTCCGCTAGTAGTATGGATGTTAACGGTATTGCGATGTCGCAGGCCGCCTAGGTAAGGAAAGAAGGTTTGGAGCAAAATGCGTCTGCCGCGGCCTCTATGGGCTCGCCGAGTGCCATGCAACGCCGGAGTTCCGCGTAGTCTGGTCCCTAACTGCTGTCGGAGTGTTTCACGGGAAGATGTTCTAGTGAGATGCAGGCGAAGTCGGGGTCGATCCAGTCAGTGAATCCGGGTTTCGGAGCAGTTGAAGCGGCGGTGAAGGTGGTCTGACGCAGGCATGTACGCCATTCGGGGTCTCATCGGAGTGGTTAAACTCGTGGCGGCGCCTGGGGAGGTCTGTGCTAGGAGCAGAGAATCTGGAATAATTTCGGTGTGCTGTAGCCAGATATGAGTCCAATAGCGGTCGTGGCCTGAAGGTCCGCGCGGTATCTCAGCTTTCTCGATTTCTTCCCAGTCAGGAACACGTTCAAGAGGCTAGGAGTTCAAGTTCGGGAGGCGAGGGCAACAGGGTACGCCCAGAGAAGGCCGTAAGTGCGTCTGGAAGTCTTATGGAAGGGGTGTTCTTGTAGGTAGCGCCTCGTCGAATTCCCGTAACGATAGTACGGGGTATAGTCACAAAGAGTGCGAGTATGAATTTTGTACGAGGCGCAGGTATGTGGGCAGCGGCTACGAGCATGGCAAGACATGATTATGACAGAAAGCAGGCGCAAGATTGGGTCAGCAGTATTCTGAGGTTGAACAATGTACCAAGTACGTGTCGCGGGAAATTCAGCCTGTGGCGCGGTTCTGAAACAGTTCCAAATGTATGCGTGTGATGATTTCAAGCAAGGAATATGAATGTGGGTCGTCGAATGGGTTCATTGCATCGAAATTTCGTGTCGAGAATGGCGTTGTCTGAGGCAGTAGTGGGGCGCCCAGGAAACAGCAGCAAAAAGGTTGGATATACGCAGAGCGCCTCGCAGGGGGTTCAGTCGGCAGCACAGTTCTGAAACGGTCCTGCAATGTATCATGTACGTCATGGGTACTGGCTTCAAGTAAGAAGGGTGGCTGAAGGTCGTCGAACGAGTTCGTGTGGGGGTGGTCGTTCTCTCCGTTGTGACCCAAACGATCCAAGGCGAAATGTGTGCGACAGTGCGGTACGATGAGCGGCTATCCGGTAAGAAGTATGTACCATGTACATGCGAGGTCGGTGATGAAGTTTACATACGGTGCAGCCGCCAGCAAGGAGGAAAGCGGAGGCCGTATTAATCCTAGTAGTAGCGGCGAGTCACGACGGTGATGATGCTTCGAGTTTCCGAGTGATGTGAAAGCCATCGCCAGTGCGGACATGGTACCAACTTGCGAAAGAGGAGAGCTGCAAGCGAAAAAGCCAAGGCATCAGGGTGAAATAAATGAGGTTCCGCCAGCAGAAGTACGAAACCCCGGACATGGTCCGTCACTGCCTGGGAGAGCTTCGCGTATGTACAAGGCCGGTCTGCGACCTGAGTAGGTGGGACTGATGTGTGGGGCGAGTACGGCAGATACTGTGTATGCGAGCCAGCTCGAAGGTGCGAGTGAAAGTATTTTCAGTGCAAAAGAGGAGGGTAGTAAGAATTCGAACCAAAATGCAAGCGGCTCGGTGTAGGGGGGTACGGTGCTGTATGTAGGATAGTGAGTACGGTGTGTATTCCACTGAGCTGTCCAGGATGGCTTAGAATTCGAAGGGAATGCGTGCGCAGGTGTTACGGGTGTGAAACGAGAATATACGAATGCAGAGGGGCGCTGAGTATGGAACAAGCATCACAGGGGAGGCAAGAGCTATTGAAAGTGAGTGCAGTTCGGATCCGCATGTTGAACTCGAGGAGTTTCGAGGGTATATAGCATCTAGGTCTAGGGCGATGGTCATGGCTTCCAGTACGTGGAAATTGGAGCCGTGAAACGGATTTAAAAAGAAAGGGTGGAGGGGTGTGTACGATGAGATGTATGAGTGAACTGAATTACGAGTATGGGAACGGACGAGCGCAGGTGCGAGTTAAGATGTACAGTTATGACAGAAAATGGTAAGTGTGTGGGAAAGGAAGAAGTACAAACACAAGTGGAGGCGGTACGAGTGCGGCAAGGGACGGAGGCGTCCGTATATGAGTGCAGGTGAGGTCGAAGGTATACGTGAGGCGAGGGAAGATGCTGGATATGGGTGCAACTAGGTGTGGGTACGAGCACGGGGTATGAGCGCGGGGGGTACGAGTGCGGGGGTACGAGCGCGGGCAGTACGAGCGCTGGGCACGCTGGGTGTAGGTATGTACGCTGGGTATGAGTACGCGCGCCGGGGAATGGGTATGCGCGCCGGGTATGGTACGAGCGCGGGGTATGGATATGAGCGCCGGATATAGAAATGAGATGAGGCAACAGTGGCCAAAGTAGTCGAGCCACCATAGCGCTCTGGGACTGGAAGCAAATTAATAGCAGGGAACGCCGCCTATGATAACGACGAGGTCGTTTGTGGAGAGGCATAGATGAAATCGGATGCTGCGCGGGTCCGGGCGCAGGATGCAATCACGAGGTATGAACCCGCATGCCGAGTGTGGGTGCGAGCACCGGGTGAGGATACGAGCGCCGACTACGGGTGCGGGTATGCGTCCAAGCAAGAGGGAGGCCTATAACAGTAATGTTACGGACAAGACAGACAGCATCTCGCCATCGTCCCGCCTGCTAATGCGCGATTTGTGAGACGAATAACGAGTAGTATGCGGCTAGGATGAGACCGAACGAGATAGAAAATCAGGACAAATTGGCCCCAGGTATGGGCGGTCTCGACCGAAGAACATAGGAGGAATGCGAAACAGAACGAGGCATGAGGAGCCTGACACCACGAGGCCGCCGTCGTCGCGGACAACCGATACGTTGAGGCGCGCAACTTGAGGCGGCCGTTGCGGCATGAAATTATTGAAGACACCCTGCTGCAAGTGACGTCGGGGTATCCTCGATGCGGGCAGCTGGCGTCGGGGCGGCGGGACGCGCACGCCTGCAATGGGTTCGTTATGAAAACGGGGTTGCAAACGAGGTCCGCGCTGATGCAAGCAGCCGGTGGGACCGCACAAGCAGAGAGAACCAATCCTGCGCCGCCGCCCGTGGCCGATACAGAGTAGGACTGGCTGCAGGTGCGTGAGCTGGGACATAGTCCACACTGAGATACGCAATCGTCCGAGGGATTGCGGAACCGTTATCACGGCCAGTAGTACGAGGTCCACAACGCCAGGGGAAAAGAACAGATTATAAGGAAGGAAGTATTGCAAGCTAGCGCGAGAGGCTACTGCGAGCACTCATGTGCGTCCGGCTGGCATCGGTACGGGATCGGACGCCCAACCAGAGTGGCCCGCAACACGCTGGGCCCTGTGCAGAACAGAATGAAACGTAAAGGATGAAGAAAAAGACGTATGAGGGAGCGCCCGAGGTGCAGACCAGAAACAATGTAAATGAGCCATTGTGAAGCTAGACCGCGCGCCCAGGTGGGCGGATATGAAACAGCCAATCCAAACGCCGAGCGTTGCACACGCGCGCGTGCAAACAACCGAGGGCGGCATCTGATACAAACGATACAAACGAGGCAATCGCGCCACCCGCGGTGAGCGGCGATATGAACCACTTCTCGTCGCCCGAAGCTCGAGTACAGAGCTCGAGATGCTCCTACCAAGGTCTACCGGGGGCTGTTGTGCGGGAAGAGCCCGCAGGTACAGGGAAGAATGGGGAGAGCGGAAGAAATGTGGTGTGCGAAAAAAAGGAATGCAAGACATGGCTCACGGGTAGCCCAATAGCTCCTTTACGCGTCTTTTCTCGTGTTTTCCGGTCGTATGAATGTTCCCACGTCTTCCTCGTCGCGTACTAAGAGGTCTTGTCGATGTTCTGTCGGACTTCTCGTCGCTCGTTCCTTCCTACTAGAATTTCGTTTTTCTTGACTTGAGTAGGCGTAAACAGTGTATCGGACGCGTCCAGTACGTGTATATGGCCAGTATGGATGCAATAAAGAAAGAAGCGCCAAAAGAAAGAGGAGCGCGTATCGCGACGAGGATGTGGACGCGAGCAAGACGAGGAAGTGACATGGTCACGCTCGCGTCACATCCTTCCTGGCCTCGCAACATTTGCTTACCCTACGATAAATCTGAGCCGCTCGTGCCTCACGTCATACTTATCTCGGAGCTTTCTGCGCGACGGTGGCTTCATCGAGGGCTTCACCCTGCTCCACTCCTCGGCATGCCCTTCAGTCGTTCCCGCCGTCGAACCTGTTCCCGCCAGCCCTCACTTTCGACACCCCGCCCCAGCAACGACGAGGCGGAGGGAGGGAGGGTGTGGGGGAAGTGGGGAACCGAGGATGATGTAGAGGACGAGGCGGGTGGGAGGGGAGGGGTATTCGTGACGGACGGCAGATCCTGTGGAAGAGAGGACATGGAGGATAGAGGGATCAATTTGGCGGAGGGCTTTTGACCCACGACGAGACGAGACGAGACTTTATCTATGATTCGCGTTTCAGTGCTACATGCTACATACCTGCGCACTTTTTATTCGTCCTCCGCTTTCTATCCGCTACCTGTACAGCCATATGTGTGCGTAGTCTCAGATATCGTCGAGTAGTCTCGCACAGCGGTGTATCCAGCGCAGGACTGCAAGGGCTCGCAATTGGATGCCACGAGGAGAAGCGGAGCCATTGGGACAGTTTAGCACAGGGATGTGGATAAAATTTGGCAAAATACACTACGTGTCGAGGTAAACAACGACGGCGAAGAAGGTAATAATGTGTACGAGCGGGGAGAAGAACGGAGAGGAAGTGCCGAGTATCACGGAAATCCGCTCGTACGTGATATACACATTTGTTTTTCAGCTCGCTTCTCAGCTCGCTTCTCAGTGCATGTTGTGCAGCACACTGGTGCAATCCAGGAATTCTGACCCATATTTGGCATTATTTATCCGCCTCCTCAAACGCGTCGCGAACACGTGACATCATCTTTGTTTCTTACAAGACGGTGCAGCATTGTTCAATGTGATCATGCCAATATTTTTCCTGGTTGCTAAAACATATGGATCTTCATCATGCTTGAGCTTCCTCACATGTTCCCGGAATTGCAGACATTCTGAACACGCGTCAAACGCGTTTTTGCACGCATTTATGATCTTAATAGAAAACTCATGCTTTTCCTCCCGTTGAGAATGCAGCGATCACAGCAGTTTCAGCCGATCTGACATACATGTCCGCCAGCAGCAGGTGTGGTAATGAGTTATTCATAATCATAGGACGAGGTTATGTTCAAAGCGAGCGAGGTTGAACCGCAGCGGCCGCAGTTGGCGTGACGCAAGATTGCCGTTAAACTTGAATGACATCCACCATTCAAAGGACGGAATGGGAGTTGGAGCCTGGAAATGGAACTTTCCTGGATTTTGAAAGTCGCCCGGGTTGACGCAAGGTGGTACACTGAAGTTGAATGAGATCGATGGTTCGAGGTTGAGCAGTTGAGTAGGGAACGCGGAAGGAAGGACGGAATGGAAATAATTTTCGTTGTAAATTTTCGATTTTGAACATCGCTCGGGAGACGGAGGTATATTATATTGTTGATCAGCCAAGTTTAGTTTTAAACGAAATATCCGAGTACTTGCGTGCTACGATATACTCTGGCTGGCCAGTTCTCAGCTGAGCTGAGTGGCTAATTCATAAATCAAAGTCAGTGGTATACTGTATCTTTTCCTTCAATTCGACATGGGGGGTCATGTGTGACCCATTCTAGCAATTCGACATTTCGGTAACAGCAAAATTGTTGCATGACACCTCGAAAATTTCGGTATTTGGGAACGAAAAATTCCGAAAATTTTGGCTTTTTGGCATTTTTCAGGCAATTTTGAGAGCAGTGTGACGGTTTGGACGTTCGACAGAGGCCCGCGTGACGCGTGACCACGACCAAAGTTTGTGATCGACATAGGGGTGCGTGACACGTGACTACCGAACTGAAGGGAAAGATACAGTATGCTGGGTATGTTACACGCATAGTTCGACCCGCCCCTATCGTTCCTGACAGAAATTTCAGCCATGATAAACCGGTGTGCACGCAACGCAACGTGTCTATGTATTGCTTGCTTTGTTAATAATGTTCAACCACGGATTGCGAGTGTTTTGTAGAGCAGTCTGGATGGACATTTCGGCTTCAGAGTAGCTCCCCGAAAACAAATCCCCAAGTCGGCAGAAAACAAAAGAAAGAGGTCGTGCGCGTGCCTTGCCTCTGAAACTTGACCAGTGATTTTATGTGTTGGATGCGAAGGCACACGTTAAATTTAAATGCATAAGTCGTCTAGGGCTCAATTCCAGACATATGTATGTGAATCGAGCAGAGGATGTTGAGTCGTTGATCGAAAGGAATATTTAACTTTGATTTGATCGTCTGTGATCTGAGTGCGTTGATTAAGTTGAGTTCATTTTCACTTGAGTAGCACTAATACAACTCAATGATATGACAGAAATCCACTACGATGCTTAACTTCCAGCGCCCGCCCTTCCTTGCGAACGTAGCTTAAAACTCCAAAAAGCGTTTAGTGGTCAGAAAGGGCCGAATAGTATTGATCTGACCCTTCACGGCCGCAGGGCATGTTTAGCGCCGGTATTTTAGCTTACATCCTAACAGGTGATTCTAGTCGTGTTTGGTTTTTATTACGTTCAACGCAGGAAGATGAACCGAACATCTTTAATGGAATAACACAATCTACTCTGCAAAGAAATCTCGACGAAATTTATGGTTGGAAAGACAGGGGACGTAGAGTGTGCTTTCTGTGCATATCAATTAGCAGAACATCAAACACGGTCCGGATCCTACGCGGTCGCGTCCGCGCAGTACATCTGTCTCGGAACATCCGCGATCACCCCGGAATGATCCGGCGCTGAAGGCTGCTTGTCAACGACATCGATCTTTTTTGGCGGATTCCACTCCAACAACCGCGCCTGGCAGTGGGAGGGTGGTGCATAGCATCCCTCGCAGCGAACAGAGGATGATCGCAGAATTCAAGCAAGCTGTCGGGCATGTCACGGCATGTCACGCATTCTCGTCTTGACCTCCGCTGCCTCGCTTGCTCTTCACGCTGTCGCTCTCACTCTGGCGCCGGGGACTCAGATGACGAGTACACCAACAGCAACATGAGTGGGATCAGAGGCGTCCGCCGCACGCCCGACGAGCTCGAAGGCTTCAGCTGACCCGGACGCGTCCGACGCCCTCTCACTAAGCCGAGGCATATTTCGCTGACGCAGTTGCACCGAATCGCAATACGCAGCGGGATCGAGCCCGACTGACGCAGTACAGACGACCGCATCGCGGCGGGGCCTTTCTCGGCTGCTTCTGCCTCTGCCTCAATCCCAACTCGACGCTGCGCGCGCGCAAAGCAACACCTGAGTGTCGGACACCATTCCAGCGCCTCCCCCCGCCCCTCCTCTTGCCAGCCGCCACGTCTATCCGACTGGGCTCGTTCACAGGCACAGACGCCAGATGCCGGAAAGACGAAGAAGCCCTAGATGGAGACGGCCTCACGTACAACGGCACGCGGGATACCAGCGCCGTTCTTCCCTGCGCCACCCACCCTCTCTGCCCTCCTCAGCCGCTCCACGCTCACCGGCATGCATGCCCTGAGATCTCTGCAAGCAGCGGAAGACGAAGCAGCCGCTGGTCTCGACAGCCTCTCCTACGCGCGGCTCGCACCGCGTCCCTCGCACCCCGCTCGTTGGGGAATCACAGAGCAGGTCGAGGTCGGGATCGAGTGGATGGAGCTCGAATTCGGGAAGTGCGGTGCCGTATTTCCCTGTCCTCGGTACGTTTTTCGCTTGCTCTTTCTCTCTCTTCCTCCCTCCCTCCCGCTCCCTTCGTCTTTGATTCCACGCCAGCCCTCCCCCCTCCCGCTGCTTCCCTCCCGCTGCTTCCCTCCCGCTTCTTCTTGCCGTGCATCGCTGCCCTCCTCCCTTCTCTCCCGTATTTTCCCTGCTCGATGTCGACGTGTGCTGACATTCCATTTCCAGACACCGCCCGCGAAGCCCAAGTGCAAGAAATTCAAGTCGAAGCGGAGCAACCAATCGCACTCGAGCGCCCCCTTCTCGACGCTTGCCTCGCCTCCTATCACTACCGTTTTTCCTTTCTCCGCCACGTCCCGCTCTTCGTCCCCGTCGGTCCTTCGGCGTTGTGCGGCGGCGGGGGAGGGATATCGCCTACCGACCCGGCCGTGGACGACTTCCTCAGCCCTTTCACGTGGACGCCTGGCGGTTTCGGCTTCGTTCCTCCTCCCTCTTCTCACGGGTTTGGCACCGTTCCTCCTTCGCATTTCGACGCCTCTGACCTCGGCGTTCGGCTTGCCCCCTCCGGCTTCGGCTTTGAGGAGACGAAGGAGGCGACGAGCACGGAGGGCTAGGCGAGGTGACGGTGCGGAGGGGGGGCAAGAGGTTGGTGGGAGAGGGGGACGTGCGTTGGGACGCTCCCGAGCCAGGGGCCGTCGCTTTCGCGGCGCAGCGCGGGGATGTCGTACTGCGGTGGGGAAGGGGATTGGTGAGTTTTTGTGTGGTGTGCTTCAGCGAGGCCCTCCCCCTTTGAACGTCCTCCGGTCCTCCCCTTCGACACTCCCTTCAGCAACGACGAGCAGAGGGAACGGCGAGGGACAGAGGGTGTGGGGAAGTGGGCGAGGGTGTGGGGGCATGGGACCGAGGAGGGTAGAAATAGAGAAGCGCGGCACGTGTATTCATGATGGACGGCGTACTCTATGATGGACAGACACGGCAGAGGGATTTTAGGAGGGATCCTATGACTTGACAACTACGACTAGACTCTGTTGGTACGACACAACACTGCGTATTTTTATTCGTCCTCCGCTTTCTATTCGCTACTTGTACAGACCTGTACATACATTACCTGTCTCGACTTATGTGTGTACTCTGGGATAATAGATATGGACGGACGAGCTGAGCTATGTCGTCACACGTACAGCGGTGTATTGAGCGCGAGGCCACAAGGGCTCTCAATCGGATGCTGTGTACGAGGAAGAGCAGAGTACTTAGACGATTTGGCATCCAGGGGATAAAGTAATAACGATAATATTTCATTAGGATCGACAATCCCATCGACTCGAATGTGGATGATGAGGACCAACAAGAATAAAGTACATGAGGCACGGGCACGCGTACGAGGAGAGAAGTGGGGAAGGAAATATAAACACCTGTGTTCCACTCCCCGCTTGCATCGCGTACGGTCGGCAGCTCCTCCATTCCGAAAGCCACATTCCCTACGCGAACCCATCACCACACCGCCTCTGCAAGGGTATAGAGATCGAAGGGAAGCTCATTTCCTTCTCTGCGGAAAATACTATCACTCTCTCCGCCCGATCCAGGGTCATTCCGCAAATATTTTGCGGTTTTCCTTGCTTCCAGTCTCTGTGCCGCTGACCCGCCGTTCTATTTATTTATGGAAGCCGCTCTAGTGCGAGGTCTTGACCCAAGTGATACCTCCGCCCTTCTTCGGCAATACAGTCTCACCCGAAGCATCAACAGCCAAGATTCGAGCTGCTCATTCTGGTACAGTTATCAATAGGGGGAGGTCAATGTTCGGTTAAAAGGTCGATTCACGAGTCGATTCAGATATCGATTCAACTGTCGATTCTTGACCCGAGAATCGACGATTCACATGAATCGTCGAGAATCGATGATTCGACTCCGGAGTCGAATCATCGATTCAGATCGATTCTTGATGAATCGAAACCAAGCTCCATTCTCCGTCGATTTTCGGTGGAGAATCGACGAGAATTGATACTTGAATCGACAGATAAATCAACATGTGAATCGAGGTGTAAATCGACCCCATAACCGAACTTTGACCTCCCCTAATCACATTGAATCAAACATGTTCGTAGCTAACGTACTTGATTTATCTCGGTGAGGTCCTCATCCAGCGTTCTCATCCGCTATGCTGCATCCTTCCTCATGCATCTTGCGGGGTATCTCAGCGACGCCAACTTGCTCTATTACCTTTATCTAAATATGTCTTGACGCGTCGTTCTTGCGTCGTTCACTGAGGGGACATTTTGGTTCACTGTAACAGTTTAATCACTATTCTCAAGCCACTGAAATATTCCCTAGACGGCTCGTGGAATCTGAACCTAATTTTATTGATGTACCCATCTCTTCTGCTAGTTCATCGATTTCTAGTTTTGATGTGTTGAACATCACGCTGCGGATTCCATATAGCGGGGGCTATTCTCCAAATTCAGATGGTCTTCTGATTTGTAATGCTTATGCACTGATCATGATATCTTGGGCACGTCGTTAGACTGATCATGATATCTTGTGCATGTCGTTGCACAGCTTGGGTACAGCATTTACGACTTGCATCCTACTCTCATGGCTGCCTCTGGAGTTGACAGCGAGACATTCCAGACCCTCTGGGATGACGCCTTCGATGTCTACAAAAACCGAACTGGGATCAATCTGCAGAATGAAAACAGTGACCTCGCTCTCTGTCTGCAAGGGTGCACCTCCACCACATCTGTTCTGGAGACTTTGCAGAAGATTGCAAGTGAATTCGCAGGGTATCGTGAAGGAACTTCGAAGTGGAGGAAATTCCATTGGAAGCTCAAACCAGTGCTCAAGGTTATTATGACATTCATTGACGCTGCTGCTGATGGTGCAATATCTATGGTGTGTCTGCCTCATGGGGAACAACTTAGACTCTGCCTGAATCTGATGTTCATATAGCCCATGCCAGGTGGTGCTGTTTTTGTTGCCATTGGATTGCTGTTGAAAGTGAGGACTGCATAATGTGGCATTAGTAATTGCTGTTGAGTTGTGTAACAGGCAACACAAGGAGTCAGTGAGAAATTTGATGCCCTCATTGACCTGTTGGAGAGCCTGGAACTGTTCTTCAGGCAGCTGAGCATACGCTCTGGAGTTCCTCTCAGCAAGGAATCCAAACATATTGTGGTTGAAATTTTGGTTGAGATGCTCAAGGCACTTGCTCTTGCCACACAGATGATGAAGCAAAACCGGATAAGTAGGCAACTTCCATCATCCATGTGTTTAGCTCATTTTTAACTGCAGAAAATTTTGTTCGGGAACTTGTCAAAGGGGATGATATGAAAACCATTCTAGATCGGCTCCAGAAGCTTACTACAATTGAATCAAGGATGACAGCAGCAGAGATACTTGGAAGAGTTAATCAAGGTAAGATTCTTCTGATATCAGTCAATCAACTCAAACTGAATGGCTTTCAGCTGGTGACATACTGGGCGAGCTGAATCACACCACTTCCTCCCTTGAACGCCAGAACCAGGAAATTCTTGGGCATCTATCTGTGCTCTCAGTTGAGATGAAGGGCAGCAGCACTCAACCTACTCGAATGTCTATTCAATGTCCACCCCCATCAAGAATATTCCGAGGCAGAAGAGATATCCTTGATAAAATGCACCATTTCTTCAACTCCAAAAAGGATGGCCAAAAGATTTATGTATTGCATGGACTTGGTGGTGCTGGGAAGACACAGATTGCTCTGAAATTCATCAATGAGTCCTCATCCCTGTGAGTTTATGTTCCAAACCGGAAGAGTGTCATTGATAGACTTTGATATCTAGTTTTTCCAATATCTTCTTCATTGATGCTAGCACCATTGCAACAATTGAGTTGGGTCTCAAGAACATAGCTATGAAACATTCTGGAAAGTCTCAACAAGATGGCTTACTATGGATCAGGAGCAAAGTTGAAGAATGGCTCCTTTTCTTGGATAACGCAGATGATCCAAATATCAATCTGAATAATTTTATTCCTCAATGCACTCACGGGAATATCATTATCACCTCTCGGAATCCAGGGCATTGTGTTTATGGGTCACATTCCCTTGTATCAGACATGGAAGCAAAAGATGCAGTGTCACTGTTGCTCAAGAGTGCTGCACAAGATGCCACAATTAATTCTGAACAAGTGGCGATGGAAATTGTACAGGTCAGATAAAAAGGAAACTTGCTCAATTTTGATATTGAAGAATATTTTAGGCACTGTATTACCTACCCCTTGCAATTGTACAAGCAGGTGCATTTATAGCAAAGTCCCAAGATCTGAAGGACTATCTGGCTCTCTATATGAAAAATCAAGCACAGCTACTTGGTGAAAAACCTGCTCAGTCCCATGATCACTATGCATGGACAGTGTATACAACATGGCAAATAAGCTTTAACCAGCTCAGTCAACCAGCTGCAATGTTTTTACAGCACTGCTCATTCCTGCATTATAATGGAATTTCAGAAGAAATCTTCAGTCATGCCTCCAAATATGAATCTCAAATTGATAGGCCATCAAGGGAGGAGTTGCACAACACTTTGAAATTTCTCAAACATTTCTGTGGGCCAAGTGGTGAATGGGACCATTTAAAATTTTCGTATGCTATGAATGAGATCCAAGCCTATTCATTGATTAGCTTTGATCCAGAGAGGAGGGCCTTTTCCATTCATCCATTAGTACATAAATGGTGTCAAACAACAGTTAAGGATCAAGAAGGATACAAGTTTTCTGTAGGAGTACTACTTGGCATGGCTATTTCAGTGCATCCAGAGCAGAGCATTCAATTGGCTAGTTTGCAATTATGTCCACATATTGAAACAATTATACAGAGTCATACAAAGATAGCTCTGGATTTCAAATTTCAATATGGATTGACTTTTTGGGGAGCTGGAAAATATGCAGACAGCAGAAATCTTCTGGAAGAGGTGCTTAAGGAACAGAAACAGTTTCTAGGTGTCAACCATGAAAGTACACTCTTCACCATGATAAAACTAGCACGAACATACATAGGACTAGGAGACAATTTCAATGCCAAAGAACTTCAGAGTTTGGCACTGGAGAAACAGAAACAGTTTCTTGGTCAGATTCATCCACAAACATTGCACACTATGTGTAGTCTAGCTGTCACATATAAAAATTTGGGAGGGTATCAAAAGGCTGAAGAACTAGAGGTTTTTGTACTGGAGAAACAAAAACAGATTCAGGGTGACAATCATCCAGATACCTTGAGGACTATTGGTAGTCTAGCCATTACGTATGGATATCTGGGAGAGTATAGCAAGGCTAAAGAACTGCAAGTTTTTGTGTTGGAACGATGGAAACAAATTCTGGGTGGTGATCATCCATATACCATGCATACCATGCATACCATGCATACCATGCATACCATGCATACTATGAGTAATCTGGCCATGACATACTCACATCTTGGAGAGTATCACAAGGCTAAAGAACTGCAGGTCTGTGTGCTGGAGAAAGAAAAGCAGATCCTGGGTGATGACCATCCAGATACCTTGAAGGCTATGGGTAATCTGGCCACTACGTATAGTTATATGGGGGGAGCATCACAAGGCTGAAAAATTGAAATTTTTTGTGGTGGAGAAACAAAAACAGTTTCTGGGTAACAATCATCCAGATACCTTGAGGACTATGAGTAATCTGGCCAACACATACTCAGACCTCAGAGAGCATCACAAGGCTAAAGAACTGAAGGTTTTTGTGCTGGAGAAACAAAAACTGATTCTGGGTGATGATCATCCAAATACCCTGAGGACTATGGGTAGGATGGCCACCATATACTCAGATCTAGGAGAGTATCACAAGACTAAAGAACTGAAGGTTTTTGTACTGGAGAAACAAAAACTGATTCTGGGTGATGATCATCCACATACCCTGAGGACTATGGGTAGTCTGGCTGCCATATACTCAGATCTTGGAGAGCATCACAAGGCCAAGGAACTGTATGTTTTTGTGCTGGAGAAACAAAAACAGATTCTGGGTGATAATCATCCAGATACCTTGTGGACTATAGGTAATCTGGCCAGGACATACTCAGGTCTTGGAGAGCATGACAAGGCTAAAGAACTGAAGATTTTTGTGCTGGAAAAACGAAAACAGATTTTGGGTGACAACCATCCAGTTACCTTGCAGACTATGGGTAATCTGGCCAGCACATACTCAGATCTTGGAGAGCATCACCAGGCTAAAGAACTGGAGATTTCTGTGGTGGAAAAACGAAAGCAGATTCTTGGTGAAGATCATCCAGATACCTTGAGGGCTATGGGTAATCTAGCTGAGACATACTCCAATCTGAAAGAGTATCAAAAGGCCGAAAATCTTGGTGCTATTGTGCTGGAGAAACAGAAACAGCTGCTGGGTGACAACCATCCAAGTACACTTGTTACTATGGGTAATCTAGCAGAAATTTACTCACATCAAGGAAAACATAAGAGGGCAAAAGAACTGGGGGCTTTCATGTTGGAGGCACAACAGTGTGTTCTGGGTATTGATCATATACATACATTATACACCATGAGTAATCTATCAAAAACATATTCAGACCTTAAGAACTACAAACACGCCAGAGTTCTCGGAGTTTTGGTGCTAGCAAAACAGACACAGCTGCTGGGACACAGTCATCCACACACACAGCGCACCATGTATAATTTAGCACAAACATACCCAGCCATGGGCGAGCATTGCAAAGTGGAACCTCATAGTATGCTGAAGAACCAAAAACAAACATCAGGTGACCATGCCATGATCAATGAAGGGGGGGTTATGCTCAGATCCAGAAGAACAACTTGGTGCTATTGTCCCAGACCAACAGAAACAGACTCCAACCAACACCTATCCAATCACCTTGCATGCTGCAGGCCATTTAATTTGTATCCCAGTGCATACACCATTCATCTTGACCCGAATAGCTGGAATGACAAATACCAATGTGGATCAGATGGAGCTCGAGGTGGATTAGATACGGCACACCTGGGCAGAAAGGTAGCGGTGACTTGTCCCTAAACATGACCTCTCTGTATTTAAGTAGCTTGAATGTATTTTATGGATAGCTAGCTATTCACAATTTCGTAGCAGGTTTCATTTCCGTTTACGCTGCCGACAACTGTGAGCAAACTATTGATGGATTTTCCGAATTCAAGCAACCTACACTGAGTTCGTCCTGTCCTACCATTTACGGAAATCCAGTTGAACCTACCTGCACTGGGGCAGATATGCACATTAAACGATACAGCCTAGCTCAATCGCGGGGGAGTGAAACACAGCCACAAATCCTTCCTTTTGAGCAAAAGGTCAAATGGAACTGCAAGTAGGCGAGGGCGTAAATCACTGCGTTTTCTGCAAAATATCCACCTAGTGGATACCCAGGTGGATAGGCCAAGTATCACTTGCTATCGACTAGGATGATACTTTAGGTATCATCTGGATGAAACCAGGGAATAAAGCACCTCCTTCAACTGGTATCCACCCGTTAGATACCTTGAATTTCACAAGGTATCGACACCATCGATAGCGGAGGTATCGACCAGTGGATACCATGTCGGAAAGCATCAATGTCGTATGGTATCCGCCAGGAGATACATGAAATATATTCAGCTATCGACCAGGTGATACCTTGGCTTTCATCTCATATCCTCCGCTTGACACCTTGTGTATCAACCAGAGTCTTGAGTCAATTGTTAGATCTCCCATCAAATCTTAGCCCATTTAGATTCATCTCCGGGCTTTTAAGTTTTTGTTCGGTTCCCTACGCTGCTTGCCGTGCAGAGACCCGAGAGACTCTTAAACTTCCAAAGACATGCCAAAATGAGAGGATGGGTTTATATGTCTTGCCGGCATGGGAAAAGTCCAGAAGGCTTCCGGATTTTGGAAAACAAAAATACATCTGGAGAGTTCAATGTTTTGAAGAGCTTACACTTCAGGAGGCAATGAGCAAGAGTGAAGCAAGCAAAAAAAAAACATGAATGCACAAGCACGACAACACTAATGCATGACGATGCGATACAGCACTTTGACCGGTACGTACTTATGACTTGTCACACTTGGAACAGTTAGCGCAGTTATCAAGTCCTCGACCAAAATGACCTCCGTAGGTGCTATATTTTGCGTAGTTTCCTCTCCGGCTTTTTGTTGAATTTTCATCAGCTCAAATATTGTCCTGATCAAATTCTTAATCTCCGCTTCGCCTGCTTGCGAACTGAACCAACACTTTCATTGAAAACTCATGTGAGTTGATCTCAATTTTTTTCACTGCGAAATTGGAGGGAGCTGTGGTGAGATTTCCTGCGCCCACTAGGCCCTCAAACTTCAACCACGGTAATTCTTCGATCTTCGGCCTGCCGCCATCATAGGCTTCATTATCGGCACATCGGCATGTTATGTATTGCCGGGTCGGGCACGTAATTCACGGAAAATATATCCACAGTCAGGGAAGCGGCAGCTCGGCGAGCTCGCCACATTGCGGGTCCAGTGCCAGAGGTCCGGGGCCAGTTCTGGCATCTGTCGTGCGCTGCTTGGCACCTATCAACCATATTAGGGTATTCCGAGATTAGCGGAGTTCTAACAATCGGCTACGAACTCTATCAACCACTATCCGCATCGCAGATAGTTTCAGGCCAGCTGTCAGCGGTCACTCGCGAATCAATAATTTCGGAAGCCTCCGGGAGCAGATAATGAGAATCAGGTCTTGATTAGATAAGTAGTGTAGCGCGCTCCGCGGCAGAGCCCACTAACTTTTTTCCAAAGTGTTTTCGCTCCGACTCTCTAGATCATCCAATATTAATAATATTAGCGGAGGCCTGACTACTACAATTTCCGAGAATGCACGAGGGGGGCTGAGAGCAAGAGCTGCAGGGGATGAGATGGCTGAAATATGAGATGATATTTCAGGGAGGAACGGAAAGAAAGTAATGTAGGACATGAGTCAGGATTGGTGCGGGACTAAGTAAAAGGGATTCTGTTGGGTCAATGTCAATGGCTGGCCAATAGAACGGAATGCGAATCCCACTCATTTTTCTAGCATCCTAATTGGGCAGACACATGCGGATCTCACATGCCCTGAGTGAGTAGGGATACAACGATTTAATGAATTTCTCACAAGCTTTCTTGCAGCACTGAATTTGAACTCCGCCGCAAACTCTGATGCGTCGCCGTGAAATTCGTACTTCTTGCCGGTCTTTACCAGAGAAAAAATTATTGGAGGGAACACCATTGTGTTTGTAGCAGCTGCTGCCTTCGAAGGTGAAGGCCCACGCTTTAATCAATATTGCAACTCCCCCGGCTGTAACACGAATAAAACACGATAAATTCTGGATGAATAACTCTGGATACTGACACCGCGTGGGGTCGTGCCACCTTACAGCGGTCAGTTGTCCATCTCGGAACAGTGGGAGGGGTTAGGCGTAACTGTCTTCCTAATAAACCCCCTGTTCTCTCGACGACTGCAGCGACATATGACAAAGCCACCGCGATACCCTTGGTGAACTCGCGAGGCCGTAGAACTGCTGGGGACACGGGAGATCATTCGAAAGATTTGAACAAAATTTCCTACCAATCTTGATGGATAGACCGAGTGAAGTCACGGAGGCGATACAGCAGCGGCCGACAGTCGCCATACGAACCTCGCACAACCCCTGAGAGAGTCCGAGAGCTGCGTGTAACAATTTGAGTCGATGGAAAAACAGCGGAGGAACTGAATGGAAAACTGACCAATGGATTCCGATGTAGGGGGGAGAGTTCACAGATAGCTACGAGTACATGGTGGATCAATGAAAAACACAGAGATTTGAAACCAGTTTTTTTGGTCATCCAATTCGAGCGAGGGTGCTGGCATGCGCGACGGAGGCCGGCACTCAACACAAGGTATCGGAACTGGGAGGGAATCTTAGACGAAAGGAAACCACGAAGATCTGAATGAACAACAGACTATTGGTAATCTCATTGCGATGACGGTGTTGTGGCGCTATGGCTGCGGGAATCTGGACGATTGAGAGGGACCTGGAGCTGCGATGATAAACATACCATTAAATTTGCGACTCAGATACTACACACCCGCTGAAGAACGGATATAACCAGAACAAAAGTGGAGAAGTGGAGCAGAAGGACGTTGAACTTGAAGGAGATGAGAAGGAATGCATTACCATTGTCATGTGCGTCCTGTACACTCAGACAGAAAATAATAAAAATCAAACACAATCAGTCTCGGGTTGTCACTCAGGATACCGGCACCACATCGGGTTAGGCCACCTCGTGTCGGCCAAGCTCGTCACATTAGAAAGGAACAACTTGTAAGCAATGGTTTTGTTCTCCCAGACCAGCATCACCACGGCCGTCTGTCAACAGCGGCGAAGCATCCGTTGCTCTGCCGACCGAACCATAACCTCGGTGGACACGCAAAGCCAGTTGGGGCAGTGGGACGTCTGGGAACAGGTGAGATCAATCGGCAACCCAAGATTTGAAAGACATTTTTACAAATCTTAATAGTAGCGAGAGACTGATGTCGCGGACAACAGCGATGAGGTGGCGGCAGGCAGCTGCCATAAAACTTCGCAGGATGTGTGAGTCTAGGAGCAGCCTACGTGCAACAGCTTGAGTTCGTGAAAATGAAAATGCAAGGAACTGAATGAGAAACTAACCAAACGATGGGCCCTGCAAAGAGTGATGAGTATGCGTCGTCATGTGTGTTCCATGAACCCCAAGACGGTATGGTGCAGACAAATATTGCGCCCGACCGTGCGGGTTTGGAGCTAGCAGGGAGTGCAGTTAGCGACGAAGAGTAGGAAAGGAGGATAGCATAGCTACCTCCTCCAGCGGGTACATCTCCCTAGTGTAGTGCACATTCAGGTCTACAACCTGTCCTATCTCTCGATCCTTGCGCAGTGCCATTCCAGTGGTCAGCAACTTCAGGACAGAAAGGGCTTGAATTGATTGAAGACGAAAGCGGAGTTGGCTCGATGTAGACTCTTGAAGTATAGAAGCTTCAAGAACCGATCCACTCGAGGCATTGAAGTACGAGAAGAACCAGAGCCAAGACCACAAGATACAGAGATATCAGACTACTTCAGGCTGCCAGAATAGGGCTTGCGACAGGCGAACGTGGCCGACTGACATTGTTCTTGAGCGAGCGAGTGGGAGGAGAGAAGCAAAATTTTCAGAAGCTACTGTCAAATAGTGACAAATGAAGCACGCCATCTACAGTAAGCGAAGTGAGAAATCAAAAGCGAAAAAAGAGGGAACAAGCGGTCTGGTTCGAACCAACGACCTTTGGAGAGGACCAAACAAAGCCAAAAAACCCGGAAGTTTCCGCCATCATGAAAATTTGGCGGGGCGCCCTATACCACCAAAAAACCTAAGGACCCACTAACAAGTTAGTGGGCATTGTACATCAAGCATCTACTTCCGCCGTGCCATCAATGCCCGCCTGCCTCATAACCGCCCCGTCCGCTGGACTTGCTTCCGCCATCCCACTGCTCCCTCTGCACATTACAAAATCTATTCGGAGGAATGGTATTTGAAACAAGGCAAGCTTGACATATTATATTCGCGTACCTCAAGCGCAGGGTTGATTTTTCGGAACTAACCCGACCCCAATTCAAGGGCGCAGGCCACATCGACGACGACAAAGGAGTGCATACTGCAGCGCAAGCAGAAGATGCAGTCAAGCACTGTTGAAACTATATCAGTGTTCTAATAACTGCGTCAGTATGTGTCAGTGCGTCATGGAGAATGTTAGACCATCACCGACGTCGGGACTCGCGCGCAAGACGGCGACTTTCGTCGATCACCACACAACGTACTAGTGCATACGGGGTCTTGATTGGAGTGTCTCATCTGTAATATGGAGTAGACGGTGTCATATTTGCGGAGAGGATAAAAGGTTAAGACAAAGGTACGCACATCAGAATGAGCCGAATTCCAAGTTGGACCCCTAGTCTCGAGAACATGATCTTCCCCCAACAGTCCGCCATAAATGGCGGGGGCGACGTTGCTCCCTACTCTGGTCTTACTGTTGGTGACCTATTTCAGTTCCCGAACGGCTAGTGACACTTACCATCGCTGAAGGATGCTGCAAATTGGCTCTATGTTATGCAGAACATGGTGAGTCATGTTTAGGAGGTCCAGTGGAATAAAACGCTTACAGATAGTTATTCAGGGAAATCAAGGACTTCAGGCCACTGCGCCGTTCGGATTGGAGGTTAGCAGATGTTTTGCTCCTGATTTTGTACTTATTTACCGACCGGGATTTCATCGTTCTCAGTCGACATTCATCAATGAGAACACACCGAGTATGCACCCTTCGAGCGTTAATATCCAGGAACAGGTCAGTGGAAGTTACTTCAGATCGGACGTTGCTTACATCAAAGGCAGTTGCAGAAGGCGTATAACGACAATAATGCGGACCGTCTTGTCCACCAGTTCGGCGATGTCACGAACCTAAGACCGGCAATGGTCAGTTTTGCAGCCAATTCTCACAAGGCCGACGATGCGGTGACCGTTATTGCGTCCTTACGCACTGAATTGCAAAGTACGCGACTGCTGCTTGAGGCTACAGCAAAAACAGCCAACGAAGCGCAAGCGGCAGCGCAAAGAACGGAGGAGATGGTGAGGGCGCAGGGAGAAAGGGGTGATGAGGGTGACAAAGCTAAAGATCCCTTGCGAACAGAGGCTCAAGTGAGTAATAATTTCTTAGCGACACAAATACTCACCGTCACACAGAGACTCTTGCATGAAATCGCAAAGGAGTTGATAGGGCTGAGCCCCCTGGACACCACCACCGACGCTGAACTCCTTCCGGAACCCGTTGAGGGGTGGGGAGGGGCCCACTGCGCCAGACGGGTCAAAGGTGTGGCGTCCAAATTGGTTTGCGCCCGCCACGAATTCTGTGAATAAGGAGTACATTGCGGAGGTGGTCAGAAAAAGTAAAGAGAAGGATAAGGTAAACTTTGATAACGGCGATAGGAATTATTCTGACTAGGAAAACCTAGATCTCTTTAGAGCCGGTTCTGACCTCATTCACGAATAAAAAGCTAAAAGAGATGGTGGAGGCTTACTTCAAGCGTCTGCGCAATAGATATCGTGCACAGATTTCCGTGGTAGAACAAGAGAAACAGAGTAACCACAGCATGCAAGTCCGACGCAGGAACCGCGTGAAAAAAGTGAGTGGATCAATTATGCCAGAGGCTAAGATGATACTCACTGTGCTCTAGACAACCAAACGATTTCGCCAGGTCATCGGCGACGTTAGGGAGGAATTCGGCGACGCCGAGACCGTAGGCTTGGACGCAATCATCCACACAGATGACATGCCGTCGGAGCATTCGGATGCAGGCAATGTCGACCCGGAAGAACATACCGAATATCGGGAACTGAAAGGTGGGCAGAATGCCCTAGAAGTCAGATTGCGAGCTTGGCATTCGGCAGAGGTAAATTATCGAAATCATTTCTTTCCTAATATTCATTAATCAAACATCAGTTCCGAAGACTGCTGGCTCTCTTGAGTACCTTTTGTAACCTTCGCGCACAGAAAGACGCCTCTGTACGCAAATCCGCTCGGCAGAACACTGGGTCAACAGGACGGGCGGGGAGCGGGGGGATCTCGCGCCGGAAAAACACGCCTCGGGCGTTTCAAGTCGAAACCACAAAACATCAATAGGTCTGATCCGCCGCTCGTCGCTGGTAAACCTCCTTGCCTGTGGATGGTAGATGAAAGATGGCTGGAGAAGCATGCCGATTTCGCCGTTCAGGCCAACCCACCTGACTTTACAGTGTTCAATCTTGAAATTCCGGACGCCTCCCTTGATCGATCTTCGCAGATCTACCTTGCTGAGGAAGAGGACGAGCTTTATCTTGCTGATAACGAGGAGGAGACAGGATAATTAAATATTTGATTACCGTCCTAGTTGACAGAAATTTTTTCTGCCAAATGCATCAATATTCACTCCGAAACCCGAAAGTTGAATTCTTACATGAGATACAGTCATACGAAGACCGTTGCCCAGCATGGCTGGTCGCGGATCACTACCCGCAAGCGCACCACGTGGCAAAAAATATCCTGAAGGTCAATGAGGGGGGCCTGGCCCACACTCATCATCACCCAGGTATTCGTCGACATCCCAGACATGTACATTGGATGAAGCGCTGAAAAAAAAAAGTCAGAATGTTCGGTGGCTATAGAAGAAATGGCATAGGGGTTACTCACAATTGTTTCCACACCGTTCCTTCGAGATCGATCTTCGTCGGGCGGAACCAGCGCATGTAGCCAAAACGAAAGATTCCGATCCTCGGCTGGTCAATGACACAAATATTTTGGAGCTCACCGATCCAGAACTGGCGGCCGGATCGGACTGCAAGAAACGATCCTTCATCAGTGGCCGCTCGGGAAGAGGCCAGATATCTTGTATGGTTGATGACAACATAATCGAAAGTGACCGCTTTGGTTAAGAGGGGGGATGCTATTCGGATGGGTGGCGCGTGAGAGGTAAGAGTGCAGAGTTACATTGGGGAAGCGGAGGTTGAGGTGTCGCAGCACGGCGAAGTAAACAGGAGACGAGAGCATGGCAATTGCAGATCTCGAGCTCAGCTGAAATTTGATACCGTCTAAGGTTACCCGCATGAGACGAGAGCAAGGAAAAAATAATGTCAATGTACCATCTTCCCGTGCCGCATCAAGTTCGCGACTCAAGGCTTGGACCGTGCCGCGATCATCAGCGGATGCACGGTACATGACTTGAATTGCTTGTCGAAGGTCACTTCCTTCTGCTTCGCGCGCACCTTGACCGAGCTGCAACAGTTGGTGAGCTCAGTATTTCAGGAGGTAGATCACACTAACCAATCGCGCTTGTTGCACTGTTCGGTGAAATTCACGAAAGAATGATGGTTCCAATTCGCCTCCAGCGTGATTCGACGTCTTGTAACTTTTGAGGACCTTGTTCAATCGCTCGAACAAGAACGTCCAAAACTCGTGTAGTGGACCGTAGTTACGGATCCCAGTCACAGTGTGTGTCGCATAATGGTGATTTGGTCTTATTACGTCGGGGCCATACAGCTGGCGCGGAAATTATCAGCAGCGCATACTCTTCGAAGGAACTGCTTACATCGACAAGCTCCGCAGTATATTCTCGAAGAAGGGTATCTGCGGTGACCAAGTCCTCTTGGAGTATCTCTCGCCCAATCAGTATTTTCAAAGCGGCAGATAATTTGAGAAGATGTGGTGGATCACTGGGATGCAAATTGCTTTCCGCCGCTTTTGTTGGGTAGGGTTGAGTCCATATTCATCGTCGTCATCCTCTACAGCACCGGCGTCGATGCCATTATTGAGGTCTGGGTCGATGTCCATCTCCTGTTGATACAGTAAATTGAGACTTTAGCGTTTGAAATTTGGACTTACGGCGGCTTTCTGGGTCGGCCTACGGTTTCTTTTACCTGCCTGAAGATTTGGTTGAAAACTCGATACTTTAAAGAAATACCACGTATGACATACCTCTGGCATCGGCGGCTCGGGCTGCGCTTTACGTGCAGCAGCTGCTGCCTCTTTTTTGGCCTTCAGAGCAGAAGATATGTCCCGCGCACGTCGCTTGGCAAGAGCTTCAGCCGGCTCATCAGAGCGGTATTCTTGCCAAAGTTGCGGGATCTAAAGAATCACCATGCATCAATAAAATTGGGAGTCCAGGAGCCCAGGACATCCCGCGGCCGAAAGAAACACGCACTGCTAATGGGGCCACAATTGTTATAAATATTAACCACTGGTCAGCGGTCAAGGACCCACCAGCAGGCTCGCCTATGAGGCTGGGAAGTCGCCCGAGTTTAGCGGGCATACGGAGCTATCCAGGCGGGTATCAGCATGGTACTTGATTGCGGGAATATAACATACATTAGCAAGGATTGCATGGAGACTACGCAGCTCCTTGGTTTTGCGTAAAATATTTTGCTGGACCCAGATATGGTAGAAGTGTGTCTTAACGACACCTACAAAAATGTGAGTTGAATGAACTCGGCCTTTGGATAAATACCGTACCAAGGAAAAGATTGTGCATAGGGTCAATTACTATCATGCGGCAAATATCGAAGTATGGAAGGCGATGCAGCTCTGACCAGCGGGTCGCATTTTTTTTTAACGAAAGCATCTCGGGCCGAGTTGGAGGTGCATTTGAGATATTCTTTTTGAAGTTCGCGGTGCTCCTTGTTGGTCCGCGCCGGAAACCCTGCAAATCGATCAACAACATTGACCCTAAATATGTTTTCACACGTACCTCTGTCTTTGAAAGCTTCGGGAGTGGCCTTCTTGTCCTGCGTTATCCAGCAAAGAGTGCAAAAGAAGCGGTGATTATGTGAACCGAACCCGCCCAATTTGTGGGCGGCAGGTTTATCACAGACGACAGCTACTAATGCGACACGAACTCGTCGCCCCTGTGGATACTTGGGTGTTATAATGACAACGCCTTCGCGCCAGAGCCGCAGAAGCTCGTTGATAATTGGGCGCAGGAATCGTTGACATTGATCCGGATTGGCTTCCTTGGGACCGGGCATAATCCCGGCCAAAAGAAGGTTTGCCGTTTTGTATCTGTTGTCCATGATTCAGTTTCGAACTTGCTACAATCCGGAGGACTCACCGATGATGGGGCAACAGATTTATGACGCTAAAGGACATTGGACATGATGTATGGGATGGCGCGATCTGACTGCGGAGATATGAAAACCTGAGGAACGCAGATGAGCAGCCATGCTTTGGATAAATTCGAGCTCATACCAATCAACTCCCAACGTCACCCCAATCCGTAGCTCGCCTTGCGCGAGCTCCTCGTCACTCGGAAAGAAAAACCGGCTACCATCAGCGGTGGGTAATTCCTGACACACTTTGCCGTCGAATATGTTCGTCCATTTCCCAGGAATAGATGATTTGGCGCAATCAATGGACTTGGCCAGCTCGTCCTCCATGCCAGGGATTTGGAGCAGCGCGGTAAGTTGCTCCTCCAGTGATTTCATCGGGAATTGAAGTAGTGGCCGCGGATTTTCGGGTGTCTTCAAGCCACGACGAGCCTCACCCGGGCTCGGCATTGCGGGGGAAAAGGGGGCGAGTGCATTTTGCACACAGAGAATCTCGAGGAATAGACACCGGATAGACCTCCAAACAGCCCGGACAGACCGGGAGAATTTGGAATGTTGGCTCGGCATCGAGCTGATTTATGACAGAGGGCAAAGTGGTGTGGATTCCCGGGGAGATCGGTGAACCAGCGGCCTGGAAAGCCAATGCAAAAACTGAGAGGAGAGCACTACAAGCACGGAATGGGAGGTGGAATTGTGCGTGCAGCCATAGTACTGTACTATTACGACCAAGTGTTCACGGGGTGTCACCCGTAACCTCAAGTGTTCACCGGGTCAAGTGTTCATAAGTCGACCGTCACCGTCACCAGTTCGCCAACTGTTCACTCCGCTAATCGGCCTATTTTGCCAAGAAGCTCGCGGATGCCGTATTCGAGTTCGGTTCGCAGTAGGATTCGCTTCAGAAACGAGCAGTGGCAACAGTATTGTAACATATGTATTGCAAGAAAATTTAATAGGATAGGATTCGCTTCAGAAACGAACAGCGGTAATACTATTGTAACATATGTACTACAAGAAAATTTCAATTTTGTCGTCCTCTCACTTTCGATGAATACGGAAAATACCTTCGACATTTCCGACACGGGCATGGCCCCACCGACGCTCAAAAAAATTGTAGCCGCACACTTCTTGATTCCCCAGGAACTTGAATGCGACCTTCTCCCCGCACCACTCCTCTCCATTGCCAAAGTGCTCGAGTTCCCACTTCCCCTTCAAAGCTCGGCCATAACTGGCCCGCAATAAAATTGCAACTCGCCTTTATCAGGGCGCAGTTTGGGAGGAACATTATTGCAGTTTGCAGATAAATTGGCACAGCCGCAATTTTGATGTGATTTGAGTAGCCTCAGTAAATGATTTCTTTCTCGCTCAATTCTTGGCCGTTTCCTTCGAGTCTATATCCTAACTTCATCGTTTTGAAGGGCGTTTTGAATGGTACTAAAATTGTAGGGTCTTAGAGGAGATTGAGAATTCCACTTTTCAGAAATAGCTGGTGCTCGCACGAATTTTATATGATACAAATGAAATCTTTCAGCATGTTACAGAAACTGTAAACAGTCGACATAGGTGCCATCTACATCCTCCCCAACTTTCAGAAAGATCCAGCCATGAGTGCATGCATGGCGACGCGTCAAACGTTGCCCATGAATCAGGTCGCGTCACACCCGTTTTGCAGCCACAGCTCAGACCAGCCACAGAAAGCCCAGTGGATATATGGGTACCGCAGGCACTGCCAAGCACCTCAAATATGTCCCGCGAAAGACACAAGCCACGAGAATTGTTGCATAGGATCGCACCATTAGCACCACAGTTATGTACCATCCTCGAACTCCTTCCAAACTCCTTCCCAAGCTCTCCCATCCATGTTGTAACTGAGTTTGGCCTTGAATCGAACAGAGGAGGGAGCAGAACAATGCCTCTGTAGGCTATGTTCGCCACGAGAGAAAGACAGCGAGAGAAAGAGAGGTACAGTGTGAGGCATTACTCGGGTCACCCAATTGATCCGCGACTTTGGTCGCGTCGCAGCTGATCCGTCTAATCACCAAATTGGCTGAAAGTTCAGGAGAATGTAATTGAGAGGCCTACCTACAAGTCTTGCTGCTCAGAATACGCAAAAAGTTCCAGTTCTTGTTGGATAAAATTCCACGAGAACGGTTGGTTGCTGGTTAGGGAGATTTTCAGTTTTTCGTAAGACCCTACAAATTTGGTACCATTCGAAGCGCCCTTCAAAACGATGAATTTAGGATATAGACTCGAAGGAAACGGCCAAGAATTGAGTGAGAAAGAAATCATTTACTGAGGCTACTCAAATCGCATCAAAATTGCGGCTGTGCCAATTTATTTGCAAACTGCAATAAATTTTTTGTGCAATTTCGGTCGTTTTTTTGTCGAATTTTGAGTAGCTCAAAAAATCGTTTTTACCCC
Organism: Mycena sanguinolenta; assembly: GCA_014462675.1. Lineage (NCBI taxonomy): Eukaryota > Fungi > Basidiomycota > Agaricomycetes > Agaricales > Mycenaceae > Mycena > Mycena sanguinolenta. The sequence goes on along the minus strand of JACAZH010000047.1, from coordinate 375,238 downwards.
CTTTTAGAGCTTCAAAAATTTAAGTGTTCATTGGTCGACCGTCACCGTCACATAGGCCAAAAGTGTTCAGTTCACAGTCCGCCGTCACCCGTCACCTGAACACTTGGTCGTAATAGTACAGTACGACAACATAGATGATGTAGACTGCGGGATTGGGGTGCACATCTGACGCCGTAGGGAGACGTTTGGGCGGGTTTGGGGCATATCGAAATGGGTCGGGGTGATTTTCGTCGGGTTGCGATGGAGTAATGTAAGTATTTGGAGGGAGCGGACCCATATCCAGGAGCCCGTCGTCGCCGTCGGACTCGGAGTCGTGGTCTTCCCAATTGTCGTCAGCGATGGGGACAAATATCTCGCCCGAGGCTTCGACCTGTTCGGCACGAGCCAAGCCTTGTGCTTCAGCTTCGACAGTGAAACGTGTGGGGACATTTGCTCCGGGAACAGGAAAGACAGGGGGATCGATAGCTGGCTCGTCTTGCATTGTGCTGGCGGCGGCCTCCTGCGATCGTTGAGCGAGGGCTCGAAAAGTCACAGTCTTGGTCGGCATGCCCGCCTGCATTGCGACACTGGTGCGGGCGGGATGAGCAGTGGCGGCCTTACTAAAAGCGCTGATGCTCTGCTGGCGAAGTTGTCGATCTTGGTGTCTCCGACGTTCAGCGAGAAGCACTGAGCGGCCGTTACATGTCGGACACAAACATGTTGCATAACCCTTGGGCTGAAATTGTGTTAGTTCTTCAAGGTCACCGAAACACATTTCCTTCACCATGGGACGGCTCGAGCCGCAGGCAAGTCGAGAGCGAATTGGTCAAGGAAGAGAGGTGGGCGGTCGAAGGATGCTTGCGCAAACTAACCACGTATTGACTGCTGCCGAGACAGCTATATGACTGTATGTCTGGGTGATATCTAGTCGGATAGCTGGAGATATCGAGATGACACCGGCAGATATTTTGGTGGATAGCTTGAGATACTCAAACTGATACGGATAGATAGCTTCTCAATCACTCAAAGACAGCGAGTCGAAATCTAATTGCACTCGAAGCTCAAAATAAATTATATTCAATTGGTGATACGAACGGTGGGGGACGAATCGAGAATCTCGGCCCATTCTCCTTCTTCCGGGTCATGAACCCTCAAAACCTCTCTGCACGGCTTGTGTGCTCTCGTATTGACCGGCTGGCTTCGTTTGACGGGAGTGGTTGGGCCCAGCTTCTTCGATTGGGCCCACGTTCCAACCTGTTGGGAGTCAGTTCCGCTCGGCAAAACTACGACAATGCCTCACAGAGATACGCTCCGCCCAAATTATCATCGCTGAAGACAGAGTTGACTGTATAAAGATCAGCGACAGGTCGGAAAATGTGATCGACATCTCACTGTAGCGAGATTTTCGTTCCACAGCGCCATCCCAGAGAAAAGGCCGATCAAAGTGGAGCGGGGCTGGCGGAATCGAAGTGCCGGATTCGGCCAGCGTACCCATTCGGGAGCCGCTGGGTCATCCCGGCGACCTGAGAACGTGTCGAGGATGGCGCGGGGGCTTGCTTGATCTGCAGCAGGCAGACCGAGTTGTCGAGACGCTGTTGCCGTGATATAAAGTGTGAAGGAGCATATTGCACTGGATGAAACGGTCTAAAACAGAGGGGATTATGCGAAAATTCATGGTAAGAATGAAGGGCATTGCACGCACACTATCCACGCGCATAACCTCGCACAACACCTGGTCCCTTGCAACATCGTCGATTGCAAGGTACCCTGGGAGAAGAACACTCCTCGACCATGCATCCTGCGCATTGAGTTTCATCCAGCGCTCGATATCTGTGCGGCTATAGGTGCGGGCAACGGTCACGGTGAGGAGAAGGTTGCGAGGGGGAGTGGGAAGCATTTTTGGTAGAACACTTTGACGCGATGCATTATAAGAGCAGGCCGATTCCTGGAGGACACCAGTGGATAGCTTCCAGGTCGTGGAGGATAGCGAAAGACATTTTGATTGACTTGATCCGTTGCTGGCAAACATGACACGCACAAATGCACCGCCCTCAGACTCTTTCTTCGCTGTTTCGAAAACAAATAAAAAAGGAGGTATGGCTCAATTTGAAGAGTGAGTGGAACGGCCAATGGTTCTGATTATAGCTTTATTTCTACACCTCCATGCTCAGCTCTCGGTAGATTTTTCGCAAAGTCCTTCCCCGCACCCATCGCATCTGTTCCTGTGCAGCCTGGTGCCTGCGGAGGTAATCTTCTCGTCGGATTTGGCCACATTGCATCTCGACCTTGGCCTGAACTTCAGTCCCAGCCTATGAACCTTGTCAACATAATAAAATCGAGGAATGTAACTGGCACGCGACTGACAGCGTACTGCTTGGCCCACCACATCATGATATATGAAACATTGTCCTATTTTCCCTTCAAAAAATATATGCTGAGACGCAAGAGAGATATCTACCTTGGACACTCCATTGCGCAGATTTGAGAGCCCACAGAATACCTCCGCCATGAACTCCCGCGGTTGGGCGAAACTGTACACTTCGCCGGTAATAAGCTCAAGCCAACGGGGTGCATCGCCATCATCACGGGTCCCATTGTATGCGCCGACAATAACCACGGGGCTGTGCGTCCGGGGCCCAGCTGTGGAAGGTATTTCAACTTGCATGTACATGGTGAAAATATCGGGGTCGCGGAAGAAGCCGTCAACTTTCCCCTACAATTATATCAATGTCAAAAAGTCGTAGTCAATACTGCAAAAATGAGGCACCTGGCTGTAAGTGGTCCAGAGATTTACCAGCACTTCTCGTTGAGAATTAATTCTCGTTATCGAAACTTGAGGGGTAAAATAGTAGATGCGGCTATTAGATAGCCAAGTGTCGACAGGATCGGGTTGTCGGAGACCCAGCAGGGCGTCACGATCTAGTATTTTCTGCTTGCGCTTGGAAATTGCGGACTTCGCGTTAACGGACGACATCGGAAACTATGCTTACAGTTACTCCGCTCAGCCTTTTGAAGTCCCCGCCGAAGTTTCATTTGCTATCAACTACAGATACTTGGGATATCCCACCAGTGGATAGCGTGGAAGATAGTCGAAGTATCCACCATAGAGGATAGCTTTTGAAATATTGTTGGATAGCTGTTCATTGCGTGATTGATACCTGAGCTATCTCCTGCGGTAGATATCTCGACTATCTACCCGTCGGACATCATCGGACAGCGGTGGATAGCGATTGACAGCTGCATTTATCCCGAAAATCAGAAGGTATCCACCCCGGTGGATATTTTGCAGAAAACGCAGTGAATGAAGAGATCTCAAGCTGTTGATAGGCAGCTTACTTCACAGACAGAAACTGCAAAAGAAAAATACAGTCGGACAAGCACCAGCTATTTGTGCGAAGGATGCCACTTGTATTCCTCATCATGATCCCGTCGACATTGCACGCAAAACGGACAACAACACGCGGCTGCCCGTATTGGACAATATTCGGGTGTATATCTCCAGCACGCATATGCATCATCGCTGTCTTCGCCTCACATATCCTTTATCGTACGCTCAGCCACCCATGCGCACCCCTTGTTTCCGACTGTGTCGCTTGCGGGGCATCGAATAGACCATCAGCAGCTCTGCATCCTTCTCGGCCACGGTCCACGCCCGCCTGGCCCAGACCCTCCGTTGAACAAGCACAAAAGTAAACGCGTAAGATAAAGAAGCTTACTGCATCTGCTGCAGTCATGGCGGGCAAGAATCCCCCTGGAAGACGTAAAACAAGAAAACAGAAAAAAGCAAAAAGGGGGGTAGAATAGCGGTGCTCATCATCGCCTCAACCATCGCAACCCGGTGTCAGGCATGCAGGCAGCAACACGCGGACATCAATCCGGTCTGCACGCACCGTGTCCACACGCCGGCGCCTCCAGAAGCACCGTCCGCTCTCTGTGCATCGAGAGCGCTGGTCTACTCAGCCCGCCGCTCGTGCAACGAAGCAAAGAACAAAAACAAAGGGAAAGGAAACCAAAACCGAGTGTATTAGCACCGTGTCATGATGATACTCGCCACAGTAATGTCGACGTCCGTACTTGGAGGTGCAGCTGATCTTACTTTTGGGAGAACCTGTGCACGGATGCGTTAGATAGACTCGATGGAGGGGAGAACGATGGAACTGGAGAACGAAGACGAAGGGTCAGGGACGGAGACGAAGAGAGAGGAGTACGGGGGATGAAGTTGCAAGACAGGGAGGTAAAGCAGGAGATGCGATACTTACAATACAAGGTGCCAGTCCTTCGCGGGAAGCGCCGATCTTTTCGTCTGGGACTACGAAGCCGCTTTGATGGCGCTAGAAGGCACGGCGAGTGTAGGCGACGATTAGAGGCGTGCAATGAATACATAGAAACGGCGTGTAATAAGACGCACTTGCAGAACGACACAAGCTACTTGATCGAGGATACCTTGATCTCGGGCCGATACAGACGCGAAGCGGGGAGTCGTCTAATTGCTCTAGTGCATGGATCGAATCAGAGGAGGGAACAGAGAAGGAAGAATAATTGGATTGGGAGTGCGGCGCACGGTACTCACAAACGGGGCCCGGGCACGTTTTTCTCTCCATAAACGCTATCCGCCAGATTCAAGAGTCCCGAATGCAAATGTTAAGTGGCATTGGACGAGCTGCAGCTGAGCTGAAAGCAATCCATGTAACAGGCGGACAGGATCGGGCGGTTTGTTATCTCGCCCCCCGGACGTCCCATGGCAACTTCGACACAGTAAACTATATGTTGCAGTCTTGTTCCAAGAATTGGTGATGGTAGATATTCGATGTCCGAGACTAAGTAATATCGCTCGCAAATTTGACGTATCGAGATTTGAAATCAAACCCTTTCGGCGCACAGAGTAGGAGGTCAAAATGGTTCATAGAATTCCCAGAACGCCCGACATCCTCCTAAAAATTCAGATTCAACAAGTTACACGGCCGGCCCCAGGTGAAGGCAGAGTTGAAGATTCGAAAAAGAACGAGGAAAGCAAGCGAGAAGGAGTGACGTCACACCGTGACCGAAGCGCCTGAACAAGCGCTGTCACTTCCTCCCTCGCCACCAACCTCCAATTCTTCTCACTCGTGTATCAACTGGGAGAAATCCACGTAAATTGACAAATGCCTCCCCAATTCATCCGGTTTCTCTCTCGCCTTCTTGATTTCTCGCTGCCCCCGATGACGCGACACGATTTCTTGCGTTCCCGAGAATAGAATGCCTAGAAGAGGGACTCGACGACGCAGATGTATCAACACTCGTGGAGCGACAGCCCGGCCGACGCCACGTTTGCCTTCCGCTTGCTCTGCGTCTGTCCCCCTCTCGTGCTTGGCGCTCCTCCGTGGCTCTGATTCCGATGACGCGTACACCCACGTCACTTCCATCAAAGATATCCGCCGCGCGCCTACATGGACGAGCTCGATGGCCTCCTCGTCGACACGCCCTCCCACCTCAGGCCTCAGTCTCGCAGCGGACGGCTGGCGCGATGACGACGTCACAGCCGACACCAACGCCCGCTCTTTGCACTCGCATTTCGGCCCGCGCAGGGAGAGGGCCGTAGTAGAGGGCGGGGACGAGGCACTGTTCGGCACGGTACAACCCCACGGGTGGAGATGGAGTCGCGCCGAAGCGACGATCTCCTCGCTTGCGCCACGCTCGACGCTGCGCCACGCCGACGCAGCTTACGGACGTCACCTTGGCGGACATCGCGCGGGCTTCTGTTAACATTAATACATCGAGCTACGCGTCATGCACGTGTTCGTGCCAAACTATATTATTTCCCAGTCACGTTTTGCCTCTCACTGGTTCTTACAACGAACTTCAGTGAGAGGTATGTTCTATCTATTAACTATCCATACTATACTTTTACTTATTATTTACTTAGATCGTACTGACTGTGTCGTACAGGTAATATAATTTTACTGGTTCTTACAACGAACTTCAGTGAGAGATCGTACTGACTGTGTCGTACAGATCTCCACTGTTCACAGGTTATAGGGCCCTGAGAAGCGCTAATATCCACGCGCAACCAGTCAACTAGCTCTCCATAATGTCAGGCACAAGGTTCCAGCAGTTCGATACCCTTGAATACGAGACCGAAGGATCCACGGATACCTGGCCGACATGGGAATCCCACTGCAAATCCGCCCTCGTACTTGCCAACTTGTGGGGATATATTTCTGGCCGTGGGGTTATCACCCCGCCACAGAAGATTAACGATACGTCGACGCCACCTCTGCTGATCGACAATCCGAAATATGAGGATTGGCTTGATGAAAATCTCATCGTACTTTCGTGCATCCGTTTGCGGATTGGGACGACGGACCTACGTCTTATCAAGGACGAGATTATTGCCAAAACAGCTTGGGACGCACTCAAAGTGGCTCATCAGCCATCCGGAGCGCTGTCGCAGCTCACTATTCTCCAACAAGCACTAGCCGTCAGATACTCCCGTGATGTTCCTCTAGCAAAGACGACCGAGAAGCTGGATACCCTTGTGGATTCCTTCTTTGCCGTCAGACCGCCCGACGGAAGACGAGTGGAGATGCATCATCCTACTCAATGCCATGACAGGAGCGGAATTTGCCAATGCCCAATCATCCCTGGATACACTTCTCAGTACTGGGAAACTATCCTCGGCAGCTGTGGCTACGAGGATCAAGCACGAGCAAGTTCGCATTGATGCTGAGAATGCGGAAACCACGAAGAATGAAGCATCATTTGCAGCTTTCAAAACACAGTACGAAGCGCAGGGCGGATCCGTGAAACCACGTCCGAACGGCCAAGGTCCTTGTGCAAACCCGCAGTGCAAGGGACGAGCAAAGCAGTTCCACGATTGGGACCATTGCTATAGTCCAGGAGGTCGCATACAGGCTCCAAAGGGGAATTCCAAAGCAAAGATGCAGAAGCGAGGAGGAGCCAAGAAGGACAAGGCCAGCGCAGCTGTGGAGGAGAGCAGCGATGATTCCGACGACGTGGCAGGAATGGCAGAAGACAAGAGTGGATATAGATCATTCTTCGCAGACACGGACCTTCCGCGTGAGACCGCATCATTCAATTGGTCGACCGACGTCTCGCACCTAGCCCACGCCACTAACGACAAACCCATCCTCTACCTTGACACGGGCGCTACCAGCTCCATCTGTCCTGTACTGAAGCACTTCACCAAGATCGAGCCATGCACACGCAATGTGGCTGGAGTCGGAGGGACATCAATCAAAGCAGTCGGTATTGGCGAAGTCCGAGTACGTATCGGAAAAGGTCGTCACTTCACTCTGAAGAACGTCCTGTACTGCCCACATGCAGCTATCACCCTCATATCAGTCGGCAGAATTTGCGATGACAATCACGACGCACATTTTACGAACACGAAATGCACCATCCGATGCCTGTCGGGTAAAACGGTTGCAACCGGGACTCGGGCGGGGATTGGACTCTATACACTCGACTGCGAAACCCCCATCTTCACCATATCCAATTCCCCCTCTCACGCCATGATTTCTGATTTAGCAAATATTACGATGAAGGCACAACCCACACTTGCGACCTGGCACCGCCGCCTTGGGCACGTCAATGTCGGCACAGTTCTCGACATGGCTCGCGGATCTGCCGTCACCGGTATGGACGCCGACCTATCCTTCATCCCCGCCAAATGCACTGACTGCATTTTCGGGAAACAGAAAAAGAAGCCGATTCCCAAGAAGCGTAAAGGGCCGCGTTCTACCCGAAAGCTCGAGAAAGTGTTTGGAGACCTTGCAGGACCGCAAGCAGTTGCAGCGCAGGGGGGATATTTGTACACGCTACAGTTAATCGACGACTTTACCCACGAGCAATGGACCATCCTCCTCAAACAGAAATCAGATGCAGTTCAAGAACTGAAAGAATGGCAGGCAGTTGTCGAAGCCGAGTCCGGCGAGAAAGTTGGAATTTATCGTGTGGACAATGGCACGGAGTTCAACTCAGCTGGATTCTCGCGCTACCTACGAGAACATGGGACTAAGATCGAGACATCCGCTCCCTATTCATCTGCGCAAATGGGGATTGTCGAACGCACTCACTATACCTTGATGAGTCGCGCTCTAGCGGCACTCTCGTCAGCAAAACTGCCCCGAAATATGTGGGGACATATGATGCTCACCGAGACATACATCAAAAACCGCACGCTCACTAGTGCATTTCGCAGTCCAGAGCAGACGCCCCATGAACGATGGACGGGGAAGAAACCAGACCTCTCACACATGCGAGAGATAGGATGCCGAGCGTTTGTTCTGAAGCTTCCACAGAAGAAAAACCCCAAGATCTTCAATCGCTCTGTTGAATGTGTCATGATTGGGTATTCACCATCATTGACGGACACATACCACTGCTACGACCGCAAAACAGGCCGTGTACACATCACGCGGAATGTGGAATTCATCGAATCTCAAGACGAGATGACACGTCCATTGTCGAGCGCCCAGACAGCGAAGAAAATTACCACGCCGGTTGATGGTGGATTCGATGTTCCAGTTTCGGTCGCGGAACCACCTCCCACTTTTGATCCATATGAATCAGCGCCGGAAAGTGAAGTGGAGGCCGAGGATGACACACCTGAGCATGTCCCAGAAGCACGCCGGCCGCAGCGCACGCGTAAGACGAGAGGAGAGGATGGAGCATTCCCTGACCTGCGTAAAGATGCAGCTGTAGCAGAGGCTCGTGCTGCAGAGACACGTGCGAAGGAACGGCGTGCAGAGACAAAAAGCCAGAGGGCAAGTGTCGAAGAGGTGCGTGACGAGGACGAGGACAATGTTCGTGACGATGAGGAGGAGCTTGCTGCCACGACCAACGAAGATGAACATGAATACTGGGCGCTCAGTGCAGCTGTGGGTCCAGACGACGAGCCAAAGACCTGGAAACGAGCTCAAAACTCACCATTTGCTGCCGAATGGCGCGAGGCCTACCAAGCCGAGTTAGACTCGATCAAACTCCACGGCGTGTACGAGCTAGTTCCCCCCTGAATCGGTCCCAGCTGGACGGAAAATAATACGGTCTCGTCCGATCTTTAAAATCAAGCGGGGCAGCGATGGGGAAATTCTCAAATTCAAGGCTCGCCTTGTGTCGATGGGCTACGCTCAGATCCACGGGCTTGACTATCGAGAGACCTATGCGCCGACATCTCGTTTTGAATCATTTCGTATGGTGCTGCATACCGGAGCTTCGCTGGACTATGAAATCGATCATGTCGACATCAAAACAGCATTCCACAATGGGTTGTTGGAGGAGGACATTTGGCAAGAGCAGCCCAAGGGTTTCGAGGTTCCAGGGAAGGAAAACTGGGTGTGGAAACTCAAGAGAGGAATGTACGGGTTAAAGCAAGGGAGCCGATCATGGAACCGCCGCCTGAACGACGTGATGATCCGTCTCGGATTCCGGCGCATTTCCGTGGAACACAGCATTTACTCTCGTAAACGCAACGGGCAAACCTCCCTTGTCGCTGTACACGTCGATGACCTCTGCATTGCATCAAGCTCTAAACCCGAGATGGCCAGATTTAAGGAGGAGCTCAAAAGACACTTTGAAATCACTGACCTTGGTCCTGTGAAATGGATCCTCGGCATCCGAGTAACGCGAAACCGTACGGCAAGGACTATTTCCTTGGACCAACAGACATATATCGAGAAAATGGCAGCCCGTTTTGGTCTTGAGAATGCCCATCCCATTCGAACACCTATGGTCCATGGCGAGCCACTGGCACACTCCATGTCACCATCCACAAAGACAGCGAAAGAACGCATGTCTAATGTTCCCTACCGTGAACTTGTTGGATCACTGATGTATGCTAATGTCGCGACGCGCGCGGACATTGCGCACTCTGTTGGAATTGTAAGCCAATTCTGCCAAAATCCAGGGGAATTACATTGGCTTGCTGCCAAACGAATCCTACGTTACCTCATCGGCACGAAGTCATATGCACTTGTACTAGGAGGACAGTTACCAATTCGGCTCGCAGGATTCACCGACTCTAATTTTGCTCCTCCTGGTGATCTAGACAAACGAAAATCGACATCGGGGTACTGCATGTCTCTCGGCGGAGGAGCTATATCCTGGAGCTCGAAACGCCAGTCCACTGTTGCAACCTCTAGCACAGAAGCAGAATACATGGCATGCTGTCATGCGGCCAAAGAAGCCGTGTGGCTTCGTATGCTCCTTCACGCTGTCGGGTTTACTCAATGGAAGGCAACAAATATTCGATGCGACAACCAAGGGGCACTGATTCTCACGGCAGACCCTTCATTCCACTCCCGCGCTAAGCACATCGACGTACAATATCATTTCTCCCGTGATCGCGTCGAATCTGGAGAACTTATTTTTACTTATGTGCACACTTCGGAAAATATGGCAGACATCTTCACAAAATCCCTGCCAGAACCTCTTTTCAAGAAATTCCGTACAATGCTGGGCATTGTAGGTTGACTGGACGCGTTTAGCACGCTGAGGAGGAGTGTTAACATTAATACATCGAGCTACGCGTCATGCACGTGTTCGTGCCAAACTATATTATTTCCCAGTCACGTTTTGCCTCTCACTGGTTCTTACAACGAACTTCAGTGAGAGGTATGTTCTATCTATTAACTATCCATACTATACTTTTACTTATTATTTACTTAGATCGTACTGACTGTGTCGTACAGGTAATATAATTTTACTGGTTCTTACAACGAACTTCAGTGAGAGATCGTACTGACTGTGTCGTACAGATCTCCACTGTTCACAGCTTCCCGCTGTCTCTGCCCGTATCTCTGCGTCTCAATTTGACACCGAGCGCGAGACAGACCTCGAGCGCCGTGCCCCCCCGTATAGCGCGCAAAGAGCTGCGCCGCATCGCAGCTGTTCTGGCGGAGGCGCCGAGTTTGAGGGATTTCCTGGCTCGACGTCTTCGTATCTCCCTTCGGCGACGGCACACCTCCTCTCGACTGGGGGGATCTCCGCTCCAATCCTCTAACTCGTCCCCACTGCCCGACGCGTCACACTTGACGCCGTCAATCTCATGCTCCACATCTCCAAAAGTGGACAGACCACCTAAGGGGCATAGAAGGCCCTTACGAGGCCCAAAAGGCCTCACGAGGCGCGAGAGCCTCCTACCACCCTCCAAAGCACCTCCCATCTGACTTCTTGTCGTTAGGAGGCCTTCGGAGGTCCAGGAGGCTCCTAGCGCCACTGAAGGCCTTTTGGCCCTCCGAAGGCCTCCTAGCAGCTTCTATGGTCCCTCCTCACTTTCATTGCACGTCAAATAGTAGAAAAAAATATAAATTCCAAGCTACATAAGTACAACACAGCGGCATGGACTACAGCTCGGCACCTGAACCGAATGCGAGCTATAATAGGTCGCAATTAGGATGGCATCTCGGAAGGGCAGTGCGAGACTCACGATACGAGAAGAATGCACAGACAGAAAAATCTGTAAAACAACTCAAAACGGCGTCCCGCAGACTACACGGCAAAACACTCACGCTTTTACACATTCGACGAGTACCTGGAAAATATATGACGTCAGCAAGGCCTTGTGGAAGAAACAAGAGAACTTGCCGTCTAGCGCGAGGGTAGATTAGCACTAGACTGCAGAAAGGATGATCAGTATGGGAATGAGAGGCAGATGTATCGACTCACGCAAGGGAACAGATTGACCGTGGAACAGTGCTGAAGGATACAGTACCAAGTTGCAATTGGTCTCATGAGCAGCGTGAAGGAGAGCTGGACAATAACTCACCTAACGATGGAAGATCAAAGCCACTATCGTAGCACTTGAAAGTAGAATATCAGTGAAATCGGCCGCGCAAATGCTGCGTAACCGACCAGAGTATTTCCGAGGGACTGGATGGGCGATGAGCACGCTGGGAACGGGTGAAATGTTGAGACATACTTCGACCTTTCAAGGACTTGAAGGGTGGGATTTACTGCCTCGAGCATCAGAGAGGTCATAAATATCGAGACGGCGGCTCACGTTAGCGTATATCGTTTGTATGCGATCTGTTGCGGCGCGTCGTCAGTGAAAGTAATATCATCTGAACAACACCACTCACTTACAAGCGTATTTCGCGAATGTAGGGTGTCTGCCAAAACACGTCGTCAATGGATGTAGCACCATGCAGAGATGTCTCACTTGATTGGAAGCAGAGGACGCAGACGACGACGCGCGAGTAGCCTGGCGAGCCAGGATCTTGGCCGTCCAGGACTCGGAGTTGAAACCGCTGTCATCGCTGGCATTGTCGGCCGTCGCACCGTAGAAGACGCTACTGAGATCAGGATTTCAGCAAATACACATCTCAACGGGCGACATACTTGGTAAATGATTTCTGATAGTCGTATTGGTTGTCCTTTGCTTCCATTCCGATTGAAGGATCAGCGGACGCGCCTTGAGAGCAAACATGTCATCGCGTCTCCCGAAGCTCGATGAACACTCACTTGACAACAAAGCGTGGTCATGGACTAGTTTCCGCGCGCACGAGCATTCAAGACTTGTGCACTCTCGAAGGCCGAGCTAGTCAATGGTAATCGGCCTGCGACAACTCGCCCAAAATAGAGGCTCCAATCGAGCCCTCAGTGTAGAAACAAGACGAGATTGACAAGTAGTTAGGGCGGGCTTGCCGTAGGCGGTCCTAGAGTCGTGCAGACATCAGCGGAGGACTCTGTAAAGGAATTTGAGTGATTATATGCGCATATATCCTACTCTTCGACGTACTCGAGAGTCGACAACTGTATCAGCCACTAGCTCCCCGGTCTCCTTTGCATAGATCTGCTCGCGAAGCTGCCGGGGGATAACCGCATCGCGCAACATAGGGTTGAGTCATCACTCCATGGTCGGACTTGAGATTCAGATTCGGCGAGACTAGGAGATAGGCCGGGCGAGGCTTAGTAAGAGCAGAGATGGCGGCTTCATTGTACTTGCACTTCGCCACGGCGGGTGAGGACGGTTTGGCAAGCCAGAGAGTTGAGGTAGAACAGAGATTTCTCGCGGATGGTTTGGCGTTTCCAGATGTCGCATGGTGGTCGCAGACAAGAAGCGCGTCTTGATGGCGCTCAGTTTCAAAGTCCGATTCGCGATCACGTGTTTTTCGCTTCTCCCTCCAAAAAAAACCACAAAAAATCAGATACATCAAATATAGCGAGGAAAAAGCACAGAAAATGCTAGTATAGGGTATTCGGTTTATCCAGTCACATGAACAAGTCCCAGTTGCAAAAGTGAAAAAAAAATCGGCAGTTATCAAAAGATTGAAAAGAGTGGCATTTGCACAGAAACATGATGATGGCTGAAATCGCCGTCATCGTCAACGTCGAACGAGCGGGGATGGAACCGCTTCGTATGCGTAGATATCATGTGCAAGAATCTTGATTTTGACGGACATTTTCGCCATTTGTTAGACAGTGGATCGTCGACATTTAAACCCGTCGCATCGTTGAGTCGCATATTTTCCCAAGCAACGCTGAAGTACTTGAGATGCGCACGTGCCCGGCAGAAGTACATCTTGAACAAGGGAGTCGAGTTGGGAAATCGGGAGTGGGTCATAAGTGGAACCACATCATGAGGCATGCAACGGTGCATCGGGCTCGGGGGAGATATGACAGGAGAGTGGTCGAACGTAGGTTTCCTGCCTCAGGCTGCACGATTTTTTTCAGCCGAATATGGACCATGCCAAGTCATCTCTAGAGGGTCAGAAATATTGTAAACAACCGCAGCGCCGGTAATGACGGCGGCGTCGGCGGCAGCAGATATAGTATCAACATTGATAGCATTTGGTGGAGTCTGGTCGCGTTGTGCCAAAAGCGCCAGACATTTTTAGACATGATTTTCCATGCCCCGGCCTTGTAAGGCCGCATCCCAAGCATTTGACCATCAGAGCAAGAAGTAAAGTAAATAAGAGGACAAAACCATGGGCCCTAAGATGCGTCCAGAAGCCCCAGAGTCAGAAAGCGCGGTGGTCGCAGTTGTCGCGGACTCGCGGTGGCGCCGAGGGGCAAATATCAGAATTTTTGGCAAGCCCTTCAGGAGGGGGAAGGAGGCTTGGGGACGCCTAGTAATGAGCATGAGAGTTCAGCGTCAGCCTCGTGAAGCCTTATCGAGCTGCCGCGAGCCTCCTAATAGCGCTTGCGCGACGTCGAAGCCTCGTCGGACCTTGCCGAGGTCACGAGGCCCTTTGATGTGACGGACATTTTTGGTGATGGGCCAGGATGCGGACGCGCTTGCCCAGCTAGGGCCGACAAGGACGAAAAGCCGCGCGACCGACAGGCTGGCGTATACCCGGCCCGTGCATCGTCTCGTCGGCGGGTCTCAGAGCAGGTCGAGCAGGTAGTCGAGCTCAAGCGGACGGAGCCGAATCTTTGGAGAGCACGGATAGAGTGGGATATTCGCGTGTAGGAGGTACGTATTTCGTCTTTTTGTTCTCTCCTTTCCACCCCACTCCCTCTCCTTCATGATTCCCTTTACCGTTTACCCTTGCTGCCAGCCCTTCCTTCCCTCCTGCTGCTTCCCTCCTCCCCCGCTCCCTCCGTCTTCCGCTCTTCCCTCTGTTTGCCCTCTGTTTCCATGGCTGCTCAACGTCGATGTATGCTAACTTTCGTTCGGTAGACGCTCCAGCAAGCTGAAGAGCAAGAAATCCAAGCACAGCAAATCACACTCGAGCGCCATCTCCTCCACAGTCGCCTCGCCGCCACCTACCACTGCCTCTTTTGCTTCTTCCCCCGGACTCCACTCTTCCCCTCCCCGCTCAGCGGCGGAGTCAGAGCCTCAGCCATCGCGACGACTCCTTTGGTCCGTTCGCTTCCTTGGCCTTCCAAGGAGAGCAAGATTTCGATGAGACGCCTGGCGGCTTCGACTTCACCGACGACGACGCAGAGGCTGCGGTGGGCACGGACGTGGTGAGGCCGGCTCCCGCCAATTTTGCATTTCGACCCCACTCCTCTGACGTCGGCGTTCCTCTCGCTCTCTCCCCCTCTCTGACTTCTGCCACGGCTAAGGGGAGTGATGAGAGCGAGGAGAGACGAGACGAGACGGGTTGGAGAGGTGGAACTGCGAAGCGCTCCCCGCCCTGGGGCTGACGCTTTCACTTTCGCGGTGCGGCGCGGGAGTGCGAGCTTTGGAAGGGATCGGTGGCTTTCTGCGCGACGGTGGCTTCATCGAGGGCTTCACCCTGCTCCCCTCCTCTTCCGCATGCCCTTCTGTCGTTCCCGCCTTACAACCTGTTCCCGCCAGCCCTCACCTTCGACACCCCGCCCCAGCAACGACGAGGCGGAGGGAGGGAGGGTGTGGGGAAGTGGGGAACCGAGGATGATGTAGAGGACGAGGCGGGTGGGAGGGGATGTGTATTCGTGACGGACGGCAGACCCTGTGGAAGGGAGGACATGTAAGATAGAGGGATCAATTTGGCGGAGGGCTTTTGGCCCACGACGAGACGAGACGAGACTTTATCTATGATTCGCGTTTCAGTGCTACATGCTACATACCTGCGCATTTTTTATTCGTCCTCCGCTTTCTATCCGCTACCTGTACAGCCATATGTGTGCGTAGTCTCAGATATCGTCGAGTAGTCTCGCACAGCGGTGTATCCAGCGCGGGACTGCAAGGGCTCGCAATTGGATGCCACGAGGAGAAGCGGAGCCATTGGGACAATTTAGCACGGGGATGTGGATAAAATTTGGCAAAATACCCTACGTGTCGAGGTAAACGACGACGGCGAAGAAAGTAATAATGTGTACGAGCGGGAAGAACGGAGAGGAAGTGCCGAGTATCACGGGACTCCGCTTGTACGTGATATACACATTTGTTTTTCAGCTCGCTTCTCAGTGCATGTTGTGCAGCACACCGGTGCAATCCAGGAATTCTGACCGATATTTGACATTATTTATCCACATCTTCAGACGCGTCGCGAACACGTGACATTACCTTCGTTCCTTTCGAGACGGTGCAGCCTTGTTCAATGCGATCATTGTGTCTGCTGATATTTTTCCTGGTTGCTAAAACATATGCATGCTTGAGCTTCCTCGCATGTTCCTGGAATTGCAGACATCCTGAACACGCATCAAACGCGTTTTTGCGCGCATTTATGATACTAATAGAAATTTCATGCTTTTCCTCCCGTTGGAAACGCAGCGATCACAGCGGTTTCAACCGGTCCGACATATATGATGACCACCAGCAGTAGGTGTGGTAATGAGCTATTCATGATCATAAGAGGAGGTAATGTTCAAAGCGAGCGAGGTTGAACTGCAGCGGCGGTAGTGGCAGGCGGGTGGCCTCAGATCAAAGTTGGGTGAAGAAGCAAGGTTGCCGTTGAAGTTGGATGACATCCGCGATGCGAAATCAAAGGACGGAATGGAAGGTAGAAATGGAATTTTCCTGAATCTTGAAGGTCGCCTGGGTAAGCTCGGGTTGACGCAAGGCTATAGGCTGAAGTTGAATGAGATCCACGGTTCGAAGCTGAGTGATTGAGTAAGGAAGAGGGACAGAATGGAAATCATTTTCGTTGTAAATTTTCGATTTTGAATGTCGCTCGGGAGACGGAGGTATATTATGTTGTTGATCGGCCAAGTTCAGCTTTAAACGAAGTACCCGAATATTTGCGTGCTACAATATACTCTGGCTGGCCAGTTCCCAGCTAAGCTGAGTGGTTAACTCATAAATTAAAGTCCGTGGTATATGCCGGGTATGTTGCGCGTACGGGACGCTCTGCCCCTGCCGTTCCTGACAGAAAATTCAACTACGATAAACCAGCGTGCACGCAACGCGACGTGTCTATGTATTCCTTGCTTCGCTAATACTGTTCGACCACACATTGCGAGCATTTTGTAGAGCAGTCTGGACAATTCCTCTTCCATGTAGCTCGCCGAAAACAAATCCCTGACTCGGCCGAAAACAAATGAGAGAGGTCGTATGCGTGCGTTGCCTCTGAAGCAGGTTGACCGATGATTTTATGTCTCGTATGCCAAGGTGCTCGCTGGATGAGAGCCAGAGTCCAAATTGCCTAGCGTTCAATTCTAAACATATGTGAATCGAGCTGATCCCGAGGATAACCAGCAGCTGTATATCGAAATAAATGTTTGACTTTAACCGTGTGTGTTCTGAGTAAATTAAATATCTGGGTTGAGTTTGAGATCGAAGATGACAGGAGTCGACCATGAAGCCTGGCTTTGGGCGCTCTTGCTTGCGGCCTCGCGGCCACCTAGCTTAAAACTCTAAACAAGCGCCGAATGGCCCGAAGGCGAGTATTGATGTGACGGGTGTCGCCGTTCACGGGGGAAAGGTATGTTTACCGCCGGGTCTTCTGCTGCTAATCAATTCTCCGGTAATTGAGTTATATTGTATTCGACGCAGAAAGTTGAACTGAACAACCACATGATTTAGTAATGCCTTTGGTGGAATAACACGGTTCGCTCGGTAAAGACGTTTCGACAAAATTCATGATTGAAAAGGCATTTCTGCTTTCCGTGCATGTCAATAGTTTTTTTTGACGAGTTGGCCAAAGTGGAACACAAACGCGGACCTACGCGGTCGCGTCCGCGCATTAAATCCGTCTCGGAACATCCGCGATCACCCCGGAATGATCCGTCCTTGGGCGCGCCAGCCAACGACATCGATCTTTTTGGCAGATCCCACTTCAACAACCGCATCTGGTTGTCGGAGGCTGGTGCATAGCATCTCTCGCAGTGAACAGACGATGATTTCAGAATTCAAGCAAGCTGTCGGGCGTGTCACGCCATGTCACGCAGTCTCGTCTTGACGCCTCGCTTGCTCTTTATGCTCTCGCTCTCTGGTGTCAAGGACTCAGACGACGAGTACACCAACATCAATGCCCCAAGGGGCATCCGCCGCACGCGCACTGACGAGCTCGAAGGCCTCAGCCTGATCGTAATAGGCGGCGGGACTGAGTCCGACCAACGCACCACAGACGACCGCCCTGCGCGCGCACCGACGGCTGAAGGGCGCTGCAGGGCCTCCCTCTGCTTCTCCTGCTCCTGCCTCTGCGCCCACGCTGCCTCCATCTCAACTCGACGCCGCACACGCACACGCACAAAGTTACAGGCTGGTTGGCCGCTGCGCTAGCGCAGGCACCGCATACGCCTCAACCTCGTATACCGCATATCGCCTCGGACGACACCAGCGACGCCTATCGCCTCGACGACGCCATTCTAGCACCTCCCACCCGCGTCTCCTCCTCGTTCTCCCTCCTCCCCACACCCACATCCATCCAAACAGGCGCATTTCCATGGACAGCTGGGAAGACGGAGAATCCCCCGCGACAGCTTTGCGACGGCACGGCGCCGGTCTGCCCTCCGCCTCCCACCCCCCCTCTGCCCTCGGCCGCTTCACGCCCACCTACGCACATGGCCTGAGACATTTGCAAGCATCGGAAGACGACGAAGCCGCAGGCCCCGGTGGCCTCGCATATACCCGGCCCGTGGGTGGTTCTCACAGTGGATTGGGTGTCGAGTGCGATGTCCAGGGAGGGGAGCGGAGCGTGGGAGGGATGTGTGGGTGGCGCGCGCAAGTGGGGCGTCGTATGCGGTGTCTTCGGTACGTTCTTTGCTTGCTCCTGTTCTCCCATCCTCGCTCCCTCGCTTCCTCCCGCTCTCTTTCCCGTTGCCCCCCTCACCCCACTTTCTCCCTCCTCCTTCCCCGCTTCTCCCGCTGCCCTCCCTCCTCTCCTCGCCTTCTTCTCTTGCTCGATGGCGACAGTGCTGACATTCGATTTGCAGACACCTCCAAACCCAAGAAAAGCAAGAAACCGAAGCCGAAGCGGAGCAACGAATCACAGTCAAGCGCGGCCTCGTCCACCCTCACCTCGCCTCACCATCGCCTGCCTACCACCACCTCCTTCGCCGTGCCCTTCTCGCGCTCGGCCCAATCCTCCTCGTCCCAGTTGAACGGCTGTGGCTGATCGACCTGGACGTGGACTCCTTCGGCCCTTTCACGCACACTTCCTCCGACCTTTTGGTGGACGCCTGGCGGAGTCGAATTCAGCTCCGTTCCTGCTTCTCCCTCTGCCTCCGGACTCGGCTTCGTTCCTCCCTCGCATGTCAGCCCCACCGGCTCCATTCCTCCCTCGCATTTTGACCCCACCGCACCCACACTCTCCTCGGCATTCCTCTTGCTCCCTCCCACTCGCACTCCGACTTCGGCTACGGCTAAGGCGAGCGATGAGAGCGAGGAGACGGTGAGGAGAGGACGGGGGAGACGATGAAGAGGGAGGGGAAGAGATGCGTGGAACGAGGGGGAGGCGCTCCGAGTCGTCGTTTCTACGGCGTGGGGTGGTGCGGGAGTCGGGCTTCCAGAAGGGGACGAGCGGGCGGGTCTCAGCCCGAGGCGGGGCGATTCTGGTGCGCTCCCGCCAGCCTCCCCCTTCGACACGCCGTCCAGTTACGACGAGGCGGAGGGAGGGAGGGAAGGGCGATGGGGTTAGGGGACCGATGAGAATGTAGGGGACGAGGGGCGGGGAGCATATTCGTGCGGATAGCGGACTCCGTGGATGGAAGGACACGGCGGAGGGATATTAGGATGAATTACACGGCTTGGCTCCTTCGATGCATGACACGATACCATGATCCGACTTTCAGCGCTACCTACACTTGCTCGTTGTTTTCTCCATGGCTACCGTACAGATCTGTACCCACACTGCCTACCTCGACGTGTATTCGTAAACTCAGATACTGATAGATATCGATGGACGAGCTAAGCTGTAGCCTCGCGTGTGCAGTGCTATGTCGAGCGGTCACGATTGGATGCTGCGAGGAAGAGGAGAGTACTTGAACGGTTTGGCATCCAGGGGATAAAGTAATAACAATAACATTCCGTTGGGATCGACTACGGACAGCTATCCCATCGACTCGAATATGGATGACGAGGATCAATCCATGATCGTTGAACGGCGATGGGTGGTAAGTCCAAATCAATCACTTTCATGAGAAACCATGCCGTATTTAGTTAGTGTAAGTATGCGCTCACTAACTCTGCAGGGCCAGGCAATCGCTAGGTCACCGTGTTAGCAAGCAATCAATTCAGTGCTTTGGAAGTTTAGCTCTGATCTTTGCTACTCCAACTTCTAAGATAGCACAAAATATTAACAGTTGACTTGGAAGTTTGAATTGGAAGCTGTAGTTCAAAGAAACACAAATGCTTGCATCTGAATTTGTCGGGTGGCCAATATTGTCCCCGAAAAAGGCATTTATCAATGCACAAAGAGGTAAGAGAACTTTCCTTCATGATTTTGGGGAATGTGACTGCCAACAATGGTGTAAGTGCTCGACTGAACGATCCTTTGCCGAGGGTCACCGGCACATCGGAGCTGCTGCCGAATGCGGGGACTTGATTTGTATGTGAAATTTTGGCAATGTGCTTGCCATGGGCTCGCCACATCATTGCTCATACCTATCAGTGATGTACCAGCGCTACTGACGGATGGCCACTGCTATCAATGATCCCAGATGCTCCTGCATGCCTGTAAGCATGATGGTTGAATTTTTGTCAGATTTTTGTGCAATAATCATGGTTTACACTGCACTTGAGATGCTAGATGATGGCCCTAGACAAGAGTGTTGTTGCCTAGGCACCAACTGAACAGACAGGAAAGAGTACAAATAACTGTGCCCCACCTCTTTTATTTATTCTTCTCGCTCACCTCAAAACATCATAACCAGTCCTCAGTCAGTCCTTGTTCTTGAATAAACCTAACTAGCAATTGATATGCCCACAAAGATCCGAAATTTCAAGCTTCATCAGTCCTTCCAATAACTTGACAATATCATGCTGAACATCATTGGTAGGAGACAAAATGTACCCCACTGAAAAAAATGTTCATTTTGAGTAGACCAGGATGATCCCAGCCAGGGACATTCACATCATAGTGATGACACTGCTAATAGTATGCTTCCTGAGGTGCCTCGACAACTGAACATCTCTGGTAAGTGAAAAAAAAAAATCCTGTGCCTGATGATTAACACTTTCGAGTAGGTGGCCATGGTGGTCCAGGTGGTCAGGGACACCCACATGGTACTGGTGGCCCTGGTGGACTCGGGTTGGGTCCTACTGTGCATATTAATGCACAACAACTGAGTGTAACAAATTTGCATGCCACACTTACTGTAGAAGCATTGCGACTTAGCAACATTCAAGCCTCTCGAGTTGCTATTCAATGCCCTTCTGCATCAAGAATGTTTCAAGGCAGAAGAGATATCCTTGATAGAATGCATCACTTTTTCACTCTTGACAACAATAGCCAACACATTTATGTGCTACATGGACTTGGAGGTGCTGGGAAAACACAGATTGCTTTGAAATTTATAAATGAGTCTCTGTCTTGGTGAGGTTGGGTTGAATTGGAAAGGTTACTTTGCTGACTTGTATTGTTTCAGCTTCTCAGACATCTTCTTTATTGACAGTGGTTCCATTGCAACCATTGAAACAGGTCTCAAGAACATAGCTGTTATGAAACATTCTGGAAAGTCTCAACAAGATGGTTTACTATGGCTCAAGAGCAAAGTTGAAGAATGGCTTCTTTTCTTGGATAATGCAGATGATCCAAAGATCAATCTACATGATTTCATTCCTCAATGCACTCATGGGAATGTCATTATCACCTCTCGGAATCCAGGACATCGTGTTTATGGGCCACATTCCCTTGTATCGGACATGGAGGAGAAAGATGCAGTGTCACTGTTGCTCAAGAGTGCTGCACAAGATGCCACAATTAATTCTGAAAAAGTTGCAATCAAAATTGTACAGGTCAGATAAAGATTAAACTCACCTGAAGTTGATGTTGAGGAATATTTTAGGCATTGTACTATCTGCCCCTTGCAATTGTACAAGCTGGTGCATTTATAGCAAAATCTCAAGATCTTGAGGGTTATCTGGCTCTCTATATGAAAAATCAAGCACAGCTACTTGGTGAAAGACCTGGCCAGTCTCATGACCATTATGCCTGGACAGTGTATACAACATGGCAAATGAGCTTTGACAAGCTCAGCCCACCAGCTGCCATGTTTCTACAACACTGTTCATTCCTCCATTATAATGGAATTTCAGAAGAAATGTTCAGCTATGCATCAAAGTACAAGCTTCAACCTGATGGCCCATCTGAAGAAGAATTGCAACCCACACTAGAATTTCTCTCATATTTTCAAGAAACATCTGGTGAATGGGACTCTTTCAAGTTTTCATCCATCACAAATGAGATCCAAGCCTATTCATTGATTAGCTTTGATCCAGAGCAGAAGGCCTTTTCCATTCATCCATTAGTACATGCCTGGAGTCAAGCAACAGTCTGCAATTCAGACAGATGCATTTCTGTAGTAGGAGCCATACTTGGCATGGCTATTTCAGAACAGCGAGAACAGGATATTCAATTGGCCAGTCAGAGACTATATCCACATATTGAAATAGTTGTCCAATATCATGCAAGACAGCTCTGGCATTCCGATTCCAATTTGGATTGATTTTTTTGGAAGCTGGGAAGTACAAAACAAGCAAGTTGGTTCTGGAAGAAGTGCTAGAGGAACAGAAACAGTTTCTGGGTATCAACCATCTAAGTACCCTCTACACCATGATAAAACTAGCACGAACACACTCAGAGCTAGGCAACTATCATAAAGCTGAAGAACTTGCAGTTTTTGCACTGGAGAAACAGAAACAGCTTCTAGGTGACACTGATCCACAAAAATTGCATACTATGAGCAGTCTGGCTGTTATATATTCATTTCTTGGAGAGCATTCCAAGTCTAAAAAACTGATTGTTTTTGTGCTGGAGAAACAAAAACAGATTCAGGGTGACAATCATCCAGATACCTTGAAGACTATGGGTAATCTTGCTAATCTCTACTCATATCTCAGAGAGCATCACAGGGCCAAAGAACTGACTGTTATTGTGCTGGAAAAGCGAAAGCTGATTCTGGGTGATGATCATCCAGATACCTTGTGGACTATGTGCAGTCTGGCCAGCACATACTACCATCTCAGAGAGCATCAAAAGGCTAAGGAACTGAATGTTTTTGTGGTAGAGAAACAAAAACAGATTTTGGGGCAGGATCATCCACATACCTTGAGGACTATGGGTAATCTGGTCAGTGTATACACTGAGCTGGGAGAGTATCAAATGGCTGAAAATCTCAGTGCTATTGTGCTGGAGGAACAGAAACAACTGCTGGGTGACAACCATCCAAGCACACTTTCCACTATGGGTAATCTAGCAGACATTTACTCACATCAAGGAAAGCATAAAAGGGCCAAAGAACTAGGACTTTTTGTGTTGGAGGCACAGCAGCGTGTTGAGGGCATTGATGATCCATACACATTGCACTTCATGAGTAATCTGGCAAAAGCATATTCAGACCTTGAGGACTATAAACAGGCTAGAGACCTTGGAGTTTTGGTGCTAGCAAAACAAACACAGCTGCTGGGATATAATCATCCAGACACACAGCGCACCATGCATAATTTAGCCCAAACATACCCACCCATGGTAGAGCATCACAAAAGGGAACTTCATAGTGTCCTGAAGAACCAAAAACAGATCTCAGATGACCATACCATAGCCAATAAAGAAATGTTATGCTCAGATCTGGAAGAACAACTTGATGCTATTGTCCCAGACCAACAGAAACAGACTCCAACCAACACCTATCCAAGCACCTTGAATGCTGCAGACCATTTAATTCGCATCCCAGTGCCTAAACCATTCATCTTGACCCGAATAGCTGGAATGACAAATGCCAATGTGGACCAGATGGAGCCTGAAGTGGATTAGATACAGCACACCTGGGCAGAAAGGTACTGGTGACTTATCTCTAAACATTACCTCTGTATTTAAGTAGCTTGAATGTATTTTATGGGTAGCTAGCTATTCACAATTTTGGAGCATGTTTCATTTCCGTTTATGCTGCCAACAACTGTAAGCAAACTATTGCCGGATTTTCCGAATTCAAGCAACTTACATTGAATTCATCCTGTCCTACCATTTACAGAAATCCAGTTGAACCCACCTGCACTGGGGCAGATATACACATTAAATGATACAGCCTAACTCAATTGCAGGGAAGTAGAACACAGTTGCAAATGTTTCTTTTTGAGCTAAAGGTCAAATGGAACTGCAAGTAGGCGAGGGTGTAACAGAAGAGCTCTCAAGCTGTTGATGGGCAGCTTGTTTCGCAGACAGAAACTGCAAAACGAAAAAAATACAGTCAGACGAGCACCAGCTATTTTTGGGAAGGATGCCACTTGTATTCCTCATCATGATCTGTTGACACTGCACGCAAAATGGACAACAATGTGTGGCTGCCCGTATTGGACAATATTCAGGTGTATATCTCCAGCGCGCACATGCGGCATTGCCGTCTTTGCTTTATATCCTGCATAGAATCACTTTATCATATGCTCAGTCACCCATGCGCACCCCTTTGCTTCCGACTATGTCGCTCGCGGGGCATCGAATAGACCATCAGTAGCTCTGCATCCTTCTCGGCCACGGTTCACGCCCGCCAGCGCCCAGACCCTCCGTTATACAAGCACGAAAGTAAACACGTAAGATCAAGAAGCTTACTGCATCTGCGCACGGCGCATGGCCACGAACGCACCATCGACGCCGATGGAGACACAAGTGGACGAGGGACGACAAGACCGCGAGACCGAGACACGGGATGCATGCGGGCACACAGTGAGACGACGCTCTGCAGTCACGGAGGTGTATGAGAATCGATCCGGAAGAGGTAATATAAGAAAAGAGAAGAAAGAAAGAGGGCGAAATAGTGATGCTCGTCGTCACTTCGACCATCGCAACCCGGTGTCAAGCATGCAGGCAGCAGAAGCTGGACATCAATCCTGTCTGCATGGACGGTGTCCGCACGTCGACATTTCCAGAAGCGCCGTCCGCTCTCTGTGCTTCGAGAGCACTGGTCTACTCAGCCAGCTGCTCGTACAACGAGGCAAAACATGCCAGAGAACGAAAAAAAAAAAAGGAAAAGGAAACCAAAAGCGACTGTATCAGCACCGTGTCCTGATAATGCTCCACAGCAATGTCGAAGTCCATACTTAGATGTGCTGTTAATCTTATTTTTGGGAGGACTTGTGGACGGGTGCGTTGGATGGACTCGATGGAGGCGAGAATGACGGAAGTGGAGAACGAAGACGAAGATAAGGGAACAGAGACAAAGAAGAGGGAATATGTGTACTTACGGCCGATGAAGTTGCGAGACAGGGAAGTAAAGAAGGAAATGCGATACTCCCAACACAAGCAGCCAGTCCCTCGCAGGAAGCGCCGATCTTGCCGTCTGGGACTACGAAGCCGCTGTCATGGAGCCAGAAAACATGGCGAGGCCTGCTAAAAAAAAAACAACAAAATTGAATCGGTTAGAGATGGCGTGGCGTGTAATGAGAAGACGCACCCGCAGCAAAACTCAAGCTAATCGAGGACGCCTTGATCTCGAGCTGAGATGGACGTGAAGCCGGGAGGTATTGCTCCGTGCGTGGATCGAATCAAAGCAGAGAAGGAAGAAAAATTGGGATTGGGAAAGCGACGCAACTCTTAATAAACTCTATCCGCCAGATTCAAGAGTCCTGAATGCAAATGCCAAGTTACATCGGCCGACCTGAAGCGGATTCATGCCACAGGGTTTCTAAATCGGACAGCATCGGGTGGCTTGCGACGTCCCATGGCCAATTCGACACCTAAGCACTCAGACTTGCTTGATTTTTTGACAATGGTTTGAATTCGGGCCGCAGATCAGCTATGTTCTGGCGGTCTTGCTCCAAGCGTTGGCGATGGCAGATATTCAATGACCGAAAATGACCGAGACTAAGTAATATCACTCACAAATTTGATGTACATATCGAGATTCAAAATCAAAGCCCTTCGGCGCACAGAGTAGGAGATCAAAATAGTTCATAGAATTGCAAAAACGCTAGCCGTTCTGCTGGCTAAAGAGATTCAACAAGTTACAGGCCGCAGGCGAAGCAAGAGCTGAAGATTCGAAAAAGAATGATGAAAGCAAGAGAAAGAGGAGTGACGTCACGCCGTGACTACAAGCACTCTCCTCCCATCAACCACCGACTTTCCTGTATCTTCCTCAGTGGCACCTCGTGCACCAAGAGGCCGAAATCCACGCCATTTATCGACAAATGCTACCCCGATTCATCCGGTATCTTACATCCGTTCTTGGTTTCTCGTCGCCCTCGATGACGCGGCCCGATTTCTTGCGTTCCCAAGAATAGAAAACGATTCGACGACGCAGATTGCTCAACCTTCGTCACTCCTCGCGGCACGCTCGCCTCCTTGCCCTGCGTCTATCCCTCTTCGCGCTCCTCCGGCTCTGCTTCCGATGACGCGTGCACCCACGTCATCTCAATCAAAGACGTCCGCCGTGCGCCCCTAGACGAGCTCGGGGGCCTCTTTGTCGACATCCACTCCCACTTCAGTCCTGCAGCGGACGACAGCTACCGCGACGACGACGCCGTTTCGGCCGCAAACTCCCTCTCCTCGCACTCGCAGCTCGGCCCCGCGCCCGCCGTGCGCACGAGGCATACCCGCTCTGGGCCTTCGAGGTGTTCGGAAGCGGGAGAGGGAGGGTGACGATGCTGCGCGCACGGGTGGGGAATCGAGCGGGGAACCCAGACGCAGACGTAGGAGCACCGAATCGCAGCAGGCGGGAGCGACGCAGCACAGACGACCGCATCGCGCGCACCGACGGCTCAAGGACGTTGCTTCTCCTCTGCATCCGCGTTGTCTCAATCTGAACTCGACGCCGCGCGCGCGCAAAGAAACGGGCCGGCTCGTCACCGCGCTAGCAGAGGGATCGCATCCGTCACGTCACATATCGCCTCGACGACGACACCAACGACGCATATCGCCCCGACGACGCCATTCCAGCGCCTCCCAACCGCACCTCTTCCTCCTCTGCCCTCCTCCCAGCTGCCACATCTATTCGACCAGGCACATTTACACGGACAGAAGCAAGCACCAGACCGCAACGGCCCCACGTACGACGGCATGCGGGGTACCAGCGCCGTTCTTCCGCCTCCCACCCTCCTCTCTGCCTTCCTCCGTGGCTCCACGCCCACCCGCTCCGCATCTACCTGCTCCGAGGCCTGAGACATCTGCAAGCAGCGGAAGACGAAGAAGCCCCAGGCCCCGATGGCCTCACGTATGCCCGGCGTGTGGGTGGTACAGCAGACCGGGGTGTCGAGTACGAGGTCGAGGGAGGGGAGTGTGGGAGGGGTGTGTGGGTAGGGCGCTGTATTGGCCTGTCCTTGGTACGTTTTTTTGCTTGCTCTTGCTCTCCCTCCCTCCCGGTCCCTTTGCCGTTGCCTTCTTCTCCCTCTTCGCTCCTCCTACCTCCCCGCCTCTCTTCCGCGTCTCCCCGCCGTACATCGCTGCCCCCCTCCCTTCCTTTCTCTGCTCGATGTCGACATGCTGACATCCGACTCGCAGACACCCCCGTGAAGCCCAAGAGAAGTAAATGCAAGTCCAAATCGCCCTCCGGCGCCGCCTCGTCCGCCTCGCCTCGCCTCCTTCCACCACCACTGCTTTCGCCGTCGCAGTGCCCTCCTCGCACCACTCCTCTCCGTCGAGTAACGGTGGAGGATACCGGCGATCGACCGACCTGGCCGTGGACGACTTACTCGGCCCTTTCGCGCGCACACACGGCAGGCTCCCTGGCGAATTCGGAGTCGCCTCCGTTCTTCCTTCTCCCTTTACCTCTGGGCTCGGATTCGTTCCTCCCTCGTTTTGTGACTCCACCGAGTTTGGCGTTCCTCCCCCGCATTTCGACCCCACCCCACCGATATGGGCGTTCCTCTTGCTCCCTCCCACTGCCACTCCGACTTCGGCTACGGCTTCGGGCGGCGAGGAAAGGACGCGACGAGGCGACGAGGCGCGGATGGAAAGTCCATCACATCTCGCGGTATCTGAATTCAATTTTAACGACGTTACCAGTCTCTTGTGCTAGTTTATCAGTTTCCGGTTCCAATGCATTGAATACCACGCTGCGCATTCCATATAGTGGAGGCTGTCCTCCAAATTAAGATGGTTTTCTGATCTGTAATGGTTATGCACTGATCATGATATCTTGTTCACATCGTCGCATCGACTCAGTACAGCATTTGCGACTTGCATCCTACTCTCATGGCTGCCTCTGGAGTTGACGACGAGACATTCCAAACCCTCTGGGATGACGCCTTTGATATTTACAAAAACCAAACTGGGATTGATCTGCAGCATGAAAACGGTGACTTTGCCCTCCATCTGCAAGGCTGCACCTCCACCACATCCATTTTGGAGACTTTACAGAAAATTGTATCGGAATTCGCAGGGTACCGCGAAGGAACTTCAAAATGGAAGAAATTCCATTGGAAGCTCAAACCAGTGCTCAAGGTTATTGTCGCATTCATTGATGCTGCTGCTGATGGCACAATATCTACGGTGTGTCTGCCTCATGGGGAACAACTTAGACTCTGCCTGAATCTGATGTTCATGTAGCCCATGCCAGGTGGTGCTGTTTTTGTTGCCATTGGATTGCTGTTGAAGGTGAGGACTGCATAATGTGGAGTTCGTAATTGCCATTGAGCTGCATAACAGGCAACACAAGGAGTCAGCGAGAAATTTGATGCCCTCATTGACCTCTTGGAGAGCCTGGAACTGTTCTTCAGGCAACTGAGCATATGCTCTGGAGTTCCCCTCAGCAAGGAATCCAAACATATTGTGGTTGAAATTTTGGTTGAGATGCTCAAGGCGCTTGCTCTTGCCACACAGATGATGAAGCAAAACCGGATAAGTAGGCAACTTCCATCATCCATGTGTTTAGCTCATTTTTAACTGTAGGAAATTTTATTCGGGAACTTGTCAAAGGCGATGACATGAAAGCCATTCTAGATCGGCTCCAGAAGCTCACTACAATTGAATCAAGGATGACAGCAGCAGAGATACTTGGGATTGTTAATCAAAGTAAGGTTCTTCTCATATCAGTGAATCAACTCAAACCAAATGGCTTTCAGCTGGTGGCACACTAAGCGAGCTGAATCACACCACTTCCTCCCTGGAACGCCAGAACCAAGCAATCCTCAAGCATCTAACTTTGCTCTCACTTGACATGAATCATAGTAACATTCAAGCTTCTCAAACTATTATTCAATGTCCTCCTCCATCAAGAATATTTCAAGGCAGAAGAGATGTCCTTGATAAAATGCATGATTTTTTCAGCTCCAACAAGGATAGCCAAAAGATTTATGTACTACATGGACTTGGTGGTGCTGGAAAGACACAGATTGCTCTGAAATTCATCAATGAGTCCTCATCTCTGTAAGTTTATGTTCTGAACAGGAAGAGTGTCTTTGATTGACTTTGATATCTAGCTTTTCCAACATCTTCTTCATTGATGCTAGCACCATTGCAACAATTGAGTTGGGTCTCAAGAACATAGCTATACAACATTCTGGAAAGTCTCAACAAGATGGCTTACTATGGCTCAGGAGCAAAGTTGAAGAATGGCTCCTTTTCTTGGATAATGCAGATGATCCAAAGATCAATCTGAATAATTTTATTCCTCAATGCTCCCACGGGAATATCATTATCACCTCTCGGAATCCAGGGCATCGTGTTTATGGGTCACATTCTCCTGTATCAGACCTAGAAGAGAAAGATGCAGTGTCACTGTTGCTCAAGAGTGCTGCACAAGATCCCACAATTCATTCTGAACAAGTTGCAATCAAAATTGTACAGGTCAGATAAAGATTAAACTCACCTGAAGTTGATGTTGAGGAATATTTTAGGCATTGTACTATCTGCCCCTTGCAATTGTACAAGCTGGTGCATTTATAGCAAAATCTCAAGATCTTGAGGGTTATCTGGCTCTCTATATGAAAAATCAAGCACAGCTACTTGGTGAAAGACCTGGCCAGTCTCATGACCATTATGCCTGGACAGTGTATACAACATGGCAAATGAGCTTTGACCAGCTCAGCCCACCAGCTGCCATGTTTCTGCAACACTGTTCATTCCTCCATTATAATGGAATTTCAGAAGAAATCTTCAGCTATGCATCAAAGTGCAATCTTCAATCTGATGGCCCACCTGAAGAAGAATTGCAACCCACACTGGAATTTCTCTTGCATTTCCAAGGAACCTCTGGTGAATGGGATTCTTTCAAGTTTTCCTCTATTATAAATGAGATCCAAGCCTATTCATTGATCAGCTTTGATCCAGAGGGGAAGGTCTTTTCAATTCATCCATTGGTACATGCCTGGAGTCAAGCAACAGTCTGCAATCCAGCCAGATGCATCTCTGTAGTAGGGGCCATACTTGGCATGGCTATTTCAGAACACCCAGAACAGGATATTGAATTGACCAGTCAGAGACTATATCCACATGTTGAAATGGCTGTCCAATATCATACAAAAGTAGCTCTGGCATTCCGATTTCAGTATGGAATGATTTTGTGGGGAGCTGGAAAATATGCAGATAGCAAGAAGCTTCTGGAAGAAGTGCTTGAGAAACAAAAACAGCTTCTTGGTATCAATCATCTCAGCACCATCTTTACTATGATGAAACTAGGAGGAACCTACTGGAGCCTAGGAGACAACCCCAGAGCCCAGGAAATCCAGACTTTGGCACTGGAGAAACAGAAACAGTTTCTTGGTCAGATTCATCCACAAACATTGCAGAATATGCATAATCTAGCTGCCACATATAAAAAGTTAGGAGAGTATCAAAAGGCTGAGGAACTAGAGGTTTTTGTGCTAGAGAAACAAAAACAGATTCAGGGTGACAATCATCCCAATACCTTGAAGACTATGAGTAATCTGGCAATCACATATGTATGTCTCGGAGAGCATCACAAAGCTAAAGAACTAAATATTTTTGTGCTGGAGAATCAAAGACAGATTCTGGGTGACAATCATCCAAATACCTTGAACACTATTAGTAATCTGGCACGGGCATACTTAGATCTTGGAGAGTGTCACAAAACTAAAGAACTGGAGGTTTTTGTGCTGGAGAAACAAAAACAGATTCTGGGTGATGATCATCCACATACCTTGTGGACTATGGGTAATCTGGCCAGCACATACTCAGAGCTTGGAGAGCATCACAAGGCTGCAGAACTGAATGTTTTTGTGCTTGAGAAACAAAAACAGATTCTGGGTGATGATCATCCACATACCTTAATAACTATGCGTAATCTGGCAAGAGCATATTCAGCTCTTGGAGAGTATTATACAGCTAAAGAACTGATTGTGTGTGTGCTGGAAAAACAAAAACAGATCCTTGGTGATGATCATCCAGCTACCTTGGGTACCATGGGTAATCTGGCCAATATATATAATGAACTGAGAGAGTATCAAAAGGCTGAGAATCTTAGTGCTATTGTGCTGGAGAAACAGAAACAACTGCTGGGTGACAACCATCCATACACGCTTGTTACTATGGGTAATCTGGCCAGTATATATAATGAACTGAGAGAGTATCAAAAGGCTGAAAATCTGAGTGCTATTGTGCTGGAGAAACAGAAACAACTGCTGGGTGACAACCATCCACACACACTTGTTACCATGGGTAATCTAGCAGAAATTTACTCACATCAAAGAAAACATAAGAGAGCAAAAGAACTTGGGGCTTTTGTGGTGGAGGCACAACAGCGTGTTCTGGGTGTTGACCATCCCCATACATTGTACTTAATGGGTAATCTGGCAAAAACATATTCAGACCTTGAGGACTACAAACAGGCCAGAGTCCTTGGAGTTTTGGTGCTAGCAAAACAGAAAATGCTGGTGGGACATAATCATCCAGACACACAGCACAGCATGTATAATTTAGCACAGATATACTCAGCCATGATGGAGCATCGCAAAGTGGAACTTTACAGTATGCTGAAGAACCAAAAACAAATTTCAGATGACCATACTATAGTCAATAAAGAAGAGTTATGCACAGATCTGGAAAAGCATCAATGCAAAGAATTTGATTTTATTGTTCCAGACCGACAGAAACACACTCCAGCCAACACCAACCTAAGCATTCTCCATGGTCCAAATCATTTAATTCACATCCCAGTGCCTAAACCATTTATCTTGACCCAAAAAGCTGGAATTGCAAATACCAATGTGAACCAGGTGGAGTCTGAGGTAGATTAGCCACAACATACTCAGATAGGAAGGTAGCAGTGACTAGAAATATGCTCAAATATGACCTATTTGTATTTATATAGCTTGAATCTAAAGAGTGCCCTTGTGTTTTTGTATTTAGTGGGTAGCTAGCTATTCACAATTTTGTAGCATGTTTCATTTCTGTTTACATTGCCAACAACTGTGAGTAACTATCAACAAATCAACTTGCATTGAATGTGGCCTGTCCTACCATTTACGATATGATGGAGGAGAAAAATCCAGTTGAACTTATGTGCATTGGGGGTAAAGACACATGTTGAATGATAGCAAAGTGAAAATAGGAGTAAAATACAGCTATGGATTGCTTTTTCAAGCGAAAAGTGAAAGGTCAAAAGTTCAAGTGAAATCGAAAGTAAGTAGTCTAGCAAAGCCATTAATGGGCGGCTTGCTCCACAGACAGAAACCGGAAAAAAAAAGTCAGACGAGCACAAGGGGGCGCGAGAACTGAATTTCCGAAAGACGATGTAGGGGGGTGTGTGGGTGGGTCACGAGAAAGTCCAAGTTCAAAATTTTGTTTGGCCTGTGATGTAGAACCACTTCGTGACCACCACATCATTTTCAAGCTCGCAAACGGCCTTAAAGCACGTCAACAACATCAAAGCGTCTCTCCACTGCGAGCAATGCAGCACACCTACCAGCCCGCTGTGTGTACACTCTGCGCCGAGGCTCAAATGAGAGGTACCTTTGCTGGATGCTCTGGACCCGTTGTGTGCGGGCTCTCCACTGCTATCACATGTGTTGTATGACAGGCATATCTGTAGTTTCAGCCGCCTAACTGCAGCATCCCTCGATGCACGCGGTCACTTTCTCGTCCACTCAGTCACCAATGCACACCCTTCGCTTCCGACCAGAGTGTACTACGCAGCATCGAATAAATGATCCACAGCTCCACATCCTCCTCGGCCACATCTTTCGTCGGACGAGGCAGAACAGACACAAACGTGTTTTCTGCATCCACACACCGAGTCCTGGCTACGAACGCACCCTAGATGCAAGACAACGAGACGCAGGATACATGTGAGCACACGGCGAGACACTGAGAAGCTCTGCAGCCAAGGCAGTGAGTGAGAATCCACCCGGAAGACGTAACACAAGAAAAGAGAAAAAAGCAAAAAGGGGGTAGAATAGCGGTGCTCATCGTCGTCTCGACCATCACAACCCGGCGTCAGGCATGCAGGCAGCAGCACCCGGACATCAATCCTGTCTGCACCCACGGTGTCCGCACGTCGACGCCTCCAGAAGCGTTGTTCGCTCTCTGTGCTTCGAGAGCGCTGGTCTACTCAGCCCGCCACTCGTGCAACGAAGCAAAACAGGCCAGAGAACGAAAACAAAGGGAAAAGGAAACCAAAACCGACTGTATCAGGACCGTGTCATGAACACCAATGTCGACGTCCGTACTTGGAAGTGCCGCTAATCTTATTTTTGGGAGGACTAGTGGACGGGTGCGTTAGATGGAATCGAGGGAGGGGAGAATGATGGAACTGGAGAACAAAGACGAAGACAAAGGAATGAAGACGAAGAGGGAGGAGTACATTGGATAAAGTTGCAAGACAGGGAGGTAAAGCAGAAGATGTGGTACTTACAATGCAAGGTGCCAGTCCTTCGCGGGAAGCACCGATCTTGTCGCCTGGGACTTACGAAGCCGCTTTTATGGGACCAGCAGGCACGGCGAGGCCTACCCCAAAAAATTGATTTGATTGGAAATGGCATGGCGTGTAATGAGATAGAATGTAATGAGTTAGAAACGACGTGTAATGAGAAGACGCACCCGCAGCGCTAATTGAGGACACCTTGACCTCGAGCCGATACAGACGTGAAGCGAGGAGTTGTTGAATTTCTCTAGCGCATGGATTGAATCAGAGCAGGGAAGAAAGAATAATAATTAGCGGTGCGACGCACAACACTCCTAAATGGGGCCTGGGTACCTTGTTCTCTCCGTAATCTCTATGTATCCGCCAGATTCAAGAGTCTCGAAGATTCGACAAACGAGGAAAGCACAAGGGGTGTCCACGACTTAAGGAAAGTACACGAGGTCAATTTTGGATGTAATCAACCCTGGGAAGACGATATTTCGACACCCCAAGTTCACCAGAGCAATGGTTGGGGAGATATGAGCGAATTGAACTCAAAAAATCAAACTAGAAAATGAATTTTTTTCTGTGCACAAACGACAATTCTGAGCAACTTTCGAAAAAAGTTTTTGGGTCAACCACCCCTCCCCCTACGTAATGATGATCGCATCATCACTATATATGGTGCCTGTCAAACCATATAAAGTAATTTTGTGATGATCAAATTTTCAGTCTCACGATAACCCGGTGTCCCGGCATTTGACGGTGAACACCTCTTGGGAAAGCAAGAGAGAGTGTGACGTCACACCGTGACTACAAGCGCCCAAGAAGCGCTCTCGCTTCTTCCTCCCATCAACCACCAACTCTCTCCTGAGTCTTCCTTAGTGGCACCTCGTGCATCAAGAGAGAGAAATCCACGCCATCAATTGACAGATGCCGCCCGATGCAGTCGGTTTCTTGCTCGCGTTCTTGATATGTCGCTGCCCTCGATGACGCGGCACAATTTCTTGCGTTCCCGAGAATAGAATACCTAGAGAAGGGATTCGACAACGCAGATGAACCCCTCGTGGAGCGACACCCTGGCTCACGCCACGCTCGCCTCCCGCTTGCTCTGCGTCTGTCTATCTTGTGCTTGGCGCTCCTCCGGCCCTGCTTCCGATGACGCGTACATTCACGCCACCTCCATCAAAGATGTCCGCCCTGCGCGCTTAGGCGAGCTCGACGGCGTCCTCACCGACTCCCACTCCAATCTCGCAGCGGACGACAGCTGGCGCGACGACGCCGCCGCCTCGGCTCCATCCGCCCTCTCGCTGCATTCGCACCTCGGCCCCGCGCCCGCCTCGCGCACGAGGCATACTCGCTGTGGGCCTTCGATGTTTTCGGAAGCGGGAGAGGGAGGGTGGCGCGCGCGGGTGGGGAATCGACCGGGGAGCCCAGACGTAGACGCAGGAGCACCGAATCGCAGCAGGCGGGAGCGACGCGGCACAGAGGACCGCATCGCGCGCACTGACGGCTCAAGGACGCTGCTTCTCCTCTGCATCCGCGCTGCCTCAATCCCAACATGTCGAGGTCGAGGGACATATCGCCTCGACACGCCACCGACGCATAGACAGATACTAGCGCCATTCTAGCACCTCCCACCCGTGCCTCCTCCTCTTCCCCCGCATCGACATCTATCCGATCCGGCTCATTTACACGGACAGACCCAAGCAGCGAGGACGAACGACATGCAGACCTCGACGGCCTCGCGTACCACGGCACGTGGGATCCCAGCGCCGTCCCTCCACCAACCTCCCATCCTCATCTCCGCCCCCGACTGCAAACGCGCATCTGCACGGCCAAGCTCAAGGAGCAGAAGACGAAACAGCCGCAGATCCCGACGGCATCGCCCGCGCGCAGCTCGCACTGCGCCCCTCGCACCGTGTTCTGCCCATTGGGGGATCGCAGATCAGGTCGAGGTCGAGCGGACGGAGCTTGAATCCAGGAAGTGGGGCGCCGTATTCGCCTGTCTTCGGTATGTTTTTTGCGTGGTCTTCCTCCCCCCTCCCGCTCCCTTTGCCGTTGACTGCGAGCCCCGCCCCCTCCCGCTGTTCCCCTCCCGCTTCCCCTTGCCGCACATCGCCGCCCTCCCCCCTCCCCTCCCGTACTTTCCCTGCTCGATGTCGAAGTGTACTAACATCGATCTGTAGATGCGCCCAAACCCAAGAAGACCAAAAAATCGAAAATGGAGTAACAAATCACACCCGAGCGCCACTTCTTCCACGCTCGCCTCCTTCCACCACCTCCTCCTTCGTCCTCCCTTTCTCCACCGCAGTCCGCTCTTTGTCCCCTGCGTCTCCTCGTTGCGGCGGGGGTGCACTCGGCTATCGACCTGGACGTGGCTGTGGCCGACTTCTCCAGTCCTTTCACGCACGCACACACGCACACGGGAGGCTGTCTGGCAGATTCGGCTCCGTTCCTCTTTCCTTTACTTCCGGGCTCGGCTTCTTTCCTCCTTCTCCGGCCTCGGCCTCGTCCCTCCCTCGCATTTCGACCCCACCGACGTCGGCGTCCTTGCTCCCTCCCGCTCCGACTTCGACCTCCGCTACGGCTAAGGAGACGACGAGGCGACGGCGCGGAGGGTGGGGAAGGAGAAGGAAGTGTAGTGCGCAGGGAGGCGCTCCCGAGCTCGGCGCGTCGTTTTCGCGGGCGGGGGAGTGAGGGAGTGCGGGGTTTCGGCCTTCGGGAAGGGGCAGGTGGGCGGGTCTCAGCTCGGCGGTAACGCGCTCTGCCTGCCCTCCCCCTCCTTTGACACGCCCTCCAGCCTTTCCTTTCGGCCCGCTCTCCAGCCTTCCTCGTCTTCGGCATGGGAATGGGACGGACGGACGGAAGGTGTAGGAGGAGGAAGGCGGCGGCGTGGCGATCGCAGGCGGTTCGTGACGGACGGCGGACTCTGGAAGGAAGGACGTGGAGGAGGGATTTTGGGGTGGAGTCTACGACTTGGCTCCTTCGACACGACTAGACGATCCTACGATACGACTTTCAGTGCTCCCGTCTCATTGCGTAGTTCCTCTCGCATTTCCATTCTTCATTCTCTTCTTGGCTAGCTATACGGATTGGACATACACTACCTCGACCTGTGTATTCGTACCGATAGATATCGACGAACGATCTGAGCTGTAGCATCGCGCGTACAGTGCTACGTTGAGCGGTGGTGATTGGAGGCACGAGGAAGAGGAGAATACTGTACTTCAGACTGTTTGGCATTGTAATAACAATAATATTCCCTTGTGATCGACTACGGACAGCCATCCCATCGACTCAAATGGGTATGACGAGGACCAAAAAGAATAAAGTACACGAGGCACGGGCACGCGTACGAGAGAAGCGCGGAAGTAAATATAAAGGCCTGCGTTCCATGCTCATGTCGTGCACGATCATTGAACAGTTATCTTTGGCCCAGCCTCACTGCCCCGCCGAGCCGCTGCCGAGATCTTGAGTTCAACTCGCTCTTGCACGACCGTCAAGTGATACCTCCGTCTGTCTTTCTTCGGTGATACAGTCTCACCTCAACTGTCAAGATTCAACCTGCTCATTCTGGTACAGTTATCAATCACGCTAATTGAATTCGAACATGTTCGTAGCTAGCGCAACGTATGTCGGTGGGGTCTTCATCTACCTCGCTCCTTCCTAGCCGCATCTTTCCTCAGGTGTCTTGCTGGATCCCTCAGAAGAACCGACTTGCTCCACATCTTCTCCTGTCAGGCATGGTCCAACAAGACGCGACCTTTATCTAATATGTTTTGACGTGTCGTAGTTCACTGAGGGAACATTCTATTTCAAGGTTTAATGATTGTTCCCAAGTCGCTGGAAAGTCCATCACATCTCGCGGTATCTGAATTCAATTTTAACGATGTTACCAGTCTCTTGTGCTAGTTCATCAGTTTCCAGTTCCAATGCGTTGAATACCACGCTGCGGATTCCATATAGTGGAGGCTGTCCTCCAAATTAAGATGGTTTTCTGATTTGTAATGGTTATGCACTGATCATGATATCTTGTCCACATCGTCACACCGACTCAGTACAGCATTTGCGACTTGCATCCTACTCTCATGGCCACCTCTGGAGTTGACGACGAGTCATTCCAGACCCTCTGGGATGACGCCTTTGATGTCTAAAAAAACCCGAACTGGGATCGATCTGTGGCATGAAAACAGTGACCTTGCTGTCCGTCTGCAGGGCTGCACCTCCACCACATCTGTTCTGGAGACCTTACAGAAGATTGCATCGGAATTTGCAGGGTACCATGAAGGAACTTCGAAATGGAGGAAATTCCATTGGAAGCTCAAACCAGTGCTCAAGGTTATTGTTGTGTGGATTGACACCGCTGCTGATGGTGCAATATCTATGGTGTGTCTGCCTCATGGGGAACAGCATAGACTCTGCCTGAATCTGATGTTCATGTAGCCCATGCCAGGTGGTGCTGTTTTTGTTGCCATTGGATTGCTGTTGAAGGTGAGGACTGCATAATGTGGCATTAGTAATTGCTGTTGAGTTGTGTAACAGGCAACACAAGGAGTCAGCGAGAAATTTGATACCCTCATTGACCTGTTGGCTGGAACTGTTCTTCAGGCAGCTGAGCATACGCTCTGAAGTTCCTCTCAGCAAGGAATCCAAACATATTGTGGTTGAAATTTTGGTTGAGATGCTCAAGGCACTTGCTCTTGCCACACAGATGATGAAGCAAAACCGGATAAGTAGGCAACTTCCATCATGCATGTGTTTAGCTCATTTTAACTGTAGAAAATTTTGTTCGGGAACTTGTCAAAGGCAATGATATGAAAGCCATTCTAGATTGGCTCCAGAAGCTCACTACAATTGAATCAAGGGTGACAGCAGCAGAGATACTTGGGATGGTGAATCAAAGTAAGGTTCTTCTCATATCAGTGAATCAACTCAAACCAAATGGTTTTCAGCTGGTAGCATACTAAGCAAGCTGAATCACACCACTTCCTCCCTGGATCACCAGAACCAAGCAATCCTCAAGCATTTAACTTTGCTCTCACTTGACATGGATCATAGTAACATTCAAGCTTCTCAAACTATTATTCAATGTCCTCCTCTATCAAGAATATTTCAAGGCAGAAGAGATGTCCTTGATAAAATGCACCATTTTTTCAGCTCCAACATGAATGAC
This sequence comes from Mycena sanguinolenta, assembly GCA_014462675.1. Lineage (NCBI taxonomy): Eukaryota > Fungi > Basidiomycota > Agaricomycetes > Agaricales > Mycenaceae > Mycena > Mycena sanguinolenta. Next base: position 336,327 of record JACAZH010000047.1, on the reverse strand, counting down.
CAAAAGATTTATGTGCTGCATGGACTTGGTGGTGCTGGGAAGCCACAGATTGCTCTGAAATTCATTGATGAGTCCTCATCTCTGTGAGTTTATGTTGTAAACAGGAAGAGTGTCTTTGATTGACTTTGATATCCAGCTTTTCCAACATTCTTTTTATTGATGCTAGCACCATTGCAACAATTGAGTTGGGTCTCAAGAACATAGCTATACAACATTCTGGAAAGTCTCAACAAGATGGCTTACTATGGCTCAGGAGCAAAGTTGAAGAATGGCTCCTTCTCTTGGATAATGCAGATGATCCAAAAATCAATCTGAATAATTTTATTCCTCAATGCACTCACGGGAATGTTATTATCACCTCTTGGAATCCAGGGAATCGTGTTTATGGGTCATATTCTCTTGTCTCAGCCATGGAAAAGAAAGATGCAGTGTCACTGTTGCTCAAGAGTGCTGTACAAGAGGCCACCATTAATTCTGAACAAGTTGCAATGGAAATTGTAGAGGTCAGATAAAAGTAAACCTGCTTAATTTTGATGTTGAAGAATATTTTAGGCACTGTATTACCTACCCCTTGCAATTGTACAAGCTGGTGCATTTATAGCAAAATCTCAAGATCTTGAGGGCTATTTAGCTCTCTACATGAAAAATCAAGCACAGCTACTTGGTGAAAACAGCTAACATGACTGTTATGAATGGACAGTGTATACAACATGGCAAATGAGCTTTGACCAGCTCAGCCCACCAGCTGCTATCTTCCTACAGCACTGTTCATTCCTCCATTTTAATGGAATTTCAGAAGACATCTTCCGTCATGCATCAAAGTACAGGTTTAAAACTGATGGTCCATCCAAAGATGAATTGCACCACACTCTGGAATTTCTCTCCCAGTTCCAGGAGCCAGTTGGTGAATGGAACTTGTTGAAGTTTTTGCAGGTTACAAATGAGATCCAGGCTTATTCACTGGTTGGCTTTGACTCAGAGAAAGAGCTTTTTTCTATTCATCCATTGGTGCATTCCTGGAGTCGAACAACAATCCATGATCCAGAAAAGTACATGTCCACAGTTGGAGCTATCCTTGGCATGGCTATTTCAGAACACCCAGAGCAGGATATTCAATTGGCTAGTGTGGCATTCTGCCCACATGTTGAAATAGTCATACAAAACAATACAAAGATAGCTCCAGATTTCAGATTTCAATATGGATTGATATTTTGGGGAGCTGGAAAATATGCAGACAGCAGAAAGCCTCTGGAAGATGTGCTTGAGGAACAGAAACAGTCTCTTGGTATTGACCATTCAAGTACCTTGTCCACCATGGTGAAACTAGAATGAACATACTCAGGGATAGGAGACAATCATAAAGCTGAGAAGCTTGAGGTTTTTGTGCTAGCAAAACAGAAACAGCTTCTAGGTGACACTGATCCACAAACATTGCATACTATGAGCAGTCTGGCTGTTACATATTCATATTTTGGAGAGCATCACAAGGCAGAAGAACTGGAGGTTTTTGTGCTGGGGAAACAAAAACAGAATCAAGGCAACAATCATCCAGATACCTTGAAGACTATGGGTAATCTGGCTGGTATATATACATATCTCAGAGAGCATCACAAGGCTGGAGAACTCAATGTTTTTGTGCTGGAGAAAGAAAAACAGATTCTGGGTGATCATCATCCAAGTACCTTGATGACTATGAGCAATCTGGCTGCTACATATTCACATCTTGGAAAGTATCACAAGGCTAAAGAACTGAATGTTTTTGTGCTGGAAAAGCGAAAACAGATTCTAGGTGATGATCATCCAGATACCTTAAAAACTATGGGGAATCTGGCAAGCACATACTCAGATCTCGGAGACCATCACAAAGCAAAAGAACTGAATGTGTTTGTGCTGGAAAAACAAAAACAAATTCCAGGTGATGATCATCCAGATACCTTAAAAACTATGGGTAATCTGGCAAGCACATACTCAGATCTTGGAGAGCATCACAAGGCTAAAGAACTGAAGATTTTTGTGTGGGAAAAACACAAACAGATTCTGGGTGATGATCATCCAGATACCTTGAGGACTATGGGTAATCTAGCAAAGACATACACAGATCTTGGAGAGCATCACAAGGGTAAAGAACTGCATGTTTGTGTGCTGGAGAAACGGAAACAACTATTGGGTGACAATCATCCAAACACACTTTTTACTATGGGTAATTTAGCAGAAATTTACTCACATCAAGGAGAGCATAAGAGGGCAAAAGAACTAGGGGCTTTTGTGGTGGAGACACGACAGCATGTTCTGGGTATCAACCATCCATGGACATTATACACCATGAATAATCTGGCAAAAACATATTCTGACCTTGAGGACTACAAACAGGCCAGAGACCTTGGAGTGTTGGTGCTAGCAAAACAGACACAGCTGCTGGGACACAATCATCCACACACACAGCGCACCATGCATAATTTAGCACAAATAGACCCAGCCATGGTAGAGCATCGCAAGGGGGATCTTCATAGTGTCCTGAAGAACCAAAAACAGATTTTGGATCACCATAACATAGTCAATAAAGAGATGTCATGCTCAAATCTGGAAGAGCATCAATGTGAAGAACAACCTGATTCTATTAATCCAGACCAACAGAAACAGACTTCAGCCAACACCAATCTAAGCATCCTGCATGCTCCGAATCATTTAATTCACATCCCAGTGCCTAAACTGTTTATCTTGACTCAAAGAGCTGGAATTGCAAATACCAATGCAGATCAGGTGGAGTCTGAGGTGGATTAGCCACAACATACTCAGACAGAAAGGTTGGGGCGACTAAAAATATGCTTAAATATGATCTGTCTGTATTTATGTAGCTTGAATCCAAATATTTCCCTTGCCTTTGTATTTTGTGGGTAGCTAGCTATTCACAATTTTGTAAAATGTTTCATTTCTGTTTACATTGCCAACAACTGCAAGTTAACTATTGACAAATCAACTTACATTGAATGTGTCCTGTCCTACCATTTATGGTATCACAGGAAAGAAATCTAGTTGAACTTATGTGCATTGTGGCAGAGACGCACATTGAATGATAGCAAAATCGGAGCAAAACACAGCCACAAATTGCTTTTTTTGAGTGAAAAGCCAGGCACAAAAAGTCAAATATCACAAGGAGGCAAGCATGTAGATTGAACAAGCTGTCAATGGAATGGACCTAGTTCTATGAGTTTCTGGACCCTATCTTGTCTAAAGCAGTTGTGCGAAAGAGTGCAGACTGCAGAGAGAAACAAGTCTGGAGAGAAACAAGTCACGATGGAGAAGCACACGGAGGACCGCAAGGTCCAGGAGGGCGAGTCACTTGTGGATCATCTTCTTCACTATACCCAAGGTACACCGCATTCTTGCAGATGATCGGTAGATTGATTAGTGCCGATGGTCAGACCGCATGATACTACGTGATGAGGTGCTCAACCTGAGCACTGCGGGCCGTGATACGTTTTCCTGCGCTCATGAATATTTCACGGGTTCTGATACCCTGTAGACGGCCTCCCTATTGACCTTTGCAATTTATATGCTCACTGATGATCTGCGAGTGCTAACCAAGCTCCGGGCTGAAATTCTCAATACAGTTGGGCTGTTACATGCACCAATGCCAGATGACTTCTGAGAAATGAAGTATCTGCATGCCATGCTGAATGGCATGTCTCGTCCCTTTTCTTTTCCATCCTCAGCTAAGGTAGGGCGCATGGACGACAGGCAGACGTCACATGACTTGATCGCAAAAATAGAGTATTAATGGCGCCTTTTTCTGGCCAAAATTAGAAAATCTGGCTGCAAGGAAATGTGCAGAAAGTCCTTCCTAGGAACTCCTTGCAGCCAGATTTTCTATTTAGGCCCGATGGCAGGCGCCATTAAGGCAAGAGTGAAGCGATCAAGTCATGTGACGTATGCGTAAAGTCCATGCGCCCTACCTTAATGGTCAACGCAGAAACATTAGGGCTTTATCCTCCAGTGTGCGTTTCACACTTGCTCCCTGCACTGTATTCAACTTATCATAAACAGGCCAATTAATCTACGAAGCATGATGGTGCCAGTGATCTTCCCCTCCATGACTGACGGGATGCTGTTCTACTTTCTTGCAAAGTCCAAGTACATGTCAATTCTCCGGGTATCTTTGATTTACTTTGCTGATTGCTTTTCCAGAGTTATATACAGTGCGATCATGATGCACCAGCAGACAGATATATGGGAGCCAGATGGTGTGTGTACACAGTTGAAGGATTTCGGACTTACACAGACCGTGCAGCTCTCCAATAGGATCCTAAAGGATTCACTAATGAGCAACTTCGCAAATATTGTATGTGTCTCATTGACAACCAGCGTCTGTTGCTATCATACTTACCTGTTCAGCAGTAACCCCAACCTGTTTATCTTTCTTCCGTTCAACGCTGGTGAGTGAGCAAATGTGGTCACTCCCTTGCTGACCATGGACCCCTTCAGGCTCCCGTATTTGCATCAAACAGTAGTTCACATACTGTACAATTTCATTCAATTCGGTAGTCATGCATCACGCACCACTGTGTTGATCGCGAATTTTGGTCGGAGTCACGCATCACGCAGACCTCTGTCGAATCTCCCCACGGCCTAAAATTGCACGAAACTCTCAAATAGGTGCGAAAAAGTGAAATTTTTTGGTTCGAATGTCAAACATTTTTTGTTGTCACGCAGAATTTGGTGTCTAGCGAAATGTCGAATTGCTAAATTGGGTCACGCATCACACCCTATGTCGATTTCAATGAAGTAGCACAGTACCACGAGGCGTCTTTCTTCCTGGTTCATCTCCTCTAGAGCTTCTCAACATGTCATTCATTCCAATTGTGCAACCAATCACTTATACTCCATCCGATACCACCGATGACCCGCTCTGGTGCAAGAAGTCCGAGCAAGTTGCGGTGACGCATCTAATGATGTTCATTGAAGTATCCGGCTGTCATGGTATCTTTGCATTTGATGGGATTTATTCATTTTGTCATGGATTCCAATGGTGCTGGCAGAAAATGGAGTGGTCTGAAAGGAGTCAAGCTTTCATTGATGGGCGGTTTTCACAGAAAGGTAGCATTGTGCGATGTGACTTTCATGGTGAAAATCGAACACAGCTACTCATTCCAAACTGTCAGCACCCTGTGTATCACGGAGAGTCTCTCAATGTCAGCTCCTACAACCCAATCAGGAATTGGCTTGGTGGAAGATTCCAGGCTTTGAATCAAAGAGGCTGAACTCGAGTACGCTCGAATTTCTTTAATTCATTTCAGGGAAATCGAACTTGAACTTCTTCCTCAAGCCAATGTTTCAGACTCTGCCATCCCCCCATTCAAATCAAGTTGATTCCTCAACAATGACTCAACTCACTGAACTCCATGCAACCTGAAGAATTGAGTTTGCTATTCAGGTCGATTTTGATTCAAGATTCTGAATCGGAGGCGGAATCAATCATAATGTCATTATCTGAAGCTGGCTGCTGAATCGACATAGTCTCTCGCACCCAGATGCTTCAAACCTTTCAATCTTTTTTTTATTTTATTTTTGAGCGTTTGATGTAACGATTCCTATTCTGACACAACTCGGCAGTTGAAGCAACCGGGCTGTTCGCTCTTTTGAAGTGGGAAAAAGCATCTGATATTTCCCCCCTTCTCTTATGACCACTCCTCACCATGTCCAGGGCGGAAAATCTGAATGACTCAAAGGATCCCAGCCGCAAAGCTTCTTCCGGCAACGGGGATTTCTTAAGTTCCGTCTTGCCCAAGCTTTGCAGATATTCAGACAGTTCGAGTTTGTGTCTGAATAGAGATGAAACATCATGCAAACTCCCTCGGGGAATCGTGGATACGACAAAGGCCTTGCTGGTCATATTACAGTCCGGGTATCTTTGGATGCGTCCTCGCCAGCGATGAAGGCAAAAGACGCCGAGACATATGCGATGAGATTCAGGCACGGAGGGACACTCTGTGGTCAATGGCTGCGGAAATGTTGGCGGTGTGGATGACGAAGAAAAAAAAGAGGAAAAGCAGGAATAAAAACAATAAGCAAAATAAATAAATAAGGGAATGCGATGCTCGTCACTGCCGTGGTGGCCTAGCCCCCTGGCGCCGAGCAGGGCAACTTCATCCCAGTGGCCCATGACTGCATCTTGAAACTGTGTCGCGCCTCGCCAACGTCCAGGGCCTCCATTGTGCCCCTCCTGAAAGAAACAAGAAAAGCATGATCCAAAAGAAAGCAGCATAGAAGTGCTAGACCAGCGCCGAGTTCAGTCCAGGAGAATGCTCGAAGTCCGTCATTGAAAAAAAGTGGAGCAGGTCTTGTGAGGGGGGCAGCGTTCGTTGGAGTGCCCGAGGACGTGGGAGGAGGATAGCGTGATAAAGAAAGGAGGTGGCGCAAAGGTCGGTGAATGGAGCTAAATGACAAAAGGGAAGCAAGGGTTGCACTTAAAAGTTGCCATGCTGCCGCGTTAGCGCCGATGTCGATGCCGGAAACCAATAAAATGTACAGGAAGTGTCCGCCGTGGCCGAAGACACATCTTGGATCCGAGGATGGCATACAATGCAATGGCAAGGTGCACTGCATGATTCAAGGCATTGTAATATATCAAGTCATGAGCATGAAGGTGTCTCGGTTTATGTAAAGTTAGCAGTTGTCGCTCTAATGTACTTTTTCATTCAAATCGACTCGGGATGTGACACGTGACCCATTTGAGCAATTTGACATTTCGGCAGCCACCAAATTTCTGCGTGACACTGCAAAATTTTTGACATTCGAACCGAAAAATTTCGTTTTTTTGCATCTGCTCCAGCCTTTTTTGCCATTTTAGGACCTGCGTGACCGCCTGGCGGTTCGACAGAGGTCTGCGTGATTCATGACTCCGACGAAAAGTTCGTGATCGACACAGGGGTGCGTGATGCATGACTGCCAAATTGAATAAAAAAGTACAGTACTAGCGCAAATCGAATCAGAACAAGAGAGAAGAAAAGTGCGAGCATGACAATACTCACAAATCGGAACATCCTTGGTCTTTATCAACTCTATCCGCCAGAGTCAAAAATTGATGCTATGATGCTGGTCGGTCGGTCCCCCCGAGGAACCCTTAAAAATTTCTTTTTGACCGAGGTCTTTGAGACTTTCAGGGGTAATCAAGCAAGTTGTGAGTGCCTCGGTGTCGAATTTGCTGTGTGACTTCTGGGAGCGAGATAACAAGCCACTCGATGCTGGGAGTCTGACTTGATAAGCCTGTTACACGGATCCCCTTCAGCTCATCCGACGTCACTCAGCATTCGCATTCGGGACTCTTGAATCTAGCAGATACATGGAGATTACAGAGAGAAAAAAGGTGCCCATTTATGAGTACTTATTGTGCGCTGCACTCCTATTTATTCTTGCCTCTCTACTCTGATTCGATACATGCATAGAGGAATAACTCCCCGCTTCACATCCTTATCTGCTCGAGATCAAGGTGTTTTCGATCAAGTAGCTTGTGTTTTTGCTGCAGTGCATCTTCTCATTACACGCCACGCCATCTCGAATTGAATCGATTTTTTTGAGTAGGCCTCACCGTGTCTTCTGGTCCCATGAAAGCAGCTTCGTGGTCGCAGACGACAAGATCGGTGTTTCCCGCAGAGGACTGGCTACTTGTAGGTACCACATCTCCTTCTTTACCTCCCATCTCGCAACTTTATCCGCCATACTCGTTCCGCTTCTTCGTCTTCATGTCCTTATCTTTGGCTCTGATTTCCAGTTCCATTATTCTCGCCTCCATCGAGTCCATCTAACGCATCTGTGTGCAGGTCCTCCCAATAATAAGATTAGCAGCACTTTCATGTGAGCACGTCGACATTGCTGTGACAAGTATCATCATGACATAGTGCTGATACAGTCACTTTGGGCTTCCTTTTCCTTTATTTTCGTGTTTTGCTTCGCTGCGTGCACGGTGGACTGAGTAGGCCAGTGCCCTCAAAGCACAGAGAGCGGACCACGCTTCTGGAGGCCTTGATATGCTGACACTGTGCGTGCAGACCGAATTCATGTCCGGGTGCTGCCGCCTGAGTCTGCGACGTCGCGTGTGATGGTCGAGGCAGTGACAAGCATCGCTATCTCTCCCTTTTTGCATTCTTCTCCTTTCTGTCCTTACCTCTTTCTGGTGGATTCTTATACACCTACACTGCCGCTGCTGCAGATCATCTCAACATCCCCAGTGTCCCCCACATGCATTCCATGACTCACCCTCTTGTCATCCCTCATCCACTTGTGTTTTCATCCACATTGAGAGCCCATTCGTAGCCATCCGCCCGATGCGCAGATGCAGTAAGCTTCCTTACATGTTTGCTTTCGTGCTTGTACAATGGAGGGTCTGGGCCAGGTAATGCCATATATGCTCGCACATGGCAGCTCCAATTCGAGACAGAACGAGGATGAGGCAATGAGTATGCATTGATATCACGGAACAACGGAAGCTGAAGTTGGGGTATGCGCGGCACATGTTGTGCAATGCGCAAGTGGATCCATTCCATTGACAGCTTCTTCAATCTAGATGCTCGCCTCCTTGTGATATTTGACTTTTCGCACCTGGCAATTGTTTCACTTCACTATCATTCAACATGCATCTCTGCTGCACTGCACTTAAATTCAATTCGATTTCTTCCCTGCATCATATTGTAAATAGTAGAACAAGACACATTCAATGTAAGTTGATTTGTCGATATTTAGCTTGCAGTTGTTGCTGATGTAAACAGAAATGGAATAGCTAGCTACCTACACAGAACAAAAAGCACGGGCACTATTCAAATTCAAGCTATATAAATACAGATAGATCACATTCAAGGATATTTCTAGTAGCTGCTACCTTTCTGCCTGAGTATGCTGTTGCTAATCCACCTCAGACCCCACCTGATCCATATTGGTATTTGCAAGTCCAGCTTTTCGGGTCAAGATAAATGGTTTAGGCATTGGGATGTGAATTAAATGATTTGGAGCATGCAGGATGCTTAGATTGGTGTTGGCTGAAGTCTGTTTCTGTTGGTCTGGAACAATAGGATCAAATTGTTCGTCACATTGATGCTCTTCCGGATCTGAGCATAACACCTCTTTATTGACTGTGGTATGGTCATCCGAAATCTGTTTTTCATGCTTCAGCATACTATGAAGTTCCCTTTTGCGATGCTCCACCATGGCTGGGTATATTTGTGCTAAATTATGCATAGTGCACTGTGTGTATGGATGATTGTGTCCCAGCAGCTGTGTTTGTTTTGCTAGCACCAACACTCCAAGGACTCTGGCCTGTTTGTAGTCCTCAAGATCTGAATATGTTTTCACCAGATTACCCATGAAGTGCAATGTGTGTGGATGGTCAATACCCAAAACATGCTGTTGTGCCTCTGCCACGAAAGCCCCTAGTTCTTTTGCCTTCTTATGCTCTCCTTGATGTGAGTAAATTTCTGCTAGATTACCCATAGTAAGAAGTGTGCTTGGATGGTTGTCACCCAGCAGTTGTTTCTGTTTCTCCAACAAAATAACACTGAGATTTTCAGCCTTTTGATACTCTCCCAGCTCATCATATATACTGGCCAGATTACACATAGTCCACAAGGTATCAGGATGATTGTTACCCAGAATCCACTTTCGTTTTTCCAGCACAAAAACATACAGTTCTTTAGCCTTGTGATGCTCTCCAAGATTTGATTATGTATTGGCCAGACTACTCATAGTCCACAAGGTGCCTGGATGATCATCACCCAGAATTTGTTTCTTTTTTTCAAGCACAAAAACATTCAGTTCTTTGGCCTTGTGATGCTCTCCAAGGTCTGAGTATGTCTTAGCCAGATTCCCCATAACCACCAAGGTATTTGGATGATCATTACCCAGAATCTGTTTTTGTTTCTCCAGCACAATGACATTCAGTTCTTTAGCCCTGTGATGCTCTCCAAGATCTGAGTATGTTGTAGCCAGATTTCCCATAGTCCTCAAGATTTCTGGATGATCATCACCTAGAATCTGTTTTTGTTTCTCCAGCACAAAAACATTTAGTTCTTTAGCCTTGTGATGCTCTCTAAGATGTGTATATGTACCAGCCAGACAACCCATAGTGTGCAATGTTTGTGGATGACTCTGACCAAGAAACTGTTTCCGTTTCTGCAGTGCTAAACTCTGGAGTTCTTTGGCTTTGAGATTGTCTCCTAGTCCCGAGTATGTCCTTGCCAGATTACCCATAGTCACTAAGGTATCTGGATGATCATCACCAAGAATCTGTTTCCATTTCTCCAGGACAACAACCTCCAGTTCTTCGGCCTTTTGAAACTTCCCTAGATCTGTATATGTAACAGCAAGATTACCCATAGTCTTCAAGGTATCCAGATGATCATCACCAAGAATCTGTTTTTGATTTTCCAGCACAAAGATATTTAGTTCCTTAGCCTTGGGATGCTCTCCAAGATGTGTATATGTAGCAGCCAGACAGCCCATAGTGTGCAATGTTTGGGGATGAATCTGGCCAAGAAGCTGTTTCTGTTTCTCCAGTGCCAAACTCTGGAGTTCTTTGGCATTGAGATTGTCTCCTAGTCCTATGTATGTCTGTGCTAGTTTTGTCATGGTGAAGAGAGTACTTTGATGGTTGACACCTAGGAACTGTTTCTGTTCCTCAAGCACCTCTTCCAGAAGATTTCTGCTGTCTGCATACTTTCCAGCTCCCCAAAAAATCAATCCATATTGAAATCTGAAATTCAAAGCTATTTTTGTATGGCTCTGTACAATCTTTTCAACATGTGGACATAATTGCAGACTAGCCAATTGAATACTCTGCTCTGGATGGACTGAAATAGCCATGCCAAGTATTGCTCCTACAGTAGACTTGTATCCTTCTTGATACCTAACTGTTGTTTGACACCATTTATGTACTAATGGATGGATAGAAAAGGCCTTTCTCTCTGGATCAAAGCTAATCAATGAATAGGCTTGGATCTCATTCATAACATATGAAAATTTGAAAAGGTCCCATTCACCACTTGGCCCACAGAAGTGTTTGAGAAATTTCAAAGTGTTGTGCAACTCCTCCCTGGATGGCCCATCAATTTGAGATTCATATTTAGAGGCATGACTGAAGATTTCTTCTAAAATTCCATAGTGATGGAGGAATGAACAGTGCTGTAAGAACATAGCAGCTGGTGGGCTGAGCTGGTCAAAGCTTAGTTGCCACGTTGTGTAAACTGTCCAGGCATAATGGTCATGAGACTGAGTGGGTTTTTCACCAAGTAGCTGTGCTTGATTTTTCATATAGAGAGCCAGATACCCCTCAAGATCTCTAGATTTTGCTATAAATGCACCAGCTTGTACAATCGCAAGGGGTAGATAGTACAGTGCCTAAAATATTCTTTAACATCAAAATTGAGGAAGTTCATCATTTATCTGACCTGTACAATTTCCACTGCAGCTTGTGTGGAATTAATTGTGGCATCTTGTGCAGCACTCTTGAGCAACAGTGTAATTGAATCTTTCTCTTCCATGTCTGATACCAGAGAATATGACCCATAGACACAGTGTCCTGGATTCCGAGAAGTGATAATGACATTCCCATGAGTGCACTGAGGAATAAAATCATTCAGATTGATCTTTGGATCATCTGCATTATCCAAGAGAAGGAGCCATTCTTCGACTTTGCTCCTGAGCCATAGTAAACCATCTTGTTGAGACTTTCCGGAATGTTGCATAGCGATGTTCTTGAGACCCAACTCAATTGTTGCAATGGTGCTAGCATCAATGAAGAAGATGCTGGAAAAGCTAGATATCAAACTCAATCAAGGACACCTTTCCTGTTTAGAACACAAACTCACAGAGATGAGGACTCGTCAATGAATTTCAGAGCAATCTGTGTCTTCCCAACACCACCAAGGCCATATAGCACATAAATGTTTTGTTTTTTGTTTGAAGAAAAAAAGTCATGCATTTTGTCAAGAATATCTCTTCTGCCTTGGAATATTCTTGACGGAGGAGGACATTGAATAGTAATTTGATCAGCTCGAAAGTTCCCACCAAGCTGAAATGCCTGCTCCACAGCAAGTGTGGCATGCAAATTCATTACACTCAACTGGGGTGTGCTGATATGGACAGTGGGACCCAAACCAGCACCACCTGGGCCACCAGTACCATGTGGGAGTCCATGACCACCATGACCACCTTGGCCACCTACTCAAAATCTATGATCATCTGGCAGGGTAACATATTTTTTTTCACTCACCAGTTATGTTCAGTTGTTAAGCTTCCTCAGAAAGGATGGTTTTGCTATGAGGTGAGTGTTCCTGGTCTGGATCACCCTTATCTACTTAAAATGAGCGTTTTTTTTACTCAGGGGGATATATCTCATCTCCCACCGATAATGTTCAGCTTCCGTGAATCAGCTTGTGAAAGCATGAGTTCGCCAAATTATTGGGGATACTGATTCAGATGATTTAGATGGCAAATCTTTGCAGATGCACATCAGTTGCTGGCCAATTTGGGCAAGCAAGAACTGACCCAGGAACAGATAGCATGTGTGTGAGGTCAGTGGGGAGTCTGGGGACGGCGAGGAACAAGCAAGCGACATGGTGGGTTTTAAGCGTCCTTTGCCGCCCAGGCTAAATACAGCAGCACTTAGACTCTTCACAGCGAAGATAGCTTCCGGATATTCAATGTCTTCATTTATCCACCAATTAAGGTCATTTAAATAACCGATTTTCACGGACAAGTGCCAATGCAGGGATCAGGGATACAGCCTTTGACAGCTCTGTATGATAGCAATCGTGAGTCTCTTATCAGGGATACAGCCTTTGACAGCTCTGTATGATAGTAATCGTGAGTCTCTTTTCTAAATTTTCATTGCACTCATTCCGTCAAGCGAGATACCATCCGAGCTCTCACAGGTGTTCTCTACTACCGTCGCTTTTTTCGAATTCTGTCCAGCTGTCTTAAAAGTTAAAACAGTGGGTCACACTTTGAATGCTGCTCTGCCCGCTTTCTCGCCATTTCATCCTAGGCTGAGCTTCGGGGCAAAGGTGCAGCGATCATTTTATCTTCAGTATGTACTTCTCTTGATCTCTTTATCATCTCCATCTCCAGTGGCGTAGTTGCTGTGTTTCACCTAGGGGAGGAACCAGGAAGTGACATGTGCGACACTAAAGTGGAGGTGTGTGGACGGGGATACAAGACAAGGAATGTGGACGACTAGGACCAATGGGAGGTGAAGATGGGTGCAATGTCTATTGAGGAGGTGCCCAGGACCATGGGCCTGCTGTTGGCGTGATATGGGTGCGAGAGTCGAATCACTGATTCACTGAGGACGACAGGGTTCTGGACAACCCGGCATGGCGTGGCCACTCGATGAGAGCCGCCTTTAAGTTGAGCGGATCCTATGGGGAGATCGGGCAAAACTATGGGAGGAGATGGAGTTGATCTCCCTTTTTTTCTGCCAGCTTCAGCGTTGGTAATGGAGGACCGGCATGCATATGCACCGGGACCTGCTTCAACAACAACAACGATCGCATACCTGGGCACTCCGTGGTGCCTCACTGATTCGGCATCTGTCACTGTGCGCACTCGTCCGTCCGCGGCTGAGCCTGATATGGCGGGACTTGTGCGAGAAGAGCGGGACGGGGATGACGGCGCACGGGTTTAGCTGCTTTTTCCAAAAGCACTTCCCCTCCGTTCTTCTCCCCAATTGTGCTGAATTTATTTTTTTCTTCGCCGCCGTCGATTATTTCGACAGTGATTATACTCGATCCCAGTGGAATAATATTTATTTAATTCCTGCCGCTGCAAAATGCCAAACCGTCTCAAGTACAATCTATTCTTGCTTGTAGCATGCAGTTGTGAGCATATGCTGGGTACACGCCAAGCTACAGCTCAGCTCGTCGATATGGGATTACACAGACACGTATGTTGATAGTGTATGTACAGCTCTATATAGCTAGCGAGGCAAGTGGAAATCGGATGACAGATGGCGAACGAAAATCTTGCGATGAGATGGGTGTAACACTGAGAGGCGAATCATAGTATCGTGTCATGCGTCCAAGCGGGTCGTGGAATCCATCCTCAAACCCCACCACCATTCTCTTGCACCTGCTGTCCATCAAGAATATGCCGCTTGATTCCGCTCCCCATTTCCCGCACCCTCCCTCCGCCTCGTTGTTCCCTCCGCTCGTCGTGGCCGAAAGAGGGTCGAAAGAGGGGTTGCGGGAATGCTGAGCAGTGCCAAAGCCCTCGGTGAAGCTCGTGGCGCTAAAGCCCATCCATATCCTTCCCTTCCCAAATCCCGAACTCCCCGCCGTGCCACGAAAGCGACGGTCCTGGGCTCAGGAGGGCTTCCCAACGCACTAACCCTTCGTCCACACATCTCTTCCTCGCTCACCCCGCTCCCCCTTGGCCGTAGCCGATGTCAGAGTGAGGGTACGAGGGAGCACGAGGAACGCCGATGTCGGTGGGTGGGGTCGAAATGCGACGCAGGGAGGAACGAACCTGAGCCGGGAGGCAAAGGGAGAAGGAGGAATGAAGCCGAATCCGTCAGGTAGCCTCCCGTGTGCGCCTGCGTGGGTGAAACGGCCGAGGAAATCGTCCACAACATCCACGTCCAGGTCGATAGTCGAGTGCACCCCCGTCGCAACGGCGACACGCAGGGAACGAAGAGCGGGATGCGGCGGAGAAGGGGAAGACGGAGGAGGTGGTGGTGAAAGATGAGGCGCGCGCCGAAGAAGTGACGGTGGAGTAGGATTTTTTGCTCCACTTCGGCTTCGCTTTCTTGGATTTTTTTGGGTTTGGGGGTATCTGGAAATGGAAGTTAGCACACGTCGACATCGAGCAGGGAAAGTACATGAGGTGGAGGGAGGAGGGCAGAAATATACAGCAAGGAGAAGCGGACTCGACCTCAATGGGAGTGGGATGGAGGGAGCGAGGGAGAGCAGCATGGTGAGACGAGAAGGGGAAAAGATGCACTTCCCACATGTGAATACAGCACCACACTTCCTGAAATCGAGTCCTGTTCCTTCACTCGACCTTGACCTGTTCTGCGATCCCCCAATGGGCAGCGTGCGAGGGCCGCGGCGCGAGCCGTGCGTAGGAGAGGCTGTCGAGATTTGCGACTGCTTCGTCTTCTGCCGCCTGTGTTTCGCCATGTAGGTGTGCGTCTGCAGTCGGAGGCAGAGAGGAGGGTCGGAAGTGGATGGAAGAGCAGTGCTGACCCCCGATGCGCCACCGCCCCCGCTGTACGCGAGGCCGTCCATCGGGTAGGTGGGGATGTGGGGAAGAGAAGGCGCAGGTGGGAGGTGCTGGAATAAGATATGCATCGTTGGGTGTATGCGGCACCTCTCCTAGCGCAATGGCCAGCTGTCCCGTTTTTTTGCGTGCGAGCGGCGTCGAGTTGAGATTGGGGCAGAGGCAGAAGCCGCCGAGGAGGGCCCCGCCGCGATCCGCGATGTGGTCATCTGTGCTGCGTCGGTCAGACTCGGTTCCGCTGTCTATTGCGATTCAATGCAACTGCGTCCGTTCCCCCGCACCCGCATCCTCGTCACCCCCGCAGCGAATATGCCTCGGCGTAGTGAGAGAGCATCCGGGTCGGCTGAGGCCTTCGAGCTCGTCTGTGCGCGGCGGACACCTCTTATCCCATTAGTGTTGGTGTCTGCGCACTCGTCGTCCGAGTCTCCAGCGCGTAGTTAGAGTGAGAGCGAGAGCGTGAAGAGCAAGTGAAGCGGCGGAGCTCAAGACGAGACTGTGTGACATGCCAAGGGGCTTCAGAGATAAGAAAAAAAAAGATATCACCTACAAAAGTTTTTTTCTGGACCCTCACCGACCCCTCCCTCCCTCCTTCCTTCTATATCGGGAAGTTATTTCCCGCCATAAGCGTCGGCCCGATCACGCCGCTTGTTAGCCGACGCTTGAATGTCACCTGCACCGCCAGTTTGTGACTTGTTCTCGTCTTCAATATGCCACCAGTTGACAAAGTGAGTCTGACTTCAGACCCTACACAATAAGTTCAATATTCTTTCTATCACTGAGGTTCAACTAGAAGAAGCTGCGAAAGCTATAGGTTCTGATAGGCTGCATCAGCTGATCAAAGCAAGACTGCCTTCAATTCACAGTATTGTGCAGGCCGTACATGAGCAACCAGAGCAAAATGTGGCCCCAAAGACACACAACGAACGGGCTGTACAACAGGCTCTGATGTTTTACAAACTCGGTGAGGATTGAATTCACTCCCAAAGTGCGTCACGTTTCTTGATTCATGAGTGTAAGGTACTAAAATTGGTTGAGTAGACCATAGGGCACCGAGGCTGAGCAGCCACTGAGTCAAAATCAAATGAATACCTAGTTGTTGTTGTCCGTCCTTGTGAAAAACTGTTGTAACGATTTTGTGATGATTTGTGAATGTCTCTGAGGCCTATTACCAAAAATAAAATTGTTGTTGCCGCACTATTACTGTTGAGCCTAAATCAGGGTGTAGTGGTGTGCGTTTGTCCCAGTATGTATGTGCTATCTCATATTCCAATCATTTGGGAGGCTCTGGAGCCATTTCTGACCAAAAACTTTTGACCTACAAAAGTTTTTTTTCCAGGCCTCGCCAGAACCCCCCCTCCCCT
Organism: Mycena sanguinolenta; assembly: GCA_014462675.1. Classification (NCBI taxonomy): domain Eukaryota; kingdom Fungi; phylum Basidiomycota; class Agaricomycetes; order Agaricales; family Mycenaceae; genus Mycena; species Mycena sanguinolenta. The sequence continues at coordinate 319,705 of JACAZH010000047.1, read as the reverse complement.
ACCTGATGTCGGCTATTCTTATCTCCGAAGCCCCTTGTGACATGCCGTGATATGCCCGACAGCTCACTTGAAAACTGAAGTCATTGTCTGTTCGCTGCGAGGGATTATATGCAGCAGCCTCCAATTGCCAGGCGCGAGTGGAATATGCCAAAAAAGATCGATGTTGTGGGCAAGCCGCTTTCAGCACCGGATCATTCCAGGGTGATACTAGGTGATAGTAGATGTTCTGAAACAAATGTAATGCGCGGACGCGACCGCGTAAGACCGTGTTTGACGTTCTACTCACTTTTAGCCAGTCCAAAATAAATGGACATGCACAGAAAGCGGACTCGATGTCCCCTGTCTGTTGAAGATAGAAGAATTTTGGCGAAACATCTTTGGCAGTCGAACCGTGTTATTCCACCAAAGGCATCAATGATTAGGGGGTTGTTATGCTCAACCTTTTGCGTTCAAAAAAATGTCAGCGCTAAACAGACCGTACTGCCATGAATGACCCCGACACCCGTCAGATTAAGACTTGCGCTTTCGAGCCATTTGGCGCTTTTCTGAGTTTTAAGCTACTCTACATTTGCAAGGAAGAGTGCTGGAAGCCAAGCATCATGGTGGGTTTCTGTCATATCCTTGAGTTATTTTAGTGTTACTCATAAAATTGGACCCAAGATGATGAATTCACTCAGATCACAGCTGATCAAACTTAACATTCATTTTGATTAACGACTGAACATCCTCAGCATGTTTGGAATTGAGCACCAGGTGATTTAGACTCTGAGCTTCATCCAGCACGCCTCAGAGGCGAGGCACGTGCACGGCCTCCCATTTGTTTTCGGCCGACTCGGAGATTTGTTTTTGGCAAGCTACTCTGAAGCCAAAATGTCCAGACCACTTTTGAAAATGCTCGTAATGCGTGGTTGAACATTAGTAGCAAAGCAAGCAATACAAAGACACGTTGTATGAACACCATGCATTTTATTCGTAGTTGCATTTTCTGTCAGGAACAGCAGAGGCGGGCCGTCTCGTGCGCGTAACACAGCACTGAACACACACACTTTGATTTATGCAAGGACCGGTGTTTATTAAGTCTGAGGTCGTCTCAAAAGTTCGGACAGATTTTGGAATTTTGACCTCAAAGGTTGAGCCAAAGTTCAGACAAATTTGGGCACCCAGGCCACAAGGTCGGATCAGAAGTTCGGACAACGAGGGTGCTTTGACGAAGGTCAGATACCATTCGGACATCGTGTACCTGAGGCCACCGATTAACTTCCCAAACTAGTCGAGCTTAGTTTTGCGCTTTGATTGGGACAATAGCTAGCTGAATATAGAAACAAAGCATTTGAATTAACTACGGTGCTGGTGGCATTGAGTGTATTAATATTTTTCCAATCATAGAAACAAAATCATACTCTCCTCTATATCTCCTGTCCATGTAAATACTCAGTGATACAGCAGAAACCTTGCTCTTGAGAGCTTGGGATCCATGCGAATGGATCCAAAATGGTAGAATATACCATGACATGACATTCCTCCCGTCGTCGAGCTCGTGCGACACAACTTGCTCAAAATCCCGCCTTTGTTTGCCCACAATCTACCCTCAAAAACTATGTCCATATCCCAGCTCCTTCTCACTGATCTCCCGTGCACGAGCGACAATGTCGATGAGATGGACCTTGACTTCGAATTCTGTGCCTTCAGCGAGCACACCTTTCGTCGCCAATTCAAGAACACACGTCGTGTGGATTTGGCGTTGGGAACAATCAATCGGTTTGCTCACCTGCCATCGAACTCATTTCTGGCTTTACTTCCGGTGGACAAAAACATCAAAGTGTTTCCAAATCACATTGAGATTGGATTCTGAGGATACAGTCTTTTTGACATGTTGATAGGGGAGAAGGAGGTGCTGTGCAAGGCGGTCGCAAGCTTCAATACGGTACGGCGGAAGGGCCAGAAGAATATTAGCCTTGTGGATGTTCCAGAGGATGACGGGATAGCAGAATAAATTTTTTTGCGATTTTTAGGGAATTTTTTCGATTTTTTTGAGGTTGGAAGCAAAGTTCGGACAAATTTTGGGAGCCAGGGAGGTCGGACACAGAATTCGGACGAATTCCGAGGCCCGAGGTACGTCAAAAGTTCGGATGGATTTTTTTTTTAGCCAAATCTGAGGGACGACCTCAGACCCAATAAACACCAGTCCTTTTATGAATCACTCAGTCTTGCGCAAATTTTGAATTCATGTGGGACTAGCTAGCTTCCAGGTTCTTTCATAGCGCGCAGGTACTCGGGTGCCTCATTTGGGAACTAAACCTCTCCGATCAATAATATAATATACTTCTGTCTTCTGAGCGACGTTCAAAATTGAAAATTCACAATTTGAAATTCCATTCCGTCCTTCCTAGACTTTCCGCGTTCCTTACTCAACTACTCAACTTCAACGGCAACCCACCTTAGACTGGCGGAGTGATATATCAGCAGCCTCTGACTACCGTAGAGCTGTGATATATCCAGACCGCTAGCTTAGAGGCTGGTCTGATATATCACGGCAGAGTGCTTCCTACGCAGATGGTAATATTCCTATGTGCGGCCATCGCTGTGCTCAACAACATCACGAGTCTTCTAAATTGGGACGCCGTCCATCAAAACTTCTTGACGTCGTGATGGAAAGCGATCAAATGTCGTCGACGTCGTCGGTGACGATGAGAACAGAATGTGATCCAAAAAATTACGAAAAAAATTGGGTATATAGCACAAATATATACAATATACCGAGTAATATAAGGAGTGCAGTGAACCTCAGACTGATGCGGAAATCGATCATTTCGCCTCCAGGCCTGGGTGGTCCTTCAAGCGACAGGCGATGCGGCACCGAAGACGACGCTATAGGGTCCCAGGGTAACGCTCCATGGCATCCCAAGCGCTGTTGTAGGTATGGAGCGCGCGCATTGCATGTTGCACATTGAAGGGGCACACTGTAGCCACCTAGACTGGCTAGTGGATGGTGGCGTTGCTGCACGATGGGTGGGACGCAGTAATTGCACGTGCCATTGGCGCCGACGTCGTTAGTCTAAGGGTCGTGGGATGTAGCAGAGGCTTGGGACGGGGGCAGCGCGCAGATGTTGCGCTCCGGGGCGCCAGACATTCCCGGCTGCACAACCAAGCCTGTATGCATCGAGCACCGTCTGTATCTGACAAGATTGCTGCAAAGCAGACCTCTTTGAGCCAAAGCAGCCAGCCGCAACACTCCCAAAAGCCGTGAACTGCGTGCGCGATCCATAACAGCTTGGTCGATGCGGTGCCTACATCCGGCATCAATCAATACTGCGATGAGCCGAAGCAAAAGAATAATGATGTGGCGCACCTGTCGAGAAGCGCGACAATCCGCTGAAGAATATGCTACGTTCAGGTTGATAGGGAGGATAACTTGGCAGAAAAACTGGGTTTGTGTGGTGTAAATCTGAGCCAGAGCTTGACTTAGGGCTCATTAAAAACTTCGAAACCCTCCAGACTTTGTGTGTACTCACCGTGGGCCAAAACACGTTATTCCCTCTCCGATATTCTCTCTCCCAGTCTGAAATTGGGTCAGGTATCATGGGCGCATCAAAAAGCAGCCATAGCGTGAGGTTTGAGGTTCCATATGAGTAAGAACGATGCAGGGAACATGTTTGATAAATTCTAGCCAGTTCTGAGTTGGAAGAGATACGGCGGGCCTACTGGCCGCAGACATGGAGGAGAGTCGTCGCAGTGCATCTGCTGGATTAAATGTACCAGGAAAGGGATGAGATGCAAGGAAAGACACATGAAACAAGTCCCGAGGGAAATGGGACGGTGTGGTTTCATAGACGGTGAGTTTCGACAAAAGGTGATCGTGGTGTGAAGCAGAAATAGTCACGCTGGTCACGTCGGGTAACAGCGCCGAACCACTCGGCCAGACATCCGAAATGATCACTAACACTAACTTCACCACGGCTCTCAATATTCCTGCAATGCTTAACGATCTGAAGCATATTGATCTCTTCCAGGCATCTAACCAAACTTTTCGGTGTACTTCTTTGAGGTTTTTGATCAAAGGATGCACCCAAAACATCAACACTGCGTAAACCAGTGCGTCTGGTTCGAAACCACCTAAATATCTTCCCCTCATCTGTTTCCTCTTATGGAAGCGATTCATTCGAACTGTTATCACTGAAATATCTCCCAAAAATAGGAGCTGTTCTAAAAATCAAGGACAAGATCAGTTTTTCAGAAAAATATCGGAACAGGTCACAACATGAACCTCATCCTCGGCCTTCCTCCCTTCAATCACGCACGCGATTTTGTACAGTTTGAAGTAGGTGGATCTCTTCTTTAGAATCAGAAAAATGTTCCAGTGTCCTTCGTTAAGCTTTCTGATCAATCTATGTACTGAAATTTCGGAGTCGTCTCGAACATCCCTCATGGCACGCTTGGGATCAAAAACTTGCTCAATCTTGGCCATTCGAATGCTAAATCCATGATATAAAACCTTCTATGGGCTCTAGCTACTCACATCATATGATATAATCCAAATTTGACACCGAAATAAAATTCTGAAAGTTGAAAAACGGCATTGACCGGATGGTGGCTTATACTTGCTAAAGGTTTTAGGCTACTTCACGAACTCATTTGTTCAACCTTTTCTGTAAGCTGAATTTGACTGAACTGACAGCATTAGAGGAAAGCATTAGTTCTCTATACCTCATGTATGAACATAGAACCCAAACATATACAATGCACTTCACTCTGGAGGCGTGTTTCTGTGAAGCGCCCATTAAGCGCCCACTAGACGCTGGAGAAGCGCCCATCGGACGCGAGTCCGAGCGCTTCGGCAACGTCATCCGACATGTGTTCCTGTCGTGTCAAGACTGAAAGTTGGCTCTTCTGAAATGACTGAAAAGACCGGGGGTGAATGATATTATTATCATTTGTACATGCAACACATTTACTAAACAATGGGAGGGTGAAATGTTGGGAACCGCAGCAATTCGGAACTAGATCTGTGAGATTTCGGTTGTCGCGGAGTGAGGGGAACAGGTCGAGGACAAAACCGATTAAGCAGGTATGGGATGCGAGAATAACATGCTAAGTAGCGAGAAACACCACGCGTGGGCCGGGTTAAGAGCACGGCAACGGTGTGGCATGAAAGCTCGAATACATAGCAGAGATCGGTGGGAGGTGCATCAGGCTGCCAGAGGAAGTATGCAGGCGAGATGAGGATGAACACGTGAAAGATGAACAGTTGCGTGCGAAGCACACGGTGGCTCGACGGTGCTGTAACCATAGGCACGGTGGCCTTGCTGAACGTATGGGGAGGGAGAGAAAAGCCATATAGAGCGGGTCCACAGCAATGGGTGAATGATGAAGCAAGGGAGGGATGGTAGCAAGCAAGTCGGCGAGCCCATTCTCGCGCCACGGAGACGCGACAGCACAGCAAGACGGCGAGCACGCGGAGTGTGTAGATGCAGTTAATGAGCGGTCCTAGCACAGCAAAAAACAAAAAATTCAAGTCAGATTCGTTGAGAGCGCGCTAGTTGAGCCAGAAAGAGTGCGCACCTAGACGTAGCTACAGCTCCAAAATAAAACAGTACACGTGCGGTGTGCGTCCACCCATGGATGATATAGACGCGGGCAGTGAGCTGCTACGGCAGCGGACGCAAGGTATAGGCGTGGTGAAGGCGGAGAGGGCATGTGGTAAGTCCATACAAAGATGCGGCGAGGTAGGAAGCGAGAGCGAGCGCGTGCGGCACGGAGGGCAGAAACGGCGAAAACCGGCGGCTGGCGAGAGCAACCAGGTGTCAAGAGAGCTTGAATAGGCTCAATGAAGATCCAAGTAACCCAGCCGATGGATATTTAGCAGCGAAATGGCACGCGGCAGGAGGGCAAAGGAGGGGCAGCGATAAGGCATTTCCACGGGAAGGAGACGCTTTGTGGCGACAAGAAGCGGGGTGGAGGAGCCTCTAGTAGCCTATTAGGTACCCCCCAAAGCCCAAGGAGCCTGCTGGTACGTACCAGAATATATAGCAATGCTGGTGCTGGCAAGAACGGGAATGTGAGAGTAACGCCGAGCTGTCGAGGGCGATTTAGACAGAGTAAGCGGTATAGATCGACAGAGCCGATTAATATGTGTGTGCTGGTGGGCGGATGCGCCTGGGAGGGGCCCCAGGTGCCGAGGGGAGCGAGCGGAAGGGAAGCGACGAAGCCAGCGAGACGATTGATGGGAGTGATGTGGGATCAATACACAGCCCAATTTAGACGAGCGGGATGCGCCCGTGCACGGACCCTCGACGGGGGCGTAGGCGTGCGAGCGGTGAGCGGGCGAGCGGCTGGTCGCGGGCTGAGGAAGGTGCGCTGATATATCAGCCCCTTCTCTAGCTCAGAGGACATGATATATCACGGTCTTCCGCTAATCAGAGGCCTGTGATATATCATATCCCCACATACGCCTGGGCAACCTGAGGTTACCCGGGCGACCTTCGAACTTTCGGAAAGTTCCATTTCCAACTTCCATTCCGTCCTTCGATTTCGACTCGTGGATGTCATCCAAGTTCGACGGGAATCTTGCGTCAAGCCGACTGCGGCCGCTGCGGTTCGACCTCGCTCGCTTTGAGCATAACCTCATCTTATGATGATGAATGACTCATTACCACGCTTACTGCTGGTAGTGGTCATATATGTCGGACCGGCTGAAACTACTGTGATCGCTGCGTTCTGAACGCGAGGAATAACATGAGTGTTCTATCATAAATGCGTAAAAAAAAAAACGCTGCGTTCAACGTGCTCAACACCCGTAGAGGGCATGCCTCAAATTCCAAGAGACAAAGAGACGCAGAAGATTAGACACGAGGAACATTGTTCTGGATAGAACATCAGCAGACGCAACTTTAAACGATGACTACATCACGTGCTCGCGACGCGCTCGAAACGAACGAGTAAACACTATAAAACACCAGTACTGGAATACTTAGTCCAAGTTTACTGCTCAGCTCATTGTGAGGAGCAAGCTGTAAATTTAGAGCTATATAAATTTCCATTGAGTATGTCAGTGTTTCCTGAGAAGCCGCGCAGTCTGCGGGAAAGTATCAAGTGCCATGTGTAGTCGGTGTACAGCAGGCAAAGAATGAGAAGGACGGGGGGAAAGGTAGGAGGCAGAGATAGACTAAACATATCCGTCCGGAGTTGGTACAGGACAGTTGGCACGCTCATAGCATACCAAGCGAGGTAAGAGTTGTGCGTTGTCCTGTTAGAGAGCCAATTGGGAAAAGGGGAGATAACGGGGTGAGTTGATGTCACCCAGGATAAATACTACAAGGATGATTCTAAACTTACAAAGCAGTCGACTACGCTCCAACATTATCGACACCACAATCCACACCGGGCTGTGACGCTCTCTCTTCCTCGTCTTCAACTAGCGGCAGCGGCGGGTCGGGCAGAAGATTAAAGTCACGACGAGGAAGCACGCCGAAAACCAGAATATGTACGAATTCGGACTGTACAGCGAATACTGGATGAGTACATCGGTATCAACACTGAACACTGAGAGGCAGGAGCCAGAAAGAGAAAAGCAACACACAGACATGTACATCCCAAGCTCGCTCCAAACACTCAACGCGCCGACAGCACGCCGATCCCGCCTCCGCAACCCGCCGCAGAGAATACTGTTGAGCCCGGTGCGTACAGCGCTGGATGCGTGATCGCGGCACCGAGCAGATACAGAGGCGCGAATATGGTGTAGAGGAGCTCGAGTTGGTTGCTGGTGCAGATGGTGATGCAGAAAACAAGGATGGCGATGGAGGAGGTTGCAGCAACAAGAATGGAGTTCTGGGATAGGGTAAGTGCGAACCAGAGCCCGGCTGCGGGGGTCCTGCCATGTTTGCGCTGCCAGAAGAAGATAAGTGCTATGGTGTACGTGGATGAGATGAGGAGCTGATTGAGAAAACAAGGACGTCACCTGGGAGAATGCAGAGCAGTGTTACAAGATCGAAGATGCGCGGGCCAATGAGAAGCCAGCGCTGGGACATGGGCATGGATTTAGTTTAGATAGGAATTTTGCTCGTGCCAACCAGGCACTCACATGAAGACCAGGTAAACGGTTATATGACTTGGTAAATCGCAGAAGAGAAGTCTCCATCGCTTGTCCATACCCAAAGTCATTGGTTGAATCAGCGAACCAAGGATACAGTCTGAATGATGACGCGCAAACTGACTGATATCAGGAATATACGTGGAACGCAAGACCGAAAAGAAGGAGGTACTTTGAAGACTGGCCGCTGCCAAAGGAAACTGAGATTGGAACGAAAATTGACTTGAACATAGTGTCAGGGAGTGGTTCACTGCTGCCCCCATCCTCCGCCTCTCCACCGCGCACTTGCTCAAACGCAAACGCGAGGCCTCTCCGTATCCAGGTCCAAGCTTCGCCGCCATATAATCCTGTAGCTGCTCGTACACGCCCGCCACTAGTGGTTCCGAGATGAAGCCAAAAAAAAAAAAACCGCGACCCAGAATTCGCCGGTCAGCAGGCAAGGATCTCGCGCAAACGGAAACCAGAGCGGTGAGAGCAGGGAGAAGCTGGACGAGGTAAGAAATGTGTCGGAAGCAGGAGGATAGAAAGATGGAGAGCGGTGCTCGCCAACACCGTGAGTCCGTGACCGCATAGCACTCCCGGCATTGTGGAGACGGTGGCACCAAGAAAACATACATCGACGCCCCCCGACGCATCGCGCCGGACGTCGCGCATCGCCCACCGTCTGCACAAAACACAAAGAAGCAAGCCACGGCAGCAACGCAAGTGAGAAGGGAAGTAGTAGACAAGCATCGCACGCACGCCGAGTCTGGCGCCATATCACCCACAACGTCCGTACAGCGTACTTGGAAGTGCGGCAGATCTCGTCTTGGGGAAGCATCTACGCAGCGTCGGCTCGCTCGGTAGGGGAGGAAGGGGGAAGTGGAGAACGAAAATAAGAACAAGAACGACGAGGGGATGGAGCAGCACGGGAGATAGCAGGAATACGCATGAGATGGGAGCCGAAGAAAAGATCTGGAGTGCGCTGTACTTACAGTCGCTGCTCCTGCCTGCTCCTGCGCGGGCGGTACCGATATCAACGTCTGAGACGATGATGAAGGGGGTGCGTGAAGCCACTTACGAGGTGTACCCGAAGACACGGCGACACCTACGAATAAAACGATCGATTTAATCAGAGATAGTGGGCGATGCGAGGCAGGACACACTTGTACCATAAGCAGAGTATCGGTCGGATTAGGTGAAGGACATCGCAATCTGTGAGCACGAGGGGATGGATGCGAAGTCGGTAGTCGTCGATCTAGCGCATGGAATAAAATCAGACTAGGAAATGAAGGATAAACGAGCGCGCGACGTACGATACTGAATGAAGATCGTCTTCTCCACGACCTCAAAGGGCATGCGCTACTTTCCCGTACCAGGCTGAAGACGAGCTGAGTGGAATCCATCACTAGCACATCTAGCGGCTTTAGGTGCACAAATCGACGCTGAGGGGCTCAGGTTTGCTTTATTCCGACAAGAATGCCAAACTAGCAGGCGAACTAGCTGTATTTTGCGGTCTTGTGCAGTACTTTCACGCCGGAAGATATTCGATGAGGCAAGACGATTGTCGGTTCCAAATTCAAAGCCAATTCCAAAGAGCTCTTTGGGGAATCGGCGCAAACAGTAGACGTCCAAATTTCCCATATGATTTCAGAACAACGCGTTTTGCCTTTTCCCGAGTCATGTTCTGGATGTAAGAAGGCCGGAACTCGAATAGAAAGTTGAGAACTCGAAACAAACGAAGGAAGCGGGAGAGAGCGGAGTGACGTCACAGCGTGACCACAAGCGCCCAACAAGCGCCTTCCGCGTTTCTTTCCGTCGTTACCGATCTACGCAAATTGCCAACGCTTATGGTCCAGTCTCCCGCGAAATATTGGTCCTTACAAGAGCCGTTCTTCACCCAGAGACGGGCTCCCGATGCCTCTACTCCTTACCGCTCTGCGCTTGCAGCGTGCTTGCCGCATTTTTCGACTTGCGTCCCCGAATAAACTGGCGGCGAAGAGTGTAGAATAGCGACGAAGAAGACTCGAAGATGAACCGTCGTCGACCTTCCGCGTCACGTTCACCTCCTGCCTTCCGCGTTGTCTTACTTGCGCTCGCTTTCGGTGACTCTGCATCGGACGGCGAGTACACCAGCTGCCTCAACGACGGCGTGCGGGCGTCCTCCACACGCGCTCAAACCGGCTCCAGGGCCTTTCAATTCCGCCGGGGACGCCGCCTGGGGCGACCACGCCGCCACGTGGCACCGACCCGGACGCCCTCTCACTGCATTCGCGCCCGCCTCGCGTACGCCGAGACATACTCGCTGTGGGGTTTCGATCTTTACGGAGGCGAGAGACGGAGGGTGGCGCTGCGGGTGCGGGTGAGAGAGTCGACCGCACTGGCACCGACGCAGCGGGCGGTGGGAGCGAAGCAGCACGAACGACCGCCTCGCGCGCCTACCGACGGCTGAAGGACGCTGTGGGGCCTTCCTCCGCTGCTTCTGCCTCGGCATCCACACTGCCTCAATCTCGACTCGACGCCACGCGCCCGCAAAGAAACGAGCCGGTTGGCCGCGGGGAGGCACCGCATACGCCTGAGCGTCGAGCTCGAAGGGTTTCCGACTACGTCACATATCACCTAGACGACGACGCCAACGACGCATATCGCCTCGACGAAACCATTCCAGCGCCTCCCACTTGCGCCTCTTCCTCCTCCCTCTTCCCAGCCGCAGACCGCGACGGCCTCACGTACAGCGCGTCGCGCGCGCCATTCTTCCCTCCGCTCACCCTCCTCTCCGCCCTCCTCCGCCGCTCCTCGCCCACCCGCGCGCATGCCCTGAGACATCTGCAAACAGCGGAAGACGAAGCAGCCGCAGACACGTATGACACGTATGCACACATCGCTCGCACGGCGTCCTCGTACGCCGCCCGCTGGGGATCGCAGAACAGGTCGAGCTCGAATGGGGTGTTGAGTGCGAGGTCGAGGGAGGGGAGGAGGGGATGTGTGGGTGGGAAGCGCGAGTGGAGTGCCGTATAAGCGTCTCTTTGGTACGTTTTTGCCCCCCCCTTCTGCTCCCTTTGCCGTCCGTTACCGCCTTTTCTCCTTCCTCGCTTCGACTCCCCCTCCGTCTTCGCTCCTTTCCTTTCGCTCCTTGCTCCATGTCGACGTGTGCTGACATTCAAATTGCGCAGATGCCTCCGTCGCGAAAGTCGGAGCGGAGAAACAAATCGCCCTCCAGCGCGACGTCGTCCACTCTCACCTCGCCGCCTCCCGCAACCACTACCTTCGCTGTCGCCGTGCCCTCCTCGCACTACCCGTCCCCGTCGCGCGGCGGTGTAGGGATATCGGCGATTGATCGCCCTGGACGTAGACGACCTCTTCGGCCCTTTCACGCACACTTCCTCCGACCTGCTGGACGCCTGGCGGATTGGGATTCGGATTCGTTCCTCCTTCTCCCCTTACCTCCGGACTCTGCTTCGTTCTTCCCATCGCATTTCGACCCAAGCGGCGTCGGCGTCCCTCGTGCTCTCTCCCCGCCCGCACTCCGACTTCAGCCACGGCTACGGCTTCGGCTAAGGGGAGCTGTTATTCCTTCTCCCTCTGCTTCCGGGCTCGGCTTGGTTCCTCCCCCCGCATTTCGACCCCCACCGACCTCGGCGTTCCTCTCGCTCTCTCCTACTCCCACTTCGACTTTGCCACTTCTCCCTCGCATCTCGACTCCTCCGACTTCGGCTCAGGGGAGCGAGGAGACTGACGCGGAGACGGAGCGGAGGGAGGGCAAGAGATTGGTGGGAGAGGGGTGGGTGCGCAGGGAACTGCTCCCGAGCCCGGGACTGTCGCTATCGCTTTTTGAGAAGGGGATAGGCAGGGGATGGGTCTTCCCGCCGTGAGTTTCACGAGGGCTTTGGCGCTGTTCTCGTTAGCCTTCCCCTCGACACGCCCTCCACCCCTACCACTTAGATACGCCCTTCAGCAATGACGAGCGGAGGGAACGGCGAGGGGCGGAGGGGGTGGGAAGTGGGGAGAAGAAAGCCAGGAGGCGTGGCGGGTGGCGGGTGGGGAGCGGAGGGGTATTCGTGGTGGATGGCGGACTATGTGGAGGGAAGGATGTGCAGGATGGACTTGGCGCGGGATTCCACGATACGACTACGGACTCGCTGGCCACGACATGATACTACCATTCGGCTTTCAGTGCTCGTTACTACACTGCACGTTTTTTATTCATTCATCATTCGGTTTGTACTTCGCTACCGGTACGGACCTGTACATACACGACCTACCCGACGTGTGTATGCGTAATCTTAGATATCGTCGAGCAGTCTCGCGCGTACAGCAGTGAGTCGAGCGCGAGACCGGGCCACAAGCGCTTGCAAGTGGAATGCTACGAGGAAGACTAAAGTACTCGAGACGGTTTCGCATGGGCATGTGGATAAAATGATATTTCATTGGGATTGAATACAGTGCAGTCACTGAAGGTGGAAGACGACGACGAAAAATCAAGTGCACGGGAAAGGACAGATATGAACGCCTGCGTTTCTTCCCCACTCCAGACGCCGCGTCACGCACGATCGGCAGCTTCTCCATTCCCAAGCCCATATCTCCTCCGCGAAACGACATCTCCTCCACGAAGCCACAGCCATCGAGAGAAAATCAAGGGGTGCCTGAGCCTAAGCAAGCAGCAGAGTGATGGCGGAGGATTCACCCTCGCAAGCAGCAAGCGATATCCTATACAAGCAGCAGCGTACAACCCGAACACCCGACGTGTCGAGTCCAAACGGCGGTGGGAGAATTTAAGCGAGAGCGAGAGCAGCGGCGGCGGAGGCGGGCAGACCAGGACAGCCGCATCATAGATACCCATCATGCCCAGACACGAAGCCACGTCTCTTCGCCCGTATGGCCGTGGGTCGTGAAGCTGTAAGCGTCCGCTTTACAGCGTTGTCTCGTGTTCCCCGGCTGACACACAGCTCGCCATCGAAGGCAACCATCCTCATCAAATTAAAAGCTCGCCGTCGAGTTGCTTGGGCTGTGCCGCTTCGCGAGTCCATTCCCACCCGCTTCCTGTTTCCTGAAGCAGTCGCACGCATGGTGTACAGTAACTGTATCAGGACAAAATGCGATGCCCAAACGTGACCATGTATGTCTTACGCGTCGTGACGTGACCGTGGAACACGCGTGGAACCCGTACGTGTGTTCCTCATGGGTGGGAACATTCTCGCATCTGCGGGATCAATCCATGGTCATTGAACGGCGATGGGTGGTAATTCCAGATCAATCACTTTCATGAGAAACCAAGCCGCATTTAGTTAGCATACAGCAAGCGAGCAGTTCATTAATCCAGGGCGTTACTCCAACTTCCAAGACAGTAACATATGAACAGTCAACTCGGAAGTTATAGTTCAAAGAAACACGAATGCTTGCATCTGAATTTGTCGGGTGGCCGATATTGTCCCCAAAAAAAATGCATAATGGTCATTGAATGGCGATGGGTGGTAATTGCAGATCAACCACTTTCATGAGAAACCAAGCCGTTTTGAGTTAGCGTAAGTATGCGCTCATTAACTCAGCAGGGCCAAGCAATTGCTAGGACACCATGTCAGCAAGCAAGTAGTTCATCAATTCAGTGCTTTGGAAGTTTAGTTCTGATCTTCGCTACTCCAACTTCTAAGAAAGGACACAATATGAATAGTTGACTCGGAAGTTTTAGTTCAAAGAAACATGAATGCTTGCAGCTGAATTTGTCGGGTGGTCAATATTGTCCCCGAAAAAGGCATTTACCAGTTCACAAAGAGGTAAGAGAACTTTCCTTCATGATTTTGGTCAATGTGACCACTAACAATGGTATGAGCGCTCGACTGAATGATCCCTTGCCGAGGGTCACTGGCACATCGGAGCCTGCTGCCGAATGCGGGGACTTGATTTGTATGTGAAATTTTGGCAATGTGCTTGCCATGGGCTCGCCACATCATTGCTCATATCTATCAGTGATGTACCAGCGCTACTGATGCGTGGCCACTGCTATCAATGATCACAGATGCTCCTGCATGCCTGTAAGCATGATGGTTGAATTTTTGTCAGATTTTTTGTGTAATAATCATGGTTTACACTGCACTTGAGATGCTAGATGATGGCTCAAGACAAGAGTGTTGTTGCCTAGGCACCAACTGAAAAGACAGGAAAGAGTACAAATAACTGTGCCCCACCTCTTTTGTTTATCCTTCTCACTCACCTCAAAACATCATATCCATTCCTCAGTCAGTCCTTGGTCTTGAATAAACCTAACTAGCAATTGATATGCCTACAAAGATCCGAAATTTCAAGCTTCATCAGTCCTTCCAATAACTTGACAATATCATGCTGAACATCATTGGTAGGAGACAAAATGTACCCTACTGAAAAAATTGTTCATTTTGAGTAGACCAGGATGATCCTAGTCAGGGAGATTCACATCATAGCAATGACCCTGCTAATAGTATGCTTCCTGAGGTGCCTCGACAACTGAACATCTCTGGTAAGTGAAAAAAAAATTCTTGTGCCTGATGATTAACACTTTTGAGTAGGTGGCTACGGTGGTCCAGGTGGTCAGGGATACCCACATGGTACTGGTGGCCCTGGTGGACCCGGGTTGGGTCCTACTGTGCATATTAGTGCACAACAGCTGAGTGTAACAAATTTGCATGCCACACTTACTGTGGAAGCATTGCGGTTAGCAACATTCAAGCCTCTCAAGTTGCTATTCAATGTCCTTCTGCATCAAGAATATTTCAGGGCCGAAGAGATATCCTTCATAAAATGCATCATTTCTTTGCCTGCAACCAAGGGACTCAAAGGATTTATGTACTACATGGACTTGGTGGTGCTGGAAAGACACAGATTGCTCTGAAATTTATAAATGAGTCTCCATCTCGGTTAGTTTGGGTTGAATTAGAAAGGTTACTTTACTGACTTGTAATATTTCAGCTTCTCAGACATCTTCTTTATTGACAGTGGTTCTATTGCAACCATTGAGACAGGTCTCAAGAACATAGCTGTTATGAAACATGCCGGAACATCTCAACAAGATGGCTTACTATGGCTCAAGAGCAAAATTGAAGAATGGCTTCTTTTCTTGGATAATGCAGATGATCCAAAGATCAATCTGAATGATTTTATTCCTCAATGCACTCATGGGAATGTCATTATCACCTCTCGGAATCCAGTGCATCGTGTTTACGGGTCACATTCCCTTGTATCAGAGATGGAAGAAAAAGATGCAGTGTCACTGTTGCTCAAGAGTGCTGCACAAGATGTCACAATTAATTCTGAACAAGTTGCAGTGGAAATTGTACAGGTCAGGAAAAAGTAAACTTGCTCAATTCTGATGTTGAAGCATATTTTAGGCACTGTACTACCTACCCCTGGCAATTGTACAAGCTGGGGCATTTATAGCAAAATCTCAAGATCTTGAGGGCTATCTGGCTCTCTATATGAACAATCAAACACAACTACTTGGTGAAAAGCCTGCTCAGTCTCATGACCATTATGCCTGGACAGTGTATACAACATGGCAAATGAGCTTTGACCAACTCAGCCCACCAGCTGCTATGTTCCTACAACACTGTTCATTCCTCCATTATAATGGAATTTCAGAAGAAATCTTCAGCCATGCATCCAGATATAAAGTTCAAGCTGATGGGCCATCCAGAGAGGAGTTAAAAAACACTCTGGAATTCCTCACACATTTTTGTGGGCCAAGTGGCGAATGGGACTCTTTAAAATTTGCACATGTTATAAATGAAATCCAAGCCTATTCACTGATTAGCTTTGATTCCAAGAAAAAGCTTTTCTTTATACATCCATTAGTACATGCTTGGAGGCAAACAACAGTCCATGATCGAGAACAGTATATGTTAGCTGTGAGCTCCATCCTTGGTATGGCTATTCCAGAATACTCGGAGCAGGACATTGAACTGGTTAGCCTGAGATTGTTTCCACACATTGAAATGGCTGTACAATATAGTAAGAAGCCAGCTGTGGATTTCAGGTCTCAACATGGTTTGATTCTTGTGAAAGCTGGAAAATACAAGGAAAGCAAGGAGCTTCTGGAGGAAGTGTTGGAAAAGCAAAATCAAATTTTAGGGCATGATCATCCAAATACCCTGAAAACCATGGGTAGTCTGGCCTGCACATACTCAGGTCTGGGGGAGCATCACAAGGCTAAAGAACTGAATGTTTTCCTGCTGGAGAAACAAAAACAGATTCAGGGCAACAATCATCCCAATACCTTGAAAATTATGAATAATCTGGCTGAAACATATACCGATCTTGAACAGCATCACAAGGCTAAAGCAATGAAGGTTTTTTTGCTGGAGAAACGAAAACAGATTTTGGGTGATGATCATCCAGATACCTTGAAGACTATGGCTAATCTAGCCAGAACATACAACTGTCTTGGAGAGCATCACAAGGATAAAGAACTGAAGGTTTTTGTGTTGAAAAAACAAAAACAGATTCTGGGTGATGATCATACAGATACCTTGCAGACTATGGGTAATCTGGCTGATACATACTCAAATCTTGGAGAGCATCACAAGGCTAAAGAACTGAATGTGTGTGTGCTGGAGAAATATAAATAGATTTTGGGTGATGATCATCCACATACCTTGATGATTATGTGTAATCTGGCAACGACATATTCAGATCTTGGAGAGTATCACACAGCTAAAGAACTGAATGTGTGTGTGCTGGAAAAACAAAAACAGATCCTTGGTGATGATCATCCAGCTACCTTCAGGACCATGGGTAATCTGGCTGGTGTATATGGCCACCTGAGAGAGTATCAAAAGGCTGAGAATCTCAGTGCCATTGTGCTGGAGAAACGGAAACAACTGCTGGGTGACAACCATCAAAGCACACTATTTACTATGGGTAATCTGGCCAGTATATATAATGAACTGAGAGAGTATCAAAGAGCTGAAAATCTGAGTGCTATTGTGCTGGAGAAACGGAAACAACTGCTGGGTGACAACCATCCAAACACACTTTTACTATGGGGAATTTAGCAGAAATTTACTCACATCAAGGAAAGCATAAAAGGGCAAAAGAACTAGGGGCTTTTGTGTTGGAGGCACAACAGCGTGTTCTGGGTGTTGACCATCCCCATACATTGTACTTCATGGGTAATCTGGCAAAAACATATTCAGACCTTGAGGACTACAAACAGGCCAGAGTCCTTGGAGTTTTGGTGCTAGCGAAACAGAAAATGCTATTGGGCCATAATCATCCACACACACCATGCATAATTTAGCACAGATATACTCAGCCATGATGGAGCATTGCAAAGTGGAACTTCACAGTACGCTGAAGAACCAAAAACAAATTTCAGATGACCATACTATAGTCTATAAAGAAGAGTTATGCACAGATCTGGAAAAGCATCAATGCGAAGAATTTGATCTTATTGTTCCAGACAGACAGAAACACACTCCAGCCAACACCAATCTAAGCATTCTCCATGGTCCAAATCATTTAATTCACATCCCAGTGCCTAAACCATTTATCTTGATCCGAAAAGCTGGAATTGCAAATACCAATGTGGACCAGATGGAGGTGGAGGTGGATTAGCCATGACATACCTAGAAATATGCTTCTAGAAATATGCTTGAATATGATCTATCTGTATTTATATAGCTTAAATCTAAATAGTGCCCTTACTTTTTGTATTTTATGGGTAGCTAGCCATTCACAATTTTGTAGCATGTTGTATTACTGTTTACATCGCCAACAACTGCAAGCTAACCATTGACAAATCAGCTTACATTGAATGTATCCTGTCCTACCATTTACAATATGATGCAGGAAAGAAATCCAGTTGAAGTTATGTGCATTGGGGCAGAGACGCACGTTGAATGATAGTGAAGTGAAAATAGGAAGAAAACACAGCCACAAATAACCTTTTCGAGTGACAGGCCAGGTGCGGAAAGTCAAATATGACACAGGAGTGAGCATGTAGATTGAACAAGTTGTCAATAGAATGGACTGAGTTCAGTCCAAGTTGCAAATAGGAAAAATTCACTGACAGAGCACGAGATAATTCGTGAAGAATACAATTGGATGCATTGTCTGCATTAACACTATGTCCATGATGTAAACCTGGCCTCCTTCCATGCCATCTAGGTTCAGAACAAGCCGCCGTTCTGACGAAGCCGTCCATGCCGCATCAAACCATCACACCAAACAAGTACAACACGGATTTCGTCAGAAGGGGCTTGCTTCACACTCCGTCAAAACAAGGACCTAGAAGTGGCGATTTACTGCAACATCCCGGCCACTTCGCCCCTGGGTCATTAGATAAAAGTTGTAGATAATCATTCTGGCTACAACATTTGTCTTTGGTCTGTAGCAATTGGCATAGAATTCGTCGAGTTCGAGGTCTCTGAAGAGTGCTGTAATAGCATGCTTTTTCATGTTGCCTCAAAGATATTCATTTTTGCAGATAAAATAGGAGGGTCTTTGGGGAACCATATTTCCTGTCTGTGGGATTGAATTGCGATGCAGGTCCAAGGCATTTGAGGCCTTGAGGCTGGAGTTATGTTGTGTTGATGTCCCAAAGTCATCGAAATCACTTACTTTGTGACGCAATGTCACGCTCGTGACAGACGCGTCATGGCCACGCAAAAAATTTGCTGAGCGCGACCATAGGCTCCAATGATAGTGATAAAATCACTGACAATATAATTCACCACCCTTTCGCATCCTGGAGTGTAATATCCTGCATACATTGCCGGGTGATCAGAGAACATAAATCCAGGAAGGTTTGGTGTGTACCGACGCTGACAACACCCATAGGTCTATATATAAACTCCATGCTCCATCGTTCCGCTGAGTCTCATAGACTAGATAATTTGTTTCACTACAGGAATTGTGCTCAGACTCTCAGGGAGAAAAACGAGGAAAGCACACGAGAAATGCAGTCTGAGCTCGACTTGAATTTCGAGATTGACAAGGCTGGCAGTGTTCTGAAGGTAGGGGCAATGTGCTCAAAGTGTGTTCCCATTAATTTCGGCATCGCCTGCGTGAGTGAGCAGTGTGGACGCTAGGGATTGACCGTAGGTCACACGCGTGACTTCGGTGTCACACCTTGGAGTCACCATCTTTTAAAGCAGCGTTAAGGATAATCCACGCGTGGATAATTCCGATAATATTCGAGGAGGTTCATTTTCAAAGGATAATCAAAACATACTGTGAGACTATGGTGTTCCAACGGACTTCTAGACCTAGAGAGCAGTAATTTCCAAAATGTAGCAAGGCCAAAATGTCATGCTTGTCAGGAGATGTTGAGAAGATAGAAATCCAAGTAAAATGCATATTAGAATAGATAGACATGTTATGTATGAACCCCGAGTAACACCTAAGGGTTTGCGAAGAAAGTAAAGTTGTGGGAGAGCAAAAGGTAGGTCTCTTGTTTGATGGAGTTTGAAGCAAGCCCCTTCTGCAAAGGGCCTGGCTCGCCCGGGCCGGAGCTGCGCGGGCTTGCTCCGAACCTACATGCCATCCCAGCCAAGCATTTGTTTGTATACGCAGTCCCACCATTCACACACATACTCACCATGGTCACTTCCACCTCAGTCGCCTTCCCGCCAATGGTGGCTCAAGAGGTTCTTTTGTTGACCCCTCTTCTGGACCGACTTGCTGGCATGCCCGCCCGCTCCACTTGCACATTACACAACATGTGCCTGGCGTACCCCGAGTTCAGCTTCTGTCGTTCCGTGATATTGATGCGCACTCGCTGCCGTCCTCGTTCTGTCTTGAATTGGATCGAAGACATGGGCTGCATGGCACGTGCGGGGGCCACGGGAGACGTGGAGATGATCTGCAGCAGTGGCAGTGTAGGTGTATGAGAATCCACCCGGAAGACGTAACACAAGAAAAGAGAAAAAAGCGAAAAGGGGGTAGAATAGCGGTGCTCGTCGTCGCATGGACCATCGCAACCCGGCATCAGGCACTAGAGATTTAGAGCCAGTGCTGCGCATGGCAGAACGAGATAACTTATGATCTGATGCCTCCCAGTGTACATGCTGAGTTGTGCCTCCGAACTACAGATTTCGACAATCTCCCACACTTTCAAGTTCGTTCATCCTCTCTGTTTTCTTTTTGCTTTTTGCCTCATCGCTATGGCTCTCAACACTCACACCATCTTCTGAATATGAACTGTTGAAAATGTGCTCATTCCGGTGCTCGCCATGATGCACTGTATGAGCATGCTCAAAAAGGCATTTCCTAATTATTGTGAGGTATCATTGCAACAGCTACTAGTTCGTGTTGAGGACAAAAATGAGGATGCAAATATCAATCGATAGTAGATACAGTTGTGTTATTCCATGTACGATACATTTTGAACAGAGGAAAGACGTTGTCAAGGGGTGTGTAGAGGCGAGGGGCGGAGTTGAGAAGGGAGTGGGGGAAAAGAGATGACGGCGAAGCAGGAGATGAATTAGCGGAGGACCGGCGAGTGTGAGGATGAAGGGAAAGAAAGATGATGGGGTGTGTGAAAGTAGCGTGATGGAGGGGAGGGGAAGCATCGACTGCGACTGGCACAAAAAAAGGGAGGGTGCAAGAGGAAGCTTCAGAGTTGACACAAGGGCAAACTGCAGTAGCACGGGGATCGGAATAGTCTCGGCACAGGGATTGAGAAGTGGGAAAGGAAAGTTGTGATGACCGAAACATGTCGAAGGCGGTCAAGTATGCAGCAGCATTCAGGAGTCCCGAGACTAGGAATAATATGCTGGAGAGCAAACCATACCGGATGCAAAAGAGTGAGTTGCCTGGGGAAAGCGGAGGGTTTCCAGAAAATGAACCATTTGAGGTCAGCGGCGTGGAGTCGGAGATGCATCGTGGGAGAAAGGGACAGGACCGCAGAGAGAGAGGCGAGTATTGCGAAGGGAAGGAATGGGAACTTGAGGGTAATTGGATAAAGATGAGCGAAGCACAACCAAAGAGGCTGAGGACAACGAGTTGGAGACAACTACATGCAAGCGGAGTCCGCGCCACCTTCGTCACTTCGTCAGTTCAGCTAATTTCAAGCAACTTCATCACCTCACATAAATTTAGCACATTTAAGGATTGTTCGTCACTTGGGACTCCTGGCTGGGAATGTTCGTCGGTTCAGTTCCTTGCTGCGAATCTCCGTCAGTTCAACATTTCCATCGCACTGTCACACGAAGCATTGCTGTTCAGTGCGTCCGGATACTAGTATCTGCAACAACATTGATTCTAGTTGTGTGTGATGGGACATGCTCAATCTGCCAGAGCCAACATCGATGTATGTTGTACGCGTACATCAGCGCAACAAAACATATCTAGCTGATCTGGCACCAGACCAACCAGACATGCCATACCGCCAGAATTCAATCTGGCATAATGACACGCCTAATACCATGGCGCCAGAACGCGTTCAGAAGTTCAATTCTGACGAGAAGACCATTAATCCAGCTTGTAACTCACGAAAACGTACAAAACACACTCTATTCACTCAAAATAGGTACAACATCATCGTAACAACAGTAGAGTCTAACTTCCATCTGATATGTGCGTGCTGAGGGCCGTCGCAGTCATGTAGTTCCAGCGCCGATTCGTCCTGAGCAGGAAGGTCGCACACGTCGCCCTCACGGGCACACCGTAAATCAATGACTGATATCAAACTCTTTATAAAATTTTCCCCTCTGATGTCTACCTTTTTTGGAAATCTCCTTCCTTTTCGAGATGTCCACTCTCAATTCCGGGGTTATGCCTCCTATTTCACACCGACAGTCTCTGTCAATCAGCTGTTGGACATTTGATCGCGTTTCTCTTGGGTTACTCATCAAAGGATTTCATTTTGTTTTTTCATCCGCTCTGCCGGTTGCTCGATCGCATGACCCGAGATGCCGAAAATCTCCCATTAAATGGTCCCTTGAGTAACAGCATAAGCCCTTCATGCCAACCATTTTTTTCGTGAAGGACCAACAGAAAGAACAGTTACTTTTTGATCCAGGCTCTCAAATCTCTCAGCCTTGATCCGATGCAAGAGGGAGGTGGCCGAAGGCCGCCGACCACCTTGTAACAAATAAGAATCAATGAAATATTCGATCGAAACCAGAAAACCCACGCACCTGAACCCAATACGACCCATAACATCCCCACACAAGCTGGTCAACCTGCCGAAGCTTCGAGCGCCCACCCAACCACGGCAAAAGGGCAGAAAGGAAGTAGAAGCCAAGAAGAACACGACACCTTGAAGCCCACAACTTGTAGTAAAGGCTGCTGACAGCTCTTGAGCGCGAGGATTACATACTCGCAGAATTGCGGTCCGATAGACGACTTGAGTCTATTACAGGTATTGAGACTTGAAGGCTTGAAGCTCTTGGGATCTTGAAAGGGAACCTGAGGATCTTGAGGACCAATTTGAATTTGAGACTTGGAAGTGCCGAACGTGCCCAGCTCGCAAGATGGGGCCGAGGGGTGTAACAGCACCGGTAAAGGCACGCCATATATGGCAAGCGACTTAGAAAGGAGGGATATCGCTTCTGGGTATATAGCCACGCACACGGGAAAGCAGTGAGAGAGAGTCGAGGAAGATGGTGGGAGGAACGCGGGAGCAGAGTCATTCGATGTCATCAGAGCCCAGTCGGCGGTAGTTTCGATGTTTTCCTAGCCAATATTTAAAAAAATGGCGATGTTGTTATTAGGACAACGCCTCCACCAGTGAATTTCGCAGCACACTCACTTACCGCCCGCAGCCTGCTGCCTCCACATCTGCACCTCCAGTGCCTGATCTTCAACGCAGATATTATTGGGGTACACCAACATCGTGGACAGGGTGCAGTGGTTAGTCGAGGGAACGTGGTGGTCGGAGAACGAAGAAGGCGGGTGACGGTGTGGCAGGGGCAGTTGGCCCACATGTGGATTTGCTCTGCATGATGCTTTTCTCACCATCTGTCATATTTGACGGATTGACAGCTTCCATGACAGAATCCTTCCTTTTCTTTATTTTCTTTACTTACTTCCTTTACAGCCATTATTTCGCACTAACCATACTTTTATTTCAATCAATCCTTCATCTAGATTCTATCCTGAGCTTGCAAGAGGCTCTTCCTCAAGATTCTGTTGCTGGGACAGGTTTGACATATTAAATTCATCCTGTACTTCCTTTTTAGACACGCTTCTTTGACATTCATTTGGACAGCCTGTCACTTTGTGACTTCTGGAATGTAGGTCTTGCACTGAGAGTGTCTTGCGGGGGACACTGGGCTGTTGGCGGGCAGACCCTTTACTCAAGCTGCACATGGACTGAGTCATTGCTTTTGAAGCATACCAGGAGTTATGAGGTGATAGGTTGGTCAGATGGGTGGCTTTTTGCCTTGACATGGGCCTTACATACATTTTGTACATAATGGCAGCCCCAATGGCCCGAGAGAACGGTCGCATTGGGTGGGAACTAGTTTGACAGGCATGTAATGATTTTGGACAGTCAGAATGGACACTTTTCGCACTTGTCTCTTACCACCACCTCCCTGCTTTTGAGAACATCCTTGCTTGGATATCTAGGCTCTCTGGTGCTATCTTGTGCTTTCTAGGTCTTTTACAGGTCACACTGGGTGCTAGCTCTTGGTCTTTTACAGCTTTTCACAGAGTGTGCGGTGCACTCTGCTTTCTAGCTTTTACAGATCTTGGTCTTTTGGTCCTATTTGTGATCGTTTGGCTGTGTCTTGGCTCTCTCCCTCTAGCTCTAACAGATTTAGACTTTGGGTCTATCTGTTTATTGGAATTAGGCTTCGTGCTGTTCCACTGTTCTTTGACTTCGTGTCTGGAGCATATATTTCTCTCCTACTCTATACTCTTGCCTCTTTTACTACCTACCAGTCCCCACATTTCCCCTTTTTAATTCCCTTTATTACGAACCTGCTACCGGGTACATATCCCTTCCACAGTGGTGACCACCGCAGGGGGTAGTTTCATAACTATTCTTTGCATCCTAAAAATTATTACCACTGGATATCCTTGGGGACTGTTTCTCTCTCTCATTTACGATAGATTCCCCTCCTCCCTCAATTACTTCTGAATCGTTTTTCTCCCCAGACGATAACGATTTACAACCCACTTCACATACTACCCCTACTATTGAAGTGACCCCTTCTTCACCTACCTTTTCATCGTTCCCTTCTATTTCAAGTTCCTCTTCACTTAGCTCCTCTCCTACATCCATCACTTTCATACCTACCTCTTCTCCCTTACCTACCATGTCGAACCAGCCACAGTTCATGCAGGCTGTAATCCCTCTCCCAATTCCTCGTTCGGCCGATGCACCTAGCTTTGATGGCACGAATCTGACGGATTTTCTGTCCATCTTGAAGCAACATGGTAATCGCGCTGGTCTTACCGAGGATGAGCTTGTTCCCTTTATCTTGCAGTACTGCACAGAGGAGGTGAAACGTGTCATCAGGTACCTTCCTGAGCTTGGTCCAACTGCTACTAGCTGGGCTGAGGCTGAGGAGGAACTTAGAGGATACTATGGCTCTGAGGACAGACCGACTCGCTACAGCATTGATGATCTTCGTGCATTTTGTGCGGAGACTCATGCTAAGCAGTCATTCGAGACGAAGAACGAGGTTGAAGTATATCTTCGCCGGTTCATGGAGATCTCAGGATCGATCAAACAGGAGGGTCGGATCACTGAGAACGAGACTAACCTTCTGTTTGCTGTAGGTCTCCCTTCCAAGACCTTGGCGGACGTTGTTGCCAAGATTCCAGCTGCAAACCGGAATACAACAAGTCCTCCATCAATTAAAGAGGTGCGTCGTGTTTTGATGGCTACCTTCAAAGAGGATTCGCTGCAGCACTTTGCGCGGCAATTGCACATGGATTATGAAGTGCAGACAACACCGTTGCCTTCAGCGTCTGTGACGAAGCCAGCCCAGCGGGCGGTTCGTTTTGATCCTGTACCTTCCACGGTACCAGCGGCACGTCCCGAGCTAAGTATTGAGGACTTAGCTGCGCGTTTGGATCAATTGAGCCTTCACCAGGCAGAGATCCGTTCTCTTTTGGAGAAAAGACCGCAGTTGCCATCGCGCCCGACTACGCCTGAAGGGCAGAAACGGTGTTTTGTGTGTGGGCTCAGTGGTGTTCATGCAGTTGGCTGGAGGCATTGCCCTACTGCGAAGGAGCTGTTCAATGAGAACCTTGTTATGGGGGATCCAAATGGGCGCCTTGTAGCTCGAGATGGCTCGGAGCTCCCTTTGACTCGCGAACCTGGGGGTATAGCAGCAATGCTGCGTGCACGAGCGACCCATGGTTCAACAGCTTTCCTTACTGCTCAGTATGATGGGCGCAATGCTCTGGGGGCAAATACGTCCTTTGTTTCGGAACATGGCTGGTCTGCTGATCCTGCTCTTCGGAGTGGTCGAGAGACTGCGCGGCCAGAGCCTTATGCTCGTCCACCAGCGAAGCAGAAGCCGTCGGGTTCGAAAGCCCCGGCGAACAGCTCAAACCCTCCGCAGGCCCCACCATCGGGTTCTGGGGTGCCTTTGAACGAGTTTCGACTCGATCCTCGGCGTGAGGATCCTCCGCATCCCATAACACCCTCTCCTTCTGTTCCATCAACGCTTCCTCCTGTTCACCCTCTAAATACTGAGGATGGGTGGCGTGAGCGTGAAAGGCAGAAGAGAGGTGACAAGGGCAAGCAGAAGGAGGACTCTGAAATGCCAGATGCCATGCGAAAGCAGTGGCGCTTCTGGTCTCAGATCCAAGACAGTGTCTCGGTTGACGAAGTCTTCTCGGAGTTGATGAATGCGCCGGTCCCTTTGGGGATCACTATTGGCAAAGTCATCGGAGTTTCACCTCCACTCCAGAAGAAGGTGACGGACTTCACTCAGCGCCGGCGCGAATATGTGACCAGCACTGGTGAGTACGAGATCCTTTCGCCTGAACTAGCCAAGTCGGCTGCAGCTGGGTCTATCCCAATGGGTGTTACACGCCCAAGCGATTCAATTTTTGAGGATGTTGATGATGGTGAAGCTGTGGCGAGCTATCTCTCGTCCTTCCATGCCCTCCCTTCTCATCCATCGAGGTTCCTTGCATTTGCTACGGGTATGATTACCGTCACGATCAAGGGCCAAGATGTGCGGTGCTTGGTTGACACCGGGTCCGAGCTGAACTTAGTCTCACTTTCGTTGGTCCAGTCGCTTGGATTGCCCAATGACACTGAGGGAACTCGGTGGTCGTTATCTGGTGTGAATGGTGGCTCGGACCGACTTATGGGACTTTGTCGTGATGTTCCCATGCATGTGGGCGGGCATAATTTCGATCATCATCTCTTTGTCTCGCACCAGAGTCCTGGTAAACAGGAAATCATCCTGGGCCAGCCCTGGATTCAATGGTTCTCTGGCCGCATTGACCTTGATCGGGATGGTTCCATGGACCTATCTCTCTGGGCGGATGGTGATCGTTCTCACCCTCCAAACATCTCCGTTCGTCTTCTGAAGCCAGGGAATGAGCGAAACCAAACGGGATTCCAGCAAGGAAGTCATCGTGCGGTGTATGCTGAGGAGGCTAGTGATGATGACTCGGATTTTCATTGAGCGATACACTCGGCCTTTCCGAGAGAAGTGTATCGTGCGCGACCATAGGCCGTTCGCTCGAAGCACTCATTGGTAACCCCAACTTTTCAGGTGATACTTCATTTCTTTCTGTTCTTCCATCGGACTCCTACGACTCCCTTTTAATGGAAGTCGCGGCTGCCTCGGAGGTTTTTAATCCAGTGGATACCCCGTGGACTCGCCGTGTCTTCACTTCCCATGCTACCTCTCTCGAATCCTCTGTTTCTTTTCCTTCTGTTTTCGATTCCTTCCCTGCTCGACGTCGCTACAAGCGTGTTGACAGAAAAGTGCGCTCGGTTCCGACTTACATGCCGAACCCGAGTGCACAGGTCTTTAGACCAGTCATTATACCCACTCCTGAACCTCTACCTACTCATCCTCCTCCAATCTCCCAATTTGTCCCTACAGATCGTCTCACCAAGGAGCGATTAGAGATCATTCTCTCATCGATTCCAGAGGGATATTTATCCCCAGCCGAGATGGATCTTTTTGCCTTCATCTTGCACCGTCGTCAGCGTGCTATCGCGTTCACTGACTTGGAGCGAGGCTTCTTCTCTCAGGAATTTTTCCCTGACTATGAAATTCCTGTCATCGAGCACACACCTTGGCAGGATCCTCCAATTCGCATTCCAAAGGCAATTGAGGCCGAGGTGCGCCGGCTTCTGCAGGAGCAGGTTGCAGCTGGCAAGTTTGAACCTTGCACAGCGAGTTATCGTTGTTCCATTTTTGCAGTCGAAAAGACTGGTGGTTTGCGCCTTGTGGTTAACCTCGAGTCTCTGAACCAGTATGTTGTTCGAGATGCAGCTTTACCTCCACGGGTTGACGACTTTGCGGAGAGTTTTGCTGGATATATCTGCTATGGCTGTGCAGATCTTTTTGCTGGTTTCGATGGTCGCATTCTCGCAGTAGCCTCTCGCCCTTTAACGGGTGCTCACTCTCTCATTGGTGCTGTTCAAAACACCTGCCTTCCTCAAGGGTATGCGAATGCGGTGCCCGAGTTTCAGCGCTGCACCACACATGTGATTGCACCTGAAATCCCCCAAAATGCTGATGTCTTCATGGACGACGGTGCTATAAAAGGTCCTCGGACGGACTACAATGGGGGAGACAATTCCTGGGAATCCTGGGATACGTCGCTTTGTGTTTGAATATGCTCAAACCTTTGACCGTTTTCTCCTTCGTCTCGAGACTGCAGGCCTCACGGCCTCGGGGAAAAAGCTTGTGCCTATTACCCCTCGCCTCAAGATTGTGGGATCGATTGTCTCTCGTGAGGGATGGCATCTTTCCCATGGTCTTGTTGCAAAAATCCTAAAATGGGGACCTCTTTCTAATGTCTCTGAAGTTCGCCAGTTCCTTGGAACAGCTGGTGTTGGGCGGAAATGGATCCGAAATTTCTCTCTCATTGCCAGACCACTCACCATTCTGCTTCGTTCCACAGATATCCTCTTCGTCTTCAATGACGCGGCTCGGGCTGCACAGGGGGAGCTCAAGCGAGCGGTTACCTCTGCCCCAGTCTTGGTCACAGTGGATTATGAGCTGGCACGCTTGTTACATCCCAGACCTCGAACTTCAGACCATGGGCTCATAGCTGTGGCTGTTGACTCCTCCAAATATGGCTCTGGCTGGGTCGTGTTCCAGATCTTATTGGCTAAGTCTCTTGAGAAGAGGCCAGCAATTTTTGGTTCATGTACTTTCAATGCTGTAGAGTCTCGCTACTCTCAGCCAAAGGTCGAGCTCTATGGAGTCTTCCGGGCATTCAAGGACTTGCGTCACCGTATCTGGGGTGTGTTCTTTCGCCTCGAGACGGATGCCCAGTTCCTCGCGAAGATGATTCGCTCCCCAGACCTTCCAAATGCACCAATGACTCGGTGGATTAACTACATCCATCTCTTCGATTTCGAAGTCCAGCATATTCCCGGGAAAGATCATCCCGCGGATGGCCTCTCTCGACGTCCACGCGTTGAGGAGGACTCTGATGAGTCAGATGCTGAGGAGTATCTCACAAAATTCCTTGGTGCAACCTCTCTTTTGTACAACACCTCATATTCTTCTTTCATTCCTTGTCCTCTTGATTTCTCTATTCCCTTTTCTCTTGATCCTCCAACCATTAAATCCATTCTTTCAGCTATTTCCATGCTTCACTCTCGTTTCTCCATGCCTCATTCTTACTATACTACTCACAATAATTCAACATTCCCTCCTACCATTTCTTTCTCTTCTCTCCCTCTTTACCATACATTACCCATCCCGGATGCTCCCCTCTTTTCTATCTCTCTTCTTCGTGGCCTTCCAGACAATGCGCTCTCATTTCTTGATCCTCGGATCCAGAAAGTCCCCAGCGAGTTCAGTGATCACTGCTTGTTGGGGAATGAGACTGTGTCTTGTTTCTTCACTCACTATTCGAGTGAGCTCGATTTGTTGGGCACTGTACCCACCTGTGTTTCACACTCGCATGCAGCGAAGGTGGAGGACTCACCTGAACTTTGGGAGGAGATCATTGCCTTCCTCAAGACTGGCCGAGTTCCTGCACGAGTTTTGGTGTCTCGAAGCCCTGTAAAGGCGGAGAAACAGTTTGTCAAGCGGGCAAAGCGGTTTTTCTTGCTTAGTGGGTATCTTTGGATGCATGGGACTCAAGGTCATCCTCCTCGCCGTGTCATTATTGACTTAGTGCGCCGTCGGGACATCCTGGCAGAGGGACACAACAATGTTGGGCACACAGGCCGTGATTCAACATTCCGCTACTTGTGGGAGAGGTACTATTGGCCTAACCTCTATGACGATGTGGCAATGTTCATTCGCTCGTGTCTGGTCTGCCAGATGCGTTCAAAAATCAAGCCAGTCATTCCATACTCACCTTCTTGGGCAACGACGATTCTGCGGCACTTTCATCTCGATACTATTGAGATGTCGCGTGTTGGGGTCGGCGGGGTCAAGTATGTGATGCATGCAATTGACGTAGCTTCTTGTCACACAGAGGCAAAGGCTGCAGTCCACAATGATGCAGAGACTTGGGCAAAATTCATTTATACTCACCTCATTTGCCGTTTCAGTTGCATTCCTTTTATCACCGTGGATGGTGGTGGCGAGTTCAAGAATGTTGTTCGCATTCTCTTGGATCGCTTTGGGGTGACATGTATTGTCTCATCGGCCTACCACCCCCATAGCAATGGGCCAGTAGAGCGTTCCCACCGTGACTTCCAGGAGTCCTTGGTTCGCGTGTCTGCAAAGCATCCCGGACGTTGGCCGGAGTACATCCCAGCAGTTCTGTTTGCAATGCGTGTCACAGCGCACAGAGCTCACGGGTATTCACCTTATTTCTTGCTCTATGGTGTTCACCCTGTGTTTGCGTTTGACATTACTGATCATACTTGGCAGACTTTGGACTGGCACGATGTTAAATCGTACTCGGACCTTATATCGTTGCGTGCCCAGCAGATTCTGCGGCGCGACGAGATCCTTACTCCTGCACTCGAGAAGTTGACGCAATCGCGCCAGCAGTCCATTGACAACATGAATCGTCGCATGCGATTTCATTCGTTCACGGACTTTGAGCCAGGAATGTGGGTCTGGCGCCACGAGTCCAGCTTGGAAGGGCAGCATGGCAGGAAGGAGGAGATGCGCTGGTCAGGCCCCTTCATCATTCACGAGGTCCACCCAAACAACGTCTACACCTTGCGCGAGCTCAATGGTACTGTGATTCGAGGAACAGTCACTGTTCATCGGCTCAAGCTCTTCTACTACAGGCCAGATCGCCAGACTCTGAAAAGTGTTGGGGCATCTCTTGGGCATCTGCATGGCACCATTACCACACAGCAGTTCAATGGCAACATCTCCACTATGGTCACCCACTCCATCATTCAGCCATTCGACAATCCTCATCTTGCATCCTTTCCTACTCCTACTCCTCCTTGATCCACACTGTCGACCAACTTTTCCCCTACTCTTTCTCGATGTCAAGGGCGACATCAAAACCCTCCGCACTGTGGCAGGGGCAGTTGGCCCACATGTGGATTTGCTCTGCATGATGCTTTTCTCACCATCTGTCATATTTGACGGATTGACAGCTTCCATGACAGAATCCTTCCTTTTCTTTATTTTCTTTACTTACTTCCTTTACAGCCATTATTTCGCACTAACCATACTTTTATTTCAATCAATCCTTCATCTAGATTCTATCCTGAGCTTGCAAGAGGCTCTTCCTCAAGATTCTGTTGCTGGGACAGGTTTGACATATTAAATTCATCCTGTACTTCCTTTTTAGACACGCTTCTTTGACATTCATTTGGACAGCCTGTCACTTTGTGACTTCTGGAATGTAGGTCTTGCACTGAGAGTGTCTTGCGGGGGACACTGGGCTGTTGGCGGGCAGACCCTTTACTCAAGCTGCACATGGACTGAGTCATTGCTTTTGAAGCATACCAGGAGTTATGAGGTGATAGGTTGGTCAGATGGGTGGCTTTTGCCTTGACATGGGCCTTACATACATTTTGTACATAATGGCAGCCCCAATGGCCCGAGAGAACGGTCGCATTGGGTGGGAACTAGTTTGACAGGCATGTAATGATTTTGGACAGTCAGAATGGACACTTTTCGCACTTGTCTCTTACCACCACCTCCCTGCTTTTGAGAACATCCTTGCTTGGATATCTAGGCTCTCTGGTGCTATCTTGTGCTTTCTAGGTCTTTTACAGGTCACACTGGGTGCTAGCTCTTGGTCTTTTACAGCTTTTCACAGAGTGTGCGGTGCACTCTGCTTTCTAGCTTTTACAGATCTTGGTCTTTGGTCCTATTTGTGATCGTTTGGCTGTGTCTTGGCTCTCTCCCTCTAGCTCTAACAGATTTAGACTTTGGGTCTATCTGTTTATTGGAATTAGGCTTCGTGCTGTTCCACTGTTCTTTGACTTCGTGTCTGGAGCATATATTTCTCTCCTACTCTATACTCTTGCCTCTTTTACTACCTACCAGTCCCCACATTTCCCTTTTTAATTCCCTTTATTACGAACCTGCTACCGGGTACATATCCCTTCCACAACGGCAGTGGCATGGAACAGCCACATGGTTTGTGTGACAGAAATGTTGAACTGACGGATTTTCGCATCAGAGAAACTGAACTGATGAACATTCACAGCCAGGAGTCCCAAGTGACAAACAATCCTCCAATGTGCTAAATTTATATGAGGTGACGAAGTTGCTTAAAATTAGCCGAACTGACGAAGTGACGAGGGTGGTATAGACTCATGCAAGCGGGAGCATGCTCGGCCCGATACACCCGCAAACGTGTCGCTGAGTTCGAATTATGTTGCTGGATCCCGTGGCCAGAGCAGTTTGAATATTTGGATCACCGCCAGATGGAAGAGTGGATTCGATGAAAAAGTCATAATCACGAAAAGTCAGATGTGTGTGACAAACGAGGGCAAGGTGGGAGGGGAAAAAGACATGAATATGGATACAAACCAAGCGAAATGAATTATGACGGTAGGGAGGGATTTGCAAACAAAGCCATTGATGAAGGTAGAAGGATGAACTTCAGAGGTGCCGAACAGGCAACACAGGTGTAACCCACGCAACAGAGCGGCTGTATAATTAAGTGGCATAACTGGCAATACAACAGAAGAAAAGAATGTGCATCTCGTAGCCTGCTCTCAGTGGCACCAGTCTCGCCAAAGCCCCGATGTGTTCTGTCATCAATTTTATCGCAGCAATTCGCAAACTTCCTCCCACCAATCTGCAAGCATGGTTTCCTTGTTCAGCAATGATGGCGCCATGATAGAAGAAGGAGAATGACGGTAAGGCTGTGCACGGGAGATGCCGCTATCAAATGGCTCTTAAGTACCTGCTACACCTACAATATCTTCCCCAATTTCTTTGCTGCGGTTGGCTCAGAATCTCCCTGCAGTTGAGAAATTCTCTGGCCATTTTTCTTGTTTGGCCAATGCTTGGTTCCAAGTACAACAATGGCCACCTGCTTTCTGAATCACACCGCGACTCACAACTTCCAGTCTCCCAATTGAAATATTTCATCTTGGATCTCTCGGTATTTTCTCTATACTCAGAGGACCCCTTTTTGTCAGAGTTTTAGTTTCTTGATTCCGATAATTGTGTGGCTCCCGGCCCCCAAGTTGCGTTCGGGATTTTCTCCCTGTCGACATGTGTCTCCCAGGACTGTTATGCGGCACCCCATGATCATGCTAAATTTCCGCGCTCTCATCTGAAGCCCTTCTGTTTTTTCCCTGGTATTCAAAAAACTCCAGCACTGGTCCCTTTATTCAGGCTCATGCTGCCGGTTACATATTGTGGAGTTCACAAAGTAGTGACAGAATCGGTTTGTGAGGATTACTCAACATTTCTCTAAAGTTACTCTTCGAACAAGTCCATTCAATGAAAAATATCCACTCAACTCCCTCCTTTCGATACTAACATACGACTTTGTGTGGAGAAAGTCAAGTTTTGCATTGTTCAATGTATCTCTGGTTTTATCCTGCATTCAATTTAAATTTGACGTGCCATCACACATAGCATCCCTAGCCCAACAACCACTGCCAACGAATACCTGGCCCTATAACTTGAAATAAGGTGCTTGAACACCGCAGAAAGTCGCATTGTGCGGGGAACAATGCCGAAGGCATATGAAAGTGCCTTGTCTCCCACCACGAATGAGCTATTCCAGGCATTCTGAAGTTTTACCTCTATTTAAATTCATGCGTTCACACAATGGACATCCTTACTCGCATTAAGTGCAGGCCACCACTGGTACGTACAATTACATTTCAAAATTCCGACTATACTAATAGACTTGCAAGTAAATATCTCACGTCTCTCATGTGGTTCGCTAGTAAGCTACTGCCTCCTTCATCTCTAGTTTCTGGCACAGTCTGCTTCAAAGTTGGACAGTGTGTGCACGACACGCATAACCCAGTAATTCAAGCAGCCGTGACAACAGCCTAGTCCTAGGTTGCGAGGCGGAATTCACAAGGGAAATTTGATTCATTAATGGAGAGTAACGTCCCTGAGCACCATGTACCGCGATTGTGAAATGACATTGATGCGCTGAAACTCATCAGCTTATGCTACAGAACATACATCTTGAGACATTTGTGTGCCTTCTTTCTCAATACTTGAACTGGAAGATACTCCACAGGAAGCAAAGATCTGGAAGAAAGCGGAGAACCTGTGCCTGAAATGGAAAATCCAGAGTCCACCAGAGGCTCGGGAACACTCTTCAGCTGCTGGGCAATCTCTGTGTATTTACCTCATATACTCATGTGCCAGTCCAAGACTAATTAAATGTCAGGTTTATGGCCCACTTCTCTAGGTTTGTGAGCTCCAGTAAGTCTGTCCCATTCGTCCATTGACTTTGCAGATTGTTTACACTATTTTAGTAATTACTCAAGCCAATCATCCTATATCCTTCTGCTCTTTCATCTACACCGACTTCATTCATTCCTGGTCAACCCCCGCGCCTTTCAAATGGATGGTTCGGGCTTCTCGGCGACATCCCTTCACCTGCCTAGTCAAGATACATGTTTCAATGGTGACTCCATGTTATCGGCTGGCTGACCAACTGTTTTTGGTAAACTATCGTGCCTGCACCAGTCAATACAACTCGGAACCGACTATCATCCCCATTCATTGGGCTACACTCAGCTCCATGAACTACTGCGCAAGCAACATGCCCAGTATGCTCATATCAGCAACTTTCCTACTGTAGTCTTGTTAGGTTCTCTCTACATGTCCTTCTAATGGCATGCTTCTCCCATTGACTGCCTCCATCTAAGCTACGAGAGTCAAATCAACTATCTTTCATATTCTTCACTTTGTGCCATTCAAATATTTCAATGCATCCATGTACAGTATTAGTATAGTATGTAAGTCAGATAGGAAGTGCTGTACTATTACAGCCGTAGGTTCAGGGGGTGTGACCTGTGACCTCTTAGGTTCAAGTTTTGATAGGTTCAATTTCCTTTTTGGGACGATTTTTCGGAATTTGCCGACATTTATTGCCCCAAAATGGGGGGGTCCCAATAAAGAGGCTGCACAAGGAGTGCAGCTGCGATATCGAAAAGTGAATACATCGAGGACAAATGAATCAGGAAGTGCAGCGGCTAGTCGCTAACACAAATCTGACCCAAAATATCCCTACAAAAACTACACACTCGACTAAATCACAACCACAAGCTCTAAAAATGCTTTAGTGCCAGGTGTGAGTTCAGGGAGGTAGGGTACGTATCACCCTTCAAGAAGGGTGTGCAAAGAGAAGATAGTGTGGATGCAGTGGCACCAAAAGCAGCACATGAGCTTTTGGAGCTTGCAAGCAGGGACTTATCTAGCTGCGGGAGGACCAAAGGTTCAACAGTGGACTCCCGTTCTCTCAAATTTCTTATTTCTTTTGATAGTTCAGAACCAGCTCCAGGAGGATGACTAGCCAGGAAGTCTGGAGCCAGACAGACATCAATTGAAAAATTCAGGGAGAGACCATTGCTGAAAGGCGAGGCAGCTCCAACAATGCGAGGCAATTCAGCACGGTCTGCGGTGGCGTGGGCTAGTGCGAGGTGGCTCTTACACCATGGATGGCTGCGTCACTCTTGAGACTGTCCTCCTGCAGGAGGACGTCAAGGTTGTGCAGTGGCTGTTATGTCAACAGCAGGGAGACCCCTCCTCAACAGATATCAATATCACTTATTCCTTCCTGAGTTTCTCTCAGACAAAAGAAAGATTTCAAGTTCAAGGGTCTGCTATATTCCTTCTGATTTCCGGGCAGATAGTTTACTGACTACTACAGGTGCCACCAGTCGTCTTTTTATACAAATGAGAAAGGTAAAAAGGAGATAAAAGGAATGTCAAGGATCAAGTCAGTTTGCACCTCTGGGAGGTGACGAACCAATAATATCACAGCCATTTCTTAGTCATGGGTATATCTGCCTCCGGCCGGAGCTAATCCACATGCTC
The DNA here is from genome assembly GCA_014462675.1 of Mycena sanguinolenta. Lineage (NCBI taxonomy): Eukaryota > Fungi > Basidiomycota > Agaricomycetes > Agaricales > Mycenaceae > Mycena > Mycena sanguinolenta. The sequence continues at coordinate 284,104 of JACAZH010000047.1, read as the reverse complement.
CCACAGATGGCATCATCTTGCGTGCTGGTTTCCCTGACTCCCAGACCATCTTGGTCATCCCCTGCGAGTCAGCTACACAACTGCCAGCTGTACTTACCGGCAGACGGCCTGTATCTTATTTTTTCCATTCATTGCCCCACAGGTGTGTCCGCACCTCACAAAGTGAGGTTTGCTGCCACAGAGAGTGTAGCCTTCCCACCGGAGCACCTCAGATGTGTTTCTGGGTGAAGGGGACATCCTTCTGCGAGTCATTTTTGTGCTCCGGCAGCAGCAGCCGCTTGCCATGTGCATTGCATCCACAATCCTTATCATTCGCTGATGAGCCTGGCACCGAGCCACCCTAGCAATTTTTCATTTTGCTAGCTAAGGACAACCATTTAAGTATGAAGTTGTGCATAAATGGCTTATTATTTCAATATGGGGGCTATTACCGGCCTGGGTAGTTAGGCATAAGGGAGATAACGTAGCGTGGAACTCTGTCAGTGTATTCTAGGCGCGACGGCTCTGGTAAAGAGTTGGAGTCCTTCAAGAAACACAAAGGAGACTTTTCGCGAAAGGTGTATCCAACCATCCAGACGGATTGGGGTATGCCGTATGTCCCATAAACCAAGGGCATGATGGAATTAACATTACGAGGCGGGTATCCAACGTGATTAGCACCGGAGGAACGTACTGGTTGGGCCGGACGAGACGAACCGAGCCATCAAAAGAGTTCGAGTCAAACCTGGTTCCATTGATCAACCAAGTCATGATGTACAAACAGCATGGTGGCTGCACAAATACATGAATAATGAGGAACGATAGCCAAAGGTGTGCCAAGGACTGTTGCGCCCGCTCGGGAGGCTATAATTAGCTACCGGGGCTTGGCTTCCGAGGTTCCGTGACTCAAGTGAGAGTCGCATCATATATTGATGTTGGCTAGTGGATTAGCGATGTCAAAGGTCATTAACTTATTTGCGAGTCCAAATAGACTCGTGCAGCGCAGCAGGAAAGCGTGCTGATTATAGATTTTCTCTCTTACTCATCGGTTGTTCTATTTATTAAGCAGTCAGGAAGTTATTTATGTTCTGTCATCTATTTGTACAATATTCCGTTTATAGAAATCGTCGTAGCGTATATAAAGCCTGTATTAGCTCTAGAGACGCTAGTGGATCGGACCCCTCTTGTTGCTGCAGTTAAGTTTCGCTGGAAACTTCTGTGGTAATCTGATTGCATCAGGCCATTCGGAGAAACCTCTAGAAGCTATAAAGTTTCTGTTGTTTTTCTTGCAATACATTGTTGGATTGTGATTAGATCTCTTTTACGCGTGAACAAGTTAAACAAATACGGTTTCGGAGCGCGTGAATTAGATTTGGATACGAGAGAACTTGGTTCTAGCAAGATTTGAAGTCTTTTGACTTTTCGCGAAAGCCTATTGCGAGAGAGATACTGTGAACTCAAATGATTTGTACAGAGCTACCTTCTCCAAAAACCACCTATACAATCGATAAAACCTTTTAAACAACTTCCCTTTGTTTCTGGAACGCATAAGCGCCTAGAAGTGATCAGAAGTCGTTTGTCTGTCTTGTAGAGTTGAAAAGGACTTCACTCTCGGAAGTTTAGCTAAACTGCAGCAGTCTATACTGGACTGGAACCCCGAACTCAACCAAACGAGTGTGTTGTGTGTTGTGTGTGTAGTGTAGTGTGTGTGTTGTGTTCCGAATACCTTTTGCGAATACTTCATTTCACATATATATTCCACCCTAGAAGCAGAGCAAGTGTTTCATCGTGGCCCCAGTGACCTGAATATCTGCAACAAAGTGTGAAAACAGGCGTTGAAAGGCGTGGCATCATCGACCATGTATCTTGTCCTATTGTTGCCCTATGGTTTTGGAACTTGGTGTGTGCCTTTCACATGACTAATCCATTGTCTGGACAATGTCAATACAATTTTATCTATTTTAAGTCTCCGTCAGCGTGCCTGACAACACCAAACCCCCACTTTGTGCAGCCTAGAAACTTTGAATTTTTTGGAACAGGTTGGGAGAGTTTGGGGTGGGGGTAGCAGTCCAGGTATGTTCATCTACATGCATTATGCCTGATCCTGGCTTCTTTTGGCCATATCACTTACTTTGCCCTTGTACGGCTACATCTCGACTGTCCACTGTCTCCCTTACCCATGGACTGATGGGGACCCTGGGGATGCTGAAGCTAATTCTGAGTCCACTGTCCCGGAAACACCTCCCTGAGTCTGTATGACCATGGGATTTTAGTTTTGGGCAGTCAGCGCCACCATGAAGAACTATCTGACACGTCACAATCTAGAAAATATGTAAAAAAAAAAGTCATTCCATAAATCTATATAAGATTCCTCATAAATGACAACCTTCAGGCAGATGAGAAGTGGTTTCTAGTGCTCACTTAGGTCTATTGTAACCCCAGAACTTGTCAATTGCATTTGTGGTTGCTGGCTGCAAGCCTAGTGTGTGCAAAAGTGAGATTGATCGAGTGGTTCCCACACCTGGCCGGCTAGCCCGTTTTGGCCATTTTTAGACTTGCCGCAGCAAAATATTTGCCAATCAATCAAACCATGATCATTTGGCTGCCGCCACACAGAATCCACTCTCAACATGCTGGACTACACCCTAGTATATTAAAATAAGCAATACATAGACTCTTTCAATTGTATGGTATACAAAAGCCTTAAGGTGGCCAGTTAGCCAGTTGGATATAGTAATGGACATAACTTACAACACATATCTCGAGCCTTCTACCTCTCCATCCACTACATGTAAAATCACTAGAAAATTTGAGTGGTTAACTTGAACAGGTTGATTTGTCCACAAAAACAATGAAAACTGTTACTTCAAGACCATGAACAATAAGGCTGCTATCACCGGCCAAATTAAGTGCTATCAGTGGCTGTGTGTTAGATGCATTATGTCCACTTTCTTGTCTCCCTGTTCTTTCCAGCAATTTTTGCGAGCTCCGGGTCCTCAACCATATACATTCCAGGCTCTCAACATGTCTTCCTGCCTGAATTGTTTTCACTTGGACAGCTCATGTGGAGAATTTCCTTATTGGTTTTCACTTCATTCTTTTCCACTTTTACCCAAATGTGGGTGAAACCCGAAAACAGTTTCACCCTTTTTTAGGGAATTTGATGCAACAAACACTATAACCACACCTGAGCACATTGGGGCCACCTGGTCACCCTAGACAACTTGTAGACAAAAAATACAGCTAAATGTAGGTGCTGTTCACAGTTTTCCAATTTTACAAATATGGTAATTCACTCACAATCATAGCTTTTGTAAGCCTGTGGAAAAGCTTTTTTGGGGGGCGACCATGGGAAGAAACTAAGTGAATAGCATGAAAATAAGAGTAGATGAAATCAAATGTTGTAAAGATGACCCAATGTGAGCATGTCAGCACACTAGCATTGACCAAGCGAGGTTTGGGCCACCATTGAATTTGTTCATAATTTATTATATTCTTGCATTTTTTTTGTTGGAATTCTGAGTCCATTACTTGCTATCTCCGATTTTGTTGGCTGTCATATTAAGCCACAGGTACTCCCCTCTGCCCCTGGTTGTCGTAATTAATCCTTCATCTACACTAATTAGTTTTGTCAACTTTGTATCAGTTGCCTGTAGTTTGGAATAGTTCCCCATGCATTTGCAACAGGTTCACTAATCTGGAATTGACATTTTTTATTCCAGCATTTTTACAATGCTGAAACCATTGGACAGGTAGTCCAATGTGAGCTCATCAATGCTAGCATGCGAGACAAATGCATTTTGAGTTGCTTTTGACTTTACTTTTCTATGATTTAATATTGAATTTACACTGGAGTGCTAGAGATTTATTCATTCAAGTATTTCATTTCCAAATTGATCTGTCCAGTTGGTAGTGGGCCATGCTGCTCATTGGCCTTACCAGTTTTATTTATATCATCATGCTGCATAGGGCAGTTCATTACACATAAGTTGGTAATAAGGAGACCTCATTCTCATAGCTGTTTAAAATGACCAATATCCGGAAACTTGGGCATGTCCAGAGGTAACTACAGGTCATTGGAAGATGTTCAACTACTCACTCTGCTGGTCAGCATCATAGAAATTGGTTACAAAGCTGTGGAAATTCATTTATGAGGCTATTATTAGGCGGAATCCATAAGATGTGTTCTATTTTTTCCAGCAAAGTTTCAATAAATCCTCTGATAGTTGACAGTTGACACCATGTTTGAGGGTTACAGACCAAGGCAACAGATGATGGCTCAGGGGAAGAGTGTTACCTAGGCACCAACTGAAAAGACAGGGAAGAGCACAACTGCATGGCCTAGTGAGTGTCCTCTTTTGTTCACCCTCCCCACCTGTATCACAACATCCTATCTACTTCCTGGTCATTCCTTGCTCTTGCAAGGTCCAGAATCTCAACCTTCATCAAAATTCCCAATAATCCAAGAATATCATGCTTCCCCAGGATGATTCACAACAAGGAAACATCACTGGTGGGATAAAATGTGTTCTGCTGAAAAATTTATTCATTTTGAGTAGATCAGAATCATCCTACTCAGGAGCATCCACATTGTACTGGAGGCTCCAGCAATATCATCTTTTCAGATGATTCTCAACAACTGAACATCACTGGTAAGCAAAAAAAAGAAAAACATGTGTTTTTGCCAGATGAATATAGGTTTTGAATAGGTGGCCATGGTGGTCCAGGTGGCCAGGGACACCCACATGGTACTGGTGGCCCTGGTGGGCCAGGGTTTGGTCCCACTGTGCATATTAGTGCACAACAGCTGACAGTAACAAATTTGCATGCCACACTTATTGTGGAAGCATTGCAGCTTAGCAACATCCAAGCATCTCAAGCTGCTGTTCAATGTCCTCCTGCATCAAGAATATTTCAAGGCAGAAGAGATATCCTTGATAAAATGCATCACTTTTTCATCCCTAACAAGGATAGCCAACGGATTTATGTATTGCATGGACTTGGAGGTGCTGGGAAGACACAGATTGCTCTGAAATTTATAAATGAGTCTCCATCTTGGTAAGTTGGTGGTAAATAAGAAAGGTTGCTTGGCTGACTTGTATGTAATATTTCAGCTTCTCAGACATCTTCTTTATTGACAGTGGTTCTCTTGCCACCATTGAGGCAGGTCTCAAAAACATAGCCATTATGAAACATTCTGGAAAGTCTCAACAAGATGGCTTACTATGGCTTAGAAGTAAAGTTGAAGAATGGCTTCTTGTCTTGGACAATGCAGATGATCCAAAAATCAATTTGAACAAATTCATTCCTCAGTGCAATCATGGGAATATCATTATCACCTCTCGAAATCCTGGGCATCGTGTTTATGGGTCATATTCTCTGGTATCAGACATGGAAGAGAAAGACGCAGTTACATTGCTGCTCAAGAGTGCTGCACAAGATGCCACAGTTAATTCTACAAAAGTTGCAGTAGAAATTGTAAAGGTCAGATAAAAAGTAAACTCATTGAATCTCAATATTGAAGAATATTTCAGGCATTGTACTATCTGCCCCTTGCAATTGCTCAGGCTGGTGCATTTATAGCAAAATCTCACAACCTTGAAGGCTATCTTTCCCTCTATACAAAGAACAGAGCACAGCTCCTGGGTGAAAAACCTGTTCAGTCCCATGATGACTATGCATGGACAGTGTATACAACATGGCAAATAAGCTTTGACCAGCTCAGTCAACCAGCTGCCATGCTCTTACAGCACTGTTCATTCCTCCATTATAATGGGATTTCAGAAGGAATTTTCAGCTATGCATCAAAAATACAACCTGCAGCCTGATGGCCCATCAAAAGAAGAATTGCAACCTACACTAGAATTTCTCTCACATTTTCAAGAAACATCTGGTGAATGGGACTCCTTCAAGTTTTCATCTATCACAAATGAGATCCAAGCCTATTCATTGATTAGCTTTGATCCAGAGAGGAAGAGCTTTTCCATTCATCCATTAGTACATGCCTGGAGTCAAGCAACAGTCCACAATCCAGACAGATGCATTTCTGTGGTAGGAGCCATACTTGGCATGGCTATTTCAGAACACCCAAAACAAGATATCCGATTGGCTAGTCAGAGATTATATCCACATGTTGAAATGGTTATCCAATATCATACAAAGATAGCTCTGGCATTCCGATTTCAATATGGATTGATTTTATGTGTAGCTGGAAAGTATGAAACAAGCAGAAGGGTTCTGGAAGAAGTGTTGGAGGAACAGAAACAGTTTCTTGGTCAGATTCATCCACGAACATTGGACACCATGGGTTGTCTGACTGCTACATATAGAGATCTTGGAGAGTATAACAAGGCTAAAGAACTGAATGTTTTTGTGCTGGAAAAACGAAAACAGATCCTGGGTGATGATCATCTAGATACCTTGAAGACTCTAGGTGATCTGGGTAGCATATACTCAGATCTTGGAGAGTATCACAAAGCTAAGGAGCTGGAAATTTTTGTGTTAGAAAAAAAAAAAACAGATTCTGGGTGATGATCATCCAGATACCTTGAAGACTCTGGGTTTTCTGGCCAAGACATACTCAGATCTCGGAGAGCATCACAAGGCTAAAGAATTGAAGATTTTCGTGCTAGACAAACAAAAGCAGATTCTAGGACCTAATCATCTGGATACCTTGTGGACTACGGCTAATCTCATAATGACATACTCAGATCTTGGAGAGTATGACAAGGCTGAAGAACTGAGGGTTTTTGAGCTGGAGAAACGAAAACAGATTCTGGGTGATGATCATCCAGATACGTTGATGGCCATGGGTAATCTGGCTAGCACATACTCACAACTTGGAAAGCATCAAAAGGCTAAAGAACTGAATGTTTTTGTGCTGGAGAAACAAAAACAGATTTTGGGGCACATTCATCCAGAAACCTTGAGGACTATGGGTAATTTAGCCAGCACATATGGTGAACTGAGAGAGTATCAAGAAGCTGAAAATCTCAGTGCTTTTGTGGTGGAGAACCAGAAACACCTGTTGGGCAACAACCATCCAGACACGCTTTTCACTATGGGTAATCTAGCAGAAATTTACTCAATTCAAGGGGAGCATAAGAGGGCAAAAGAACTAGGGGCTTTTGTGCTGGAGGCAGAACAGCATGTTCTGGGTATTGACCATCCATACACACTGCACTCGATGAGTAATCTGGCAAAAACATATTCAGACCTTGAGGACTACAAACAGGCCAAAGCCATTGGAGTCTTGGTGCTAGTAAAACAAACACAGCTGCTGGGATATAATCATCCAAAGACACAGTACACCATGCATCATTTAGCTCAAACATACCCAGCCATGGTAGAGCATCACAAGATGGAACTTCATAGTACGCTGAAGAACCAAACACAGATTTCAGATGACCATACCAAAGTCAATGAAGAGTTATGCTCAGATCTGGAAGAGAATCAATGTGAAGAGCAGCTTGATGCTATTGTCCCAGACCGACAGAAACAGGCTCCGATCACCACTTATCCAAGTGGCTTGCATGCTGCAAACCATTTAATTTGCATCCCAATGCCTAAACCATTTATCTTGACATGCATAGCTGGAACAGTGGATCTGGATCAGCTGGAGGCTGAGGTTGATTAGCCACAATATACTCAGACAGAAAGCTAGTGGTGACTTGAAATATGCTTAAATATGACCTATTTGTATTTATATAGCTTGAATCAAACTAGTGCCCTTGTTGTTTGTATTTTGTGGGTAGCTAGCTATCCACGATTTTGTAGCATGTTTCATTTCTGTTTACATTGCCAACAACCCCCAGTTAACTATTGACAAATCAACTTACATTGAGAAAGAAATTTAGTTGAACTTATGTGCATTGGGGCAGGGACACATGTTGAATGATAGCAAGGTGAAAATAGGAGCAAACCACAGCCACAAATTGCTTTTTTTGAGTCAAATAACACAAGGACGCGAGCGCGTAGATTGAACAAGCTATCAATGGAACAGACCGAGTTCGGGCCAAGCCGCAAATAGAAAAAAATTAATCGGACAGAGCACCAGATAATTTGCGAAGAATCACAGTTACATTCACCGCATTAGCACTATGTCGATGAAGCAAACCTGGCGCCATTCGGGCCTGGACTCTGGTGTCCTATCTTCTCCTTCCATGCCATCCCAGCAAAGCATTTGTCCATATGCGCAGTTCCACCATGCCTCAGTCGCCCACCCGCCAGTTGCGGCTCGAGAGGTTCTTTTGCTAGCTCCCCACCAGCTGCTCAGTGTCAGCTCGGCTTCAGTGACATCACCCAAGGCGCCGTACGATGGGCGTACTTGCAGCTTCAGCCTCCGACTGCAGAAACTGCCTCCCTCGACACGCAGAATCACTTTCTCATCCGGTCTGTCACCAATGCACACCCTTCGCTTCTGACCATAGTATACTACACAGCATCAAATAAATCATCTACAGCTCCGCATCCTCGGCCACATCTTTCATTGGACAAGCATGAACGCACACAAACGCGTTTTCTCCTGTTCCCGGACGTCCCACGCCAAATTCGACACCTAGGCACTCAGACCTACTTGATTTTGACGGCGGTTGGAAGATGGGTCGCAAATCAGCTATATATATCTTGTGGTCTTGCTCCCAGAATTGGCGATGGTAGATATTCGATGGCCGGGACTAGTATCGCTCGCAAATTTCAAGTTGATTTATCAAGATTCAAGAATCAAACCCCTTCGGCGCACAGAGTAGGAGGTCAGAATAGTTCGTGGAACTGCAAAACTTTCAGTCAATCTGCTAGCGAATCAGATTCAACGAGGCAAAGGCAGAGTTGAGAATTCGAAAAAGAACGAGCAAAGCAAGAGAGAGGGTGACGTCACCGTGACTCGTGACCTCAAGCGTCAATCAAACGCTCTTGCCTCTTTTCCAATCGCTCAGTGGCACCTTGTGCCGAAATCCGCGCTATCTATCGACAAATGCCGCCTCGATTGTTCGGGTTTCTTGCTAGCTTGGGTTTCTTGCCGCCCTCGACGACGCCGCCGGATTTCTTGGGTTCCCCAGACTAGAATACCTCGAGGAGGGACTCGAGAACGCAGCTGAACCGACCCTCGTGGAGCGACACCCAGGCCCACGCCACGCTCGCCTTCCGCTTGCTCTGCGTCTGTCCCTCCTGTGCTTCGCGCTCCTCCGGCGCAGCTTCCGATGACGCGCACACCCACGCCATCCCTATCAAAGATGTCCGCCGCGAGCTCGATGGCCTCCGAGCTAACTCTCACTCCCACCTCAGTCTCGCTGCGGACGACAGCTGACGCGACGACGCCGCCGCTTCGGCCGCATACGCCCCTCTCGCTGCATTCGCACCTCGGCCCCGCGCCCGCCTTGCGCGCGAGGCATACCCGCTGTGGGCCTTCGAGGTGTTCGGAAGCGGGAGAGGGAGGATGGCGCTGCTGCCCGCGCGGGTGGGGAATCGAGCGGGGAACCCAGACGCAGACGCAGGAGCACCGAGTCGCAGCAGGCGGGAGCGACGCAGCACAGACGACCGCATCGCGAGCACCGACGGCTCAAGGACGCTGCTTCTCTACATCCGCGTTATCTCAATCTGAACTCGACGCCGCGCGCGCACAAAGAAACGGGCCGGCTCGCCGCTGCGCTAGCGGAGGGATCGCATCCGCCACGTCACATATCGCCTCGACGACGACACCAACGACGCATATCGCCCCGACGACGCCATTCCAGCGCCTCCCACCCGCGCCTCTTCCTCCTCCGCCCTCTTCCCAGCTGCTACATCTATTCGACCAGGCACATTTAGACGGACAGAAGCAAGCACCAGACCGCGGCCCCATGTACGACGGCATGCGGGATACCAGCGCCGTTCTTCCGCCTCCCATCCTCCTCTCCGCCTTCCTCCGCGGCTCCACGCCCACCCGCTCCGCATCTACCCGCTCCGCGGCCTGAGACATCTGCAAGCAGCGGAAGACGAAGAAGCCCCAGGCCCCGATGGCCTCACGTATGCCTGGCGTGTGGGTGGTACAGCAGACCGGGGTGTCGAGTACGAGGTCGAGGGAGGGGAGTGCGGGAGGGATGTGTGGGTAGGGCGCTATATTGGCCTGTCCTTGGTACGTTTTTTTGCTTGCTCTTGCTCTCCCCCCCTCCCGGTCCCTTCGCCGTTGCCTCCTTCTTCTCCCTCTTTGCTCCTCCTACCTCCCCGCCTCTCTTCCGCGTCTCCCCGCCGTACATCGCTGCCCCCTCCCTCCCCTCCTCCCTTCCTTTCTCTGCTCGATGTCGACGTGCTGACATCCGACTCGCAGACACCCCTGTGAAGCCGCAGAGAAATAAATGCAAGTCCAAATCGCCCTCCGGCGCCGCCTCGTCCGCCTCGCCTCGCCTCCTTCCACCACCACTACTTTCGCCGTCGCAGTACCCTCTTCGCACCACTCCTCTCCGTCGAGTAACGGTGGAAGATATCGGCGATCGACCGACCTGGCCGTGGATGACTTACTCGGCCCTTTCGCGCGCACACACGGCAGGCTCCCTGGCGAATTCGGAGTCGCCTCCGTTCTTCCTTCTCCCTTTACCTCTGGGCTCGGCTTCGTTCCTCCCTCGTTTTGTGACTCCACCGAGTTTGGCGTTCCTCCCCCGCATTTCGACCCCACCCCACCGACATGGGCGTTCCTCTTGCTCCCTCCCACTGCCACTTCGACTTCGGCTACGGCTTCGGGCAGCGAGGAAAGGACACGACGAGGCGACGAGGCACGGAGGGAGTTCACGGGAGAGAAGGGGAGTGCGGAGGCGGAGAGACGGCGAGGAAGGAGACGACGAGATAGGTGGGAAGGTGGCGCGGTGCGCAGGGAAGCGCTTCCGAGCCCGAGCCTTGGGCTGTCGCTGTCGCTGCCGAGCCCGGGTCTATCACGACGCGGGAGTACGAGCTTCGGGAAGGGGATGGGCGTGTTTCAGCTCGGTGCGACGCGGGGGCGATTCCACTGGGCCCCTGCCAGCCCCTCCCCTTCGACCCGCGCTTCAGCCTTCCGCGTCTTCGGCAGGGGAATGGGAGGGAGGGACGGAGTGGGTGGAACGAGCAAGGCGGCGGCGTAGCGATCGCAGGCGGCTCGTGACGGACGGCGGACCCTGCGAGTGGAAGGAAGAACGTAGAGGAGGGATTTTTGGATGGAGTCTTGGCTCCTTCGACACGACTAGACGATCCTATGATACGACTTTTCGTGCTACCTAGCTCGTCGCATTTAAGTTGTCTCATTCGTCATTCGGTTTCAAATTCTACTTGGTTGGCTGTACAGTCTGCACATACGGTACTCAACTTATGCGTATGTGTATTCGCCGATAGATATCGACGATTTTCCCGCGTACATATCGCGCGGGACGACAAGCGCTTGCAATTGGACGGTACAAGCAAGGGTACGAGTACGATGCTTTGACATTGCATGGGCAAGAGTTAAATATTATTTTATTGACAGTATACAGTACAGTCACTGCGAAGGTGTACTCCGCCCCAACCTGCAGCCTGCCTTGAAAATGGAAACAGCAGTCAAGCTCGCACATCTCCATCCTCGTCCCGCTCTTCACGCCCATGTACGCCAGATCTTCAGCCGTGGACGGACGAGCGCGCACGGTGACAGACGCCGAATCAACAAGGCACCGTGCCATACCTCAAGTGTCTGAGTACACGACCTTCTTCATCCTCGTTGTTGTCGTCGAAGCAGCTTGTGCACACCGCTCTTCCATTATTGACACTGAAGCCAAGGAAAAGGAAACTCCATCGCCATTCTTCCCAGGCCCAAGATGCGCGAGCACGAGGACCCAGATCAGGACCCGGGATTGGGCTCAACAGCGATATTGCAGCGGTGGCTGAGCGTCGAATCGGCGTCGAAGACCTGGAAGAGGGGGATTGCGAGGGAGTTGGAAATAGAGATGCAGGCCACAGCCCTGGGGCGAAGGAGCAAGAATAGCAGAGGGAGAGCAAGAGGGCGGAGAGACAGAGAAATAAATGCACGCTTCTCGTTGCGCCTCAGTCTGCACCCTTCTGTTCGCCGTCTCAGAAAAACGACGACAACGCCGTTCCCTCTGGCGCTCCCTCCGCACGCCGACAGCGAAGTGCATACAGCCTGTCAGCCTGTCGTCAAGGGCCCCGCTCGGCCACAACGCGTTCAACCCTCGGGCTCGCTTTCATGGTGCCCGTGCACCGCATGTGCGCCGCCGTCCTCGACTCACATCTTCGCACCCGCTCCCGCGGGCACCTACATGTCCCCTTCCACCGCTCCTCCTCGCGGTGAAACGGAACGCACTCGCCGCCGCGCAATGAAGGAGTCACCTCTACACACGCCTCCACTTGCACCCAGCGGTCTTGTCGCCATTCTTTCGCGTCGAAATTAAACGCATCCCGCCGTCCTATCGGCGCTCCAGATGCGCCTACGAAAACGCGAAAATGAAAAAGGGGGCATGAGAAGGACATACTGAATACCATTGTCTCCACTCCCGCTCGAGGGTAAGGAGGGTAAACTGACAAATAACGGCGATGATGTCTTCGGTATGCAACAGCGAACAGGTTTAGCATGACCTCCAACGACAAACACGGTCCGACCCACTGCGAAAAAAAATCAGAAAGAAACCGAGACTCGAGAAGGGAAAGCACGCACCGCGATCACAGCGATAGAAAGAATTCAATAAAATTCGAGAAATAAAATTGGAAATCCACGACCATCATCATACATGATACGACCTCATCGCAGAGTCGCCGAGTCACCCTTATCGCACATTCCGTGATGAAACCACCAGCAAATTTACTGGGATTCGGGACCCCGCGTCCACATTGTGCTTGTCCGTAGACAACGAGTGAGTATCACGCTGGGGCGCAATTCGGACTTGATAAATGGACTCCGTTTGAAGGCAAGAGGTCGGACACGCGCTGGGTCTCCCCTGCCAACGAAGAGAAAAGGAAGTCAATCCATTGTGCAAATCTTTGTGGGCAGATTCCGGAACGGCGACACCGCACTTGAGCTTGAGGATTATGGCCCACGGGCTGAATGGAAGTTTTTGAGAGTCAAAACAATGCCGTGCACGATCACGAGGTGTGGCTGTGCGCGCCTTGCGTTTGTCGCATGTTTGCCTTCCAACTCCACCTTGCTTTCCACACTTACCTCGCACCCGTTCCTCGGTCAGTAATGACTGTTGATGAAGGTTGGCCAGTGATTGATATGCCTCTGCAAAGAATTTCTCAGTTTTCCTCAATCCTCTGGCTTTGGCGTATTATGTTATCTCAAGATGAATCCTGTGAGCTGAAAAAATGCTGTTTTGCTGGAACCATGATGGATTTGAGGTATATGGATTGCCAAGATGGGCCTGTTTACCAAGAACATTCACCCAGTGAGGATAGCCCCAGCAAGATTATGCTTGCTCATGATAATTCACTACAACTCAACATCACTGGTGAGACAAAGATACTTCTATCTCTCTGCTGGAAATATTCAATTTTTGAGCAGGTGGCCAAGGGTGCTGGTGGCCAAGGCCACCTATATGGCACTGGTGGTCCGGGTGGAGTTGGGCTGGGTTCCACTGTGCATATTCATGCACATCAGCTGACTGTGACTAATCTGCAAGCCACAATTGCTGTGGAGCAGACATTTATTCAAGCATCTCAGATTGCTATTCAATGCCCTCCTCCATCAAGGATATTTCAAGGCAGAAGTGATATCCTTGATGAAATGCATGATTTTTTTCAGCTCCAGCCAGGAGGCCCAAAAGATTTATGTATTATATGGACTTGGTGGTGTGGGGAAGACACAGATTGCTTTGAAATTCATCAATCAGTCATTGTCTCGGTGAGCACTTGTGTTCTGAGTGGAAAATGTTTCTTTGATTGAGTTAGATGTTCTAGCTTCTCAGACATCTTTCTCATTGATGCCAGTAGCATTGCAACAATCAATACAGGCCTCAAGAACATAGCAGTCATGAAATATTGCAGAGATTCTCAACAAGATGGGTTACTCTGGCTCAAAAGTGAAGTTGAAGAATGGCTCCTTTTCTTGGACAATGCAGATGATCCAAATATCAATCTGCATGATATTCTTCCTGAGTGCAATCATGGAAATGTTATTATCACCTCTCGAAATCCCGGACTTTGTGTTTATGCTGGGTCACATTCTCTTGTATCAGACATGGAGGAGGAAGATGCAGTGACATTGTTACTAAAGAGTGCTGCACAAGAGCCCACAATCAAAACTGAACAGTGTGCAGTGGCCATTGTCAAGGTATGCTGACACTTAAAACACATTCAATATTGAGGTTGAACAATATTTTAGACATTGTACTATCTACCCCTTGCAATTGTACAAGCCGGTGCATTTATAGCAAAATCTCAAGACCTGAAGGGCTATCTTGCTCTCTACACCAAGCATAGAGCACAGCTCCTTGCTGAAAAACCTTCTCAATCCCATGATCACTATGCTTGGACAGTATATACTACCTGGCAGATCAGTTTTAATAGGCTTCAGCCAGCAGGTAGCATGTTCTTACAGTATTGTTCATTTATGCATTACAATGGAATTTCAGAAGAAATCTTTAGCAGTGCATCCAAGTATAGGTTTCAATCTTATGGGCCATCCAAAGAGGAGTTGCATAATGCACTGGAATTTCTCACACATTTTCTGGGGCCAACTGGTGAATGGGACTCCTTGAAATTTTTGCAAGCCACAAATGAGATCCAGGCCTATTCACTGATTACCTTTGATTCAAAGAAGAAGCTCTTTTCCATACATCCATTAGTACATGATTGGTGTCAAACTATGGTTGGTGATCAAGAAAAATACAAGTTTGCACTAGGAGCTATACTTGGCATGGCAATTTCAGAACACCCAGAGCAGGATATTCAACTGGCTAGTGTCACATTATGCCCACATGTTGAAGTGACTGCACAAAATGGCACAAAAATAGCTTTAGATTTCAAGTTTCTATATGGCTTGATCTTTTGGGGAGCTGGAAAATATGAGGAGAGGCAGGGACCTGCTAGAACAAGTGCTAGGCAAACAAAAACAGATTCTGGGTGATGCTCATCCAGATACCTTGAGGACAATGCGTAATCTGGCCAAACATACTCACATCTTGGAGAGTATCAGAAGGCTAAAGAACTGAAGGTTTTTGTGCTGGAGAAACAAAAACAGACTCTGGGTGATGATCTTCCAGATACTTTGAGTACCATGGGTAGTCTGGCTGCTACATACTCTGATCTCGGAGAGCATCAGAAGGCTGAAGAACTTGAGGTTTTTGTGCTGGGGAAACAAAAACAGATTCTAGGTGATGATCATCTAGATACCTTGAGTACTATGGGTAATCTGGCAGTTACATACTCAGATCTTGGAGAGCATCAGAAGGCAGAAGAACTTGAGGTTTTTGTGCTGGAGAAACAAAAACAAATTCTGGGAGATGATCATCCAGATACCTTGAGTACTATGGGTAATCTGGCAGTCGCATACTCAGATCTTCAACAGCATGAAAAGGCTGAAGAACTGGAGGTTTTTGTGCTGGAGAAACAAAAACAGATTCTGGGTAATAATCATCCACATACCTTGAGTACTATGGGTAATCTGGCCAATGCATACTCACATCTTGGAGAGCATCAAAAGGCAGAAGAACTAGAGGTTTTTGTGCTGGAGAAACAAAAAAGAATTCTGGGTGATGATCATCCAGATACCTTGAGTACTATGGGTAATCTAGCAGTGATATACTCCGGTCTCAGAGACCATCAGAAGGCAGAAGAATTGCAAGTTTTGGTGCTAGAGAAGCAAAAACAGATTCTGGGTGATGCTCATCCTGATACCCTAAGGACAATGCGTAATCTGGCTAAAACATACTCACATCTTGGAGACCATCCGAAGTCAGAAGAACTGAAGGTTTTTGTTCTGGAGGAGCAAAGACAGATTCTCAGTGATGATCATCCAGATACCTTGAGGACTATGGGTGATCTGGCACATATGTATTCAGCTCTGGGACAGCATCAAAAGGCAGAACCACTCTATTTCATTATTCTGAAGAAACAGAAACAGATTCTGGGTCATACCCACCCATATACTCTGTGTACTGCAAGTAATTTGGCAGAAATATACTTACATTTAGGAGAGCCCCAAAAAGCAGACTGTCCAAGCATCTTGCATACTGCAAGTAATCTGGGTACTGTAAATCAAGGTCCACATCTACTCAACAGCATTCCAGGGCCTCAACCATTCATATTGACCCTTATATCCAGAATGACAGACAACAATATGGATCATGTGGAGACCGAGGTGGATTAGATAGAGCAGGTTCTGTGAAAATAGGTAGCAGGGAAAGGAACTATTCCCGAGCTCAAACACGACACATCTTCATC
This sequence comes from Mycena sanguinolenta, assembly GCA_014462675.1. Lineage (NCBI taxonomy): Eukaryota > Fungi > Basidiomycota > Agaricomycetes > Agaricales > Mycenaceae > Mycena > Mycena sanguinolenta. Next base: position 267,760 of record JACAZH010000047.1, on the reverse strand, counting down.
TAGGTGACTTGGATCTGAATCTAAATATATATAGTACTCTTATAGTTTTGTATTTTATGAGTAGTATCCATCACTCAATTTACTATGTTGTGTTATTTCAATCAAGAAAATTTCCACAACCAGCAACTTATGACAAAATTGTCCTGTTTTATCATTGACAGAAATCCAGTTGAGCTCACCTGCATTGGGACAAATATACACTTGGTGGGTCAGAGCATTGAATGTTTGCACGGCAGGCATGAATACTTCTTATTCTTTCCACTTGAGTTCTGCAAATGCTCAAGTGTCTCCCTGTCTGTTGTTGATTCATCATGATTATCAATAGTATTATACTTGTATAGCAGCAGTGTACCCAGCTCTATACATAATTTGAACTTCAACCATGCAACTGACTCACGTGACTCATTTGCCATCACAATTGGGACAGAACCAACCAATTCAATTGTCATTTGAGCTGAGATGTGGAATCAAAGAACCAGTTGGAAAAAAGCAGCTGCCATCACATTCCATTCGTCCAAATTCACTGAATAGCCATCAAGTAGAGCTTTGATTGGGTGACAGCATGACAAGTTGCATTCAAGTAGTGATTTTTGTCGAGAAAACTTGAATTACAGTCAAACTAATAGGTGTTCTGGTCATTGAGATAATTTACTGCCCGATGAAGCAAGAGGATGTCAAGCCAAAAAGAGTACATGCCTTAGGTTTGAACACATGCCACCTACAACTGAGGGAACACAGCCAATATTTTTATTAGAAAAAATGTAGTTTCCAATTCTGAAATACATTAGAGACTACAGTCACTATTGAGTGTAGTTCAAAAACATGGTGATTGACCCGCCTACAATTTTGAAAAAGATAATTCCTTATTACATAAGTATTTGTAACATTGAATGATATGGCCTATCATAGCTCAATCCCGGGGAAGCAAAATGCACAAATTGCCTCAAGATCAAATAGAATCGCAAGTAGGCAACATGAGCAGATAAATGAAGTGATTTCAAGCTGTGGATGGACAGCTTTCTCCACAGCCAACCTGCTCCAGTACAAACCACCAAAAAAAAAAAGACTGGGACAGCATCAGCTATTTCACGACTTGTATTCACCATCTGCATCTGTACACAACACACAACTTCGAAGTTGAGGCATGTGTGTACACCTGTGGATCCATACCATTGAAACGCTTGCTCTGCGTCTAGGGTGGAATATATGTGAAGGAAGTATTTGAAAAGGTCTTCGGAACACAACACACACACACTATACTACACACACAACACACAACACACTTGTTTGGTTGAGTTCGGGGTTCCAGACACATTCTAGAAACAAAGGGAAGTTGTTTTAAAGGTTTTATCGATTGTATAGGTGGTTTTGGAGAAGTTAACTCCTTGCAAAGTGTTTGAGTTCGCAGTATTTCTCTTGCAATCAGCTTTCATGAAAAGTCAAAAGACTTCAAATCTCGCTAGAACCAAGTTCTCTTGTATCCAAATCCAATTCATGCACTCCGAAACTGTATTCATTTAACTTTTTCATGCGTAAAAGAGATCTGATCACAATCCAACAATGTATTGCAAGAAAAACAACAGAAACTTTATAGCTGCTAGAGGTTTCTCCGAATGGCCTGACACAATCAGATTACCACAGAAGTTTCCAGCGAAACTTAACTGTAGCAACATGAGGGGTCTGATCCACTGGCGTCTCTAGAGCTAATACAGGCTTTATATACGCTATGACGATTTCTATAAACGGAATATTGTACAAATAGATGACAGAACATAAATAACCTCCTGACTGTAAATACTGCTTACAGCTAATTGCAGTACCGAAGGCATGAACAGAAAAATTACCATTTTGGGAAGATTTTAATCCTCGTGACCGATTTGCCTATAACTCTCTGAGTTTTGCATGGATTGAGCTCAAACCTAGCTAGATAATTCGTACTAATTCATATGCAATTAGTGATAGAGAGGGAATTTTAAAAAATATCATATTTTGTATCTCCTGACACCTGAGGCTTGTCGACATAAATTGGCGCTACTTGGTTCAGTTCTTGTCTGAACGAGCTGATTTTTTGATACTAGGCGCTTCGATGTATAGGAAGTAATGTGATAGAGTTAAAAGTATCAATATTTCCCGTCTGCCTTGTCCCTCCTTCGTTCGACAGCACTCTGTACTGCCAAGACATAATTTGCTTTTATTACCTGATTTTCGAAGTGGAGAAAGTGAGTCAGAGTGTCGTATGACACCCTTCAGTACTTAGACCTCGTCCAGTCCCAGAAAATGCGTGTTATACGAGGGAATTGGATCGTGTCGCATGTCTTTACAGTCATCATCATGTCATGACTTCCCGTGATTTCATCAGTCATGTCTCATCACTTGACGCGTGTCTTTCTTCTTTCTTTTCTACCACAACGACAGCACCACAGCGACTCAAAAATGTCTCAAGCCACCCCAGATTCACTTCAAGTTCTGAATTCACTCTCTTGAACCTCTCTCTGTGGCTGATTCAAGTTCTGATTCTGTAGGTTGGGATTGCTAATGGCATTAGAGAAGAATCTGGGCCTGCTGACGCCCAGATAAACATTATTTGGCATGACAAATCCTTTACCATATCCCGGTCTCCGAAAGTTCCCAAACTCAGGGTTCCGTCTGTGTTTGTACGTGGCTCCCGGTATGTAACTCCGTTGCTCGTCCTTTGAATATTCTGATGCAGTAATCTAGTCTCTCCCTGTTATCGGGCACCGTAGCAATAGAGCCAGAGACACAGGGCTGTGGCCAATCCTGAATCCACCCCACTACCGCGGCGGTGAGATCATCCGAGCGACAACAGCGAGACTGTTCTTGAACACTGAATAAACCATCAATATCTTTGTAGTAAAGTAGATAGATATGTTCTCGAAGATATGATTTTACTCAGCCATGGTGGAATCCTCATTGCAGAACCATTATAATTTATTTTGCCCCTATCTCGATGCCTGACACGTTGTCACAGGTGACCATCATCACGCGACGCGCGTCGCAAGTTACGTCTTACCATGGCCAGAAAACAGCGTGCAGTGCCTCTCAGACAACACTACTCTCGGGATTTGAAGCGGCGCGTCATCCACATGTCTCAGAAGCTCCACCTGAGCTCTACTGAGATTGTAATTATGCTGGATATGCCTCTGCACGTTGTACAGCGTGTACGCCAAGTTTGGAATGAAATTGGTGAGGTTTGCAGGCAACGAGCCCGCTCCGGGAGAGCTCCATTGATGTCTAGACAGGCTATTGACGTGTGTAATCTCACAATTGCTAATTCTCGTCTAAAAACCTTAGATGATGCTCGGGATGCTCGACCATTCGCCAGATCTATATCTCGATGAAATACAAGAGCAAATTGCATCTGTTCACGGGATTGAGATCTCCTTGAGCACAATCACCCGCACTCTCAAACGCCTCGGAATGACCTCAAAGAAGGTAAGTTATCCGTATATAATCAAGGCTCGCCTTTTACTGTTCCCAGCTTTCCCGAACCGCCGCAGAACGATGCGAAGATTCTCGCCGGGAATTTGTTCTGGAAGTTGGGAAGTATCCTCCAGAGTATCTTGTCACAGCAGGATGAGGCCGCGGTCAATATCCTGACCACTTATCGCAACAACGGGTGGTCGTACAGAGGTCTCCGGGCTCCTAAAAAGTGCAATTTTGTACGTGGAATACGGTATGAATTAAAAGTTTCTTAGCTCTCGCTTTCATCTGAATTATTTGGTGTTGCAGTTACTCACTTCTTCCCGCAATAACCATTGACGGCCTCATTTACACGCACGTGAAAGTCGGCGGCTACAATGGTGAACAGTTTGTTGAGTGGCTGGAGGGTTTGCTCCAAGTCATGAATCCCTATCCAGCTCCACGCAGTGTTCTGATCCTCGACAACTGCCGAATTCACCATGTCGATGATGTTCAGGAGATGTGTGATGCGAAGTTCATTACTTACCCTTGCCGCTGTCCAATGACTTACCGATAAATCTAGAGGTGTCAAGCTTCTCTACCTCCCACCGTACTCTCCGGACTTCAACCCAATCGAAGAGGGTTTCTCTTGGATCAAGCACTATATCCGACGTAATGGACAAGAATTTCGGCGGATTGCGGAGGGCGATGACAAGGCTGCACCATATGTACTTGTACGACGCCTTGAGTCAGGTCACAGCCGAGGCCTCGCGTGGCTGGTTCCGTCACTCTGGGTATTTGTAGGTGAACATGATAGTGTGCATTTGCGACTTTACTTCCAAGATATAGATATACATGTTGAGCCACCAATATATCAGAGCCGAGCGCGGCGTGCTACTTTATCCAACCGCTTCACCTCCTTCCTCACTTGCCCCAGTAGATATGCTGCATCGCCCCGAAGAATGTTCCCAAATTTATCTGTCCCTAATTCGTCCACTGTAAAGGTTGTGAGTTCATCGATGCCATAGTAGGCGAGAGCGCGAAGGTTCTGGCCAGCTTCCCGAAGCGATTGTTGTTGGGGAACTTTGGTGATAAGGGTCTCGATGAAATCGACAATCAATCGGTATGCGTCCGCATCATCAGGTGGATCACTTGACATGACAGGGTGTTGCGTAGGAGCGGGTGGACCAGCGGACATGTGCATATATCCGGGAAAGCCTGGCGTACCGTAACCCACAGGGGGCATCGGAGGGAAGCATGGATACTGAAGATGAGATTGAACCGGAAGCGGAGGCGGTGTGGGAGCTTTGGCAGGTCTATGGAACATACTGAACAGGGCACCAGCGTCGGGCGGGGTTGTTTTTGTCACTCCTTTCGTTCCGCAGGCCTAAATGAAATGATAAGTGATAGTAAATCGGCATAAATGGCTTCTTACCAAGCTAACGGCCCATACACGGCGCTGCGGAAACGACAAGCTGATGTGGCTACCGCTCCGGTTAATCTTGCACATCACCGACGGCCCACAGCGGACACATTTACGGTATTCTGCATCAAGCTCCGATAATGCTCTCTTCTCGCCAGCTTCTACGTCTTCGTCATCGTCACCCTCATCCACCGAGTCATTGTGGTCAAGGTCCATAACAGTTAACTTATACTTGCCCCTACCTGTCTTGTTCGTCGGTGTTTTCTTCTTGTTCTTTGCGCGCAAAGAAACCATGTACTGGAGGGTTTGAGATTGTGGGAAAGTAGACAACCGGTATACGTACATTCACAGGAAGCACGGAAATGTTGATTTGGATATCTTTCTTGGTCTTTATTTTTGCGAGTACATCGGTCACTAAACCCTCCCAGTCTTCTTCAGTACGAAGATTGATTGTACTAGCCGTCTTATTCGCTGTTGAGAACTTGTATGCGAGTGTTGGTTTGCGCTCGACGCCAACACAACCAATTGTTTCGTGCATAAGCTCGATGGCATCATCAAAGGAAGTGGAAGATTTGATCGAAAGACGCTGGTGACCCTCTGTGGCGGCCTCGGGGATCATGAACACCATTTCTGTGAATCAATCAGGACATTCCCTGTGCTTCTAATACCTGCAAAGACATACTTGGCGTCACGGTAGCAGGGATCACAATCTCGATATCCTCTTCATCAGATTCAACATCCTCTGGCAGGTAGAATTAGTTTATACGCATTCGGATCGAGAATAAACACGCACTATCCGATTTTTTGGGTTTTGGTACTGGTTTGGCTTTAGGCTTTGGCTTTGGACCTGGTTTCTTCCTAGGAGGTTTGACCGGCTCGCTAGAGTCGCCTTCCGAGCTTGGCTTGACAATCCGGACCTTTGGTTTCGGTCCTGGCTTCTTTTTGGCAGGTGCAGCAAAATCGGCATCAGAGAGGGTCTGAAGTCACCTCCGATTTCCGCTTGCTCGACCGTGTGGCCCGGAGAGGGACAGCTACAGAGCGGGGAAATTCCTCGTCCGAAGGAAGGTCCATAGGCGCCGGAGAGGGAGGGATTTCAAGTGCAGGTGCGTCAGAGGTAAGAGACGAAAGTGAAGTGGGCTGTGAAGGAGTTGGAAGTCGAGTGCTGCTGATATCTAGTGCCTTCTTGCGCTCACGAGCTGCCTGAAGAGACTTCTTGGTGGGCATCCACTGGGACTGAGTGGCACTGACAACGTGCATCGAGTGAAGAGTCGGGTCTGATGAAATCACGGGAAGTCATGACATGATGACGACTGTAAATACACGCGACGCGATCCAATTCCCTCGTATAACACGCATTTTCTGGGACTGGACGAGGTCTAAGTACTGAAGGGTGCCATACGACACTCTGACTCACTTTCTCCGCTTCGAAAATCAGGTAATAAAAGCAAATTATGTCTTGGCAGTACAGAGTGCTGTCGAACGAACGAAGGACAAGGCAGACGGGGAGGATTGAAATCTTGCCAAAATGGTAATTTTTCTGTTCACGCCTTCAGTACTGCAATTAGCTGTAATAAATAGAACCAACAATGAATAAGAGAGAAAATCTATAATCAGCACGCTTTCCTGCTGTGCTGCACGAGTCTATTTGGACTCGCAAATAGGTTAATGACCTTTGACGTCACTAATCCAATAGCCAACATCAGTATATGATGTGATTCTCGCTTGAGTCACGGAACTTCAGAAGCCAAGCCCCGGTAGCTAATTATAGCCTCCTGAGCGGGTGCAACAGTCCTTGGCACACCCTCGGCTATCGTTCTTCATTATTCATGTATTTGTGCAGCCACAATGCTGTTTGTACACCATGACTCGGTCGATCAATGGAACCAGGTTTGACCCAAACCCTTTTGATGGCTCGGTTCGTCTCGTCCGGTCCAACCGGTATGTTCCTCCAGTGCTAATCACATCAGATACCCGCCTTATAATGTTATTTCCATCATGCCCTTGGTTTACGGGATGTACAGCATACCCCAATCCATCTGGATGGTTGAATACACCTTTCACGAAAAGTCTCCTTTGTGTTTCTTGAAGGACTCCGACCCTTTACCAGAGCCATCACGCCTGGAATACACTGACAGAGTTCCACGATACGTTATTTCCCTTATAGCTAACTACCCAGGCCAATAATAGCTCCCGTATTGAAACAATAAGCCATTTATGCACAACTTCATATTTAAATGGTTGTCCTTAGCTAGCAAAATGAAAAATTGCTAGGGTGGCTCAGTGCCAGGCTCATCACCATTTCTTCTTCCTTCTGTGCCATCTCTGTGAAGTGAACCAATACAGGCATGCATGTCCAGCATTCATGCTTGCCTCAGTCACCTGCAGCATGTGCCGCTCCGACACTTGAGAGGTACCCCTCTGCACCTGCTTGTGTACCCATTCCCATCCACTCGCACAACATGCGTACCCACCTCCACGACATCTTGCCAACATGGGGAGTGTTTGTTCTGTCTCAAATGTGCACCCTTGTGTCCAGTCTTATCTCACCCTATGGCATTTGAGTCAGTTATCCACTACTCCCCATCTGCCATGGCTCACATTCATCGTCCTTCTGTGAGTCCCTGGCCTCGTACAAGCATGAAAAGATGTAGAAAAACAGAGTAAAGAAGTACCTGCCTGCCAACGCCCATGAACACAAACACACAGCATGATGGAGGCAAAGTGCAGTGACAAGACACATGATGCCATACAAGCAAGCACCTGCATATATTCTGCTGCGGTGACAGCGTGAGCAGGGAGAAGCTTGATGAGGCAAGAGAAGTGACAGCAGGAGGAGGATAGAAAGTTGGATAGTGGTGCTCACCAACACCGTGATTAGTGTTGCCGTGACCTGGACTTGAAGGGCTTCAAGTTGACTTGAGTCAAGTCAAGCCGAGTTGCACCCCAGACTTGATGCGACTTCGAAGTCAATGGAAGTCGACTTGGAGTCGCTCAAGTAGACTTGAGCACGTGAAAAACAACCAGTTTGTCACCTAGCTCACTTCTCCATCGCACTCAATCACAGTCAGACACAACAGTGACCTACTTCACTTTCACATAGTACTATATGCCTGAGAAGACTGTTTTAAGACTGTTTGAGCATGAGGTTGGCTGGGAGGAATGCAGGATTCCATCAACAGTGGATAGAATAGATGAAACCTCCTTCATAGGTGCCGCTTTTTCTGTTGTTTTTGGTTTGTGCTAATTCTTTGGCGTTCTAGGGATTTTATTGCCCATTCTGTATACTGTGCTTGGGCAGATGGCACCTGGCAGACAAAAATAGCTGCCAGTTCTAAGCTGGGTATCAGCTATTTTGGTGAGATGTTCTCATGATTGAACCACTACCTTCAAGTGGGACTGATGGTTCCTCCACCTTGTGATGCCACACTCGACTGCTCTTCGAGAGCCCGGGATGACCTCCTGTCTCATCACAGGCACCTCGAATCGCTTCTTGACTCTGCCTTGGCCACGCTGGTACTCCTATGCGACTCAGAGACCACTGCAAGCACAACAATTCCATATTCACCGCATCTCCTCCCGGTTGTTCACCACATTGCCTCCCAAATTGCCCTGGTGTCCCCGCTCCTGAAAACGACCTCATGCCCTGCCACAACCGCAACAGCACCTGACGGGACATTACCTTCTCCCACCACCACACAGGCCACCCTTGCCACGGCATGCAGCACAAACACGCCCAAACCCCCCACCACACGCACTGACGGCATCCTGTTGGCACCCATTGCCATCACTCCACCAGCACCCACCATGCCTGCTGCCACCGCCTGTTGGCACCTGAAACAGGTGCTGGATCTCAGATTGAAGGTGTCCCTTCAGGAACAGTGACACCAACACAGCACAGTGGCCGCAGACACCTCATCATCTGCTGTAGTGGGGCACTGAGCAAGCTCCCTACCTTGACGCTTCCGGACTCCCCAAGCCTCTACTATGAAATCATACACCCTTGGCTGACAAAGACACGTCTAACATGGATATTTTGGCAGGAGTCCACTGGACAAAAAACCACAACATTGCGCTGTACCCTGCAGGTGGAAAATACGGGATCAAATTCCTCTGGGGGCACTGGGAGGCCATATGGTCAGGATTATGCCTGCCCCTCACACTTGCAGATGATTGCCTGCTCCCCCCATTTGACACAGACGACAAGTGGCATTCCGTGGTCTTCCATGATGTACCCTCCAAGTCACACGGATCCTCGCCTTCTCCACAGGTCTGATTCTCACTATGCCCGGTAGATGGCAGACCCCGCCCACATAAATATTATCATCTCTCTCTGGATAACTATTACTTATGGACCACACCCTCTAATGTGCTAACACACCGGCTTCAGCCCTATACCTTGTGGATTGTGCACTAGCTGATTCCGCTCTGTGTTCGGTGACTTTGAGTTGCTGGAACAAGCCCAAGATACATAGAAACCATGTCCTTTGCTTTCCTCCTGCTCCCCTTATGATACTTATTTCACTCCCAAAATTGTACTAACGAGGCCATGGCCAAATACCCTGCAGATTCCCACGCACAACTGTCTTGTCATAGTCTGCAAGCTTTCAAGTAGACTAACCCCCATGATAAAAAGGACCTATCACATTAGCTAGATACATGCACCAGGTAGCTGTATTTCCACCATATGCCCTAGGCACAAAGGAAATAAAATGGGATTAAAATTTAAAAAAATTTAAAAAAAAGCTGTTTTGGTCATGAGGCAAACCTAAAGAAACATGATGGTAAAGCCAGTCCTTTTCACCCACTGGCCACCTGAGCTATCCAACAGTGAAGCAAGCAAATAGCCTACAGAGTAAAGAACATAAGACAAATCTAAACAAACACAATCATAAAACCAGTGCTTTTCAGCCACCCACCACTTGAAGTGTCCAAAGATTAAACAAGTGACTAGCCTACATTTTGAAGAAGTCATGGAAACTATTTCCATCAGCAACAATACCCAGCAGTTCTCAGCTTCCAGGTGCAGCAGATGTTCATGCTGATATGTTGATGTGTCTTCATCATGTGTATACTACTTATGGGTATTTCTCGAATCCTTCGGAACTTGCCAGTATGTGGGCATGCACTCGGGGCATCTGTGCGGCTTCTGGATGGTATTTTTATTGCACTTCATTTTCACAGCTGGTGCAAACTTCACATCCAAGCACATTAACTGTTGAACTATTCAGATTTCATATGAAGGTCGCAAGAATCACTGGTAGTGATGTTCCCTATGGTGCTGTGTTCCATTGCCGAGCCTTGTGGGTGAAAGAAGGGCTGGGTTCAATGGAGTCTGTGGGAAGAACTCAGATTCTCAGGTCACAAACCTTGTGAATTGTTTAATTCACCAATGTTCAAGTTCATTTCCAATCTACAAGCATATCTTGTGATGTAAACTGTGTGTATCTTCTTGTTCACCACCAATGTTCAAGTTCATTTCCAATCTACAAGCATATCTTGTGATGTAAACTGTGTGTATCTTCTTGTTCACTAAATTTGTCATTGATTGGGATTGGTTGGATACTAAAATTTTTGTGATATTTCCAAAGAATTCCCAATATCTCAGTCAGTTCTTCACCAATTCACATGAAAACTGGATAGATCTACTCAGCTAATTCATGTGCAATTAGTGATAGAAAGGAATTTCTGAAAATATTAGGTGATAGCTATTTCATGGTTTTGGGCGAGATGGTGGCAAGGATTATTTCCTGAGTTGAGAGCAGGTGGATCATTGCAAAAACATGATTAACAATGTAACCTCTTGAATGTGGGGGATCTTCAATAAGACGGGGATATTCCTTAGATTGTGTCAACACGGATTTGTCTTGGTAGTTGCAGACATGGTCCATAGCAGTGAACTGTAAGTGCTTTTACTCAATCATATAGATCAATATTAATTCCTCAAAAAGCGAAATATCCTTTGGCCTTGGTCAATGCCTTTTTGGATACCTTCAGGCTGGATATTGGAGGGGGGTATGATATTGGGTGCCACTTTGAATCCACTGTGAAGAACCACAGTGAACTTGGTGAAAAGGCCCGAGTCAACTGCTTCCATTCTCTGGTGGGGTCATTCCACAGTCATACCCACAACTGACTTTGCCAGCTTTCCTTCCTGGCAACATATGTTGAAAGGTTGGGCTTGGAAGATCTTGCAAGCCATACTTTTCCAGGTCCAATGGTCTGGCCAAATCCATTCAATATGCAAGTAAATTTCACCGTCAACAAAAGATCACCACCTTCATGAAACAGATTGATGACCTCGAAACCTATGCTAATCTGAGTACATATGACTTCTATTTTCCAGTGTTCTTGTTAACTTTGAAGGGTAGGCAAATTTCTATGTAATAACTATCAGCAGGCAGTCAAGATTTTGAAAACAGAGCCAGAACTCAAGTGGTGGATGGCCCACGAGGGGGTTGAGGACTACGATATGTTCCATGTCTGGCTAGAAGAAGAGCAGGAATATTTGGCAGGAGAAACAGAGATGGACATGGAGGTTGTGGAGGAAAAAAGAGATAGATGGACTGCTGAGAACAATGAGGAATGGGAGGATGAGGACGAGGGTGAAGAGGCAGAGGGTGAAACAGTGTCTGCACTGCTTTACCAAATGTCTGTGCTGTCTGTGGATTGTGAGGATGGGCAAGGAGGAATCAATTGGACTAACTTGTTGTTTTCTTGAGTTTTCCCTTATTTTTTCGCGATTTTTCGATCATTTTTCCTGTATTTTATCCAAATAAACGGGAATGTTTCCTTTTTTGGTAATAAAGGCCCTTCAGACTGCCGCTATTTTTCCCCCCCTTTTTTACGCGAGTTTTCAAGTATTTTTTCTGTATTTTACCCAAATAAACAGAGAAGTTTCCGTAAGGCTGCTGCTCCAACCTTACTACATTCCTCTACCTCTTCCTTCTACACCACTGTGCAGGACTGATGTCGGAATGATGTCAGTTCTTAACTTCATAAGACATCAGCTGAGGACTTCAGTCGGGCGTTGTGGTGATATCAGAACAGAATCCATTCAGCTAATCATTTTCAAGTCAGAGTGACATATAGACTTCGGAATGATGTCAGTGCTTCAATATCGACTTGAATTGATTTGCTGTTCATCCCACCATCGGCTTGACTGAGATTTAAAATATTGTTTAGGTCAATTTCCTCATGCAAAGAACACGGAAATGTTTGAGAGAAAATCAAATTTTATTTGAATACATGTATTAATCGTCATAAAATGCCTGTGATCACTCTTCTACCTCTGGAATGCTGCCTTCATCGGCAGGTAGCGAGTCAGCTGATGGCTCCTCGTCCTCTTCCACATCTGGCTCCCGCTGCTTTCTTTTCTTGGTTTTATTGGCACGCTTCTGGGCCACGACGCGCTGGATCTTGGGCGCCAAGGCCGAAAGGGTCTTCAGATCTTTCAAACAGCTGTCATTGAAAGTGTCGGAGCAGGGACGATGGGTGGACTTGACAGGATCCTCGTAAATCGTGATATCTTCCTCAAAATTGAGCTTCATGGACCTGGTAAGGACAGTAAGCGAAGAGGTACTCTGAGAAAAATTGAAGCATACTCGATGAAATCTTCAGGGCCTGCATCATGAAGCTCTTCAAGCGCCTCGTCGATCTTGGGCCAGAAGTCGTGAATCGAGTGGTTAAACATGCGGAGGTGGCGCCGCTGTTGATGTAGATGGTGGCATCAGCATATCTGCAAGATATAGAAAAGGAATAAATACGCACGATGAATGCAAGCCGATGATAAAGTCCCAGTGTGTGATTCACGCCAGGAGCATGCTGCAAAAGTTCCTCGGCCAGGTTAGCAATATTGCGGAACTCAGATCCATCTTCGATGGATGCCTTGACCTTTCCAATGACTTCAATGACCAGTTTGCAAAAAATGTATTCAAGTCTTACCACGCTCTTCATGTCGCTCCGGACAATGCTGAACTCGCGGCCAAGCCACTTGACCAACTCCGGAGACTCGTTACTGTTTGCTGCTGGGAGTCCTTTCACTTTGTTGGACCGTGCAGCAGACTGGAAACAATGGTTAAAATTGAGAAGGATGTGAATAATCGACTCACAATGACAGCCTTCTCGACAGTGCCAGCATAATACTGAATATTCGGCAGGAGTAACAACGTCCAGATATATTCTCGCAATGTTTTCTAAATGAAAAATCAGCTCCAGAACACAATTGAGAATGAGGTTACAAACGGCAAGAGCTTTGCTTGGCTTCCACGCAGAGTTGCGTTCCCCCGCCTCCTTGTTGAGAAGGTCTTCAACTTGGAGTGTGTGGATGAACTGAAGTGCATGGCGCTCATCGAGGCTTGATGTCTGAAATGAAGTCAGAATCCAAATGCATGTGAAGGAGACGGTGGCATTGGACCTCGATATATTGCCAGAACTCAGCTTGAGACTCGTCGGAAAGCTTGATGCGTTTGAGGGCTCTCTCGCCGAAATTTTTGAGCCGCTCTGTCTGCGGGATGATAGAGGACGAAGTGCCGATGAATGGGTTCGGGGTGGCATCGGCTGGAGTGGCATCGGGCTGCGACTGAGGGCTGGTTAGCGAAGGAACCGGTGAGGGACTGGAAGGTGTGTCTGTATTGACAGGTATGGAGGGAGGAGGCCGAGCCGCTCTTCGACGACGAGCAATCTCGAGAAGGGAGCCTGAGGACATGATGGGAAAGAGGAAAGACGCGAGTTTGGGTCACCTTGCGCAAACAAATGATTATTGTTTGCTGATCACATGTGCGAGACAAAAAATAATCTGGGCTTGCATCGCACTTTAGACAAATTTCTCCATGGCTCCTGCGGCATGGCAGCCACCTCAAGGTATAAAAATCACTGTGATATGAGGTTTAGTTACTCATCTGGAGACCAACAGATGTTTTACCCTTCCTCGAATATTCTGCTGACCGGAAACAAGTGCGATGCACCGTCTGTAACAGCGAGGGAAAAGCCACTGTCAAGGAATTTATTCAATCTAAAAATCTCAAAACTCACCTCACATCTGCGACCCATGTGGCATGCAATACCAACCACCTGGTTCGGGAGAGAGCACGACTTGAGCAGGTCAAACAAATTTCCGATGCTTATAATGCCGGAGGCGTCGAAAATTACCAAAATGCAGCATCACCAGCTCCCTCATATCCTCCGCCCATGTTTCCTGCACCACCCGTCCTCAATGATGTTGATATGGATTATTATGCCGATGTCAATGATGCTCAACTCATGGAGCAAATGGGCCAGACAGTTCCGGTCGACGAAGCCCCAACACCTGAGGAAATTCGGCTGCGCCTTCAGGAAGAATTTCAGCGTATGCTGGAGGAAGCTCATCGCGAGACTCACTTTGGGATTGATGTCGGCGATGGATTTGTTGGCGATGACCTGCCAAAGGAATTTGAAGATGACCAGGATGATGAGTGCTGGGACCGCTCGCTTTTGGAGCAATCAGAATACCGACCGTATCCAAATAAAACAGTAAGTTGACTTATTTGAATATCTTCTTTAAACTCACGACTGGCAGGCAATGTTGCTTGATATTATGGACAATCTTCCCCGAGCTCGCTTTTCCAGCACGCAGATGTCCATGATCATCCATTTTGCAAAACAACTCGGCGCACCAGATGTGCCATCCTTGAAGGCGCTCCGTAAAATGCAGCAGACCCTTCAATCAACCTGCGGGAACAAACCAGTCAAAATCACGTCGCAATTTGGAAATGTCTTCTACATGAACGACATCCGCGAGACATTGGCCCGTGACATGGCAAATCCACTTGTTGCTCCCCATATGCATTTCTATCCCGAGGAAACCGATGGTCCCATCTCAGAAACATACCAGGCCGAGCATTGGATGGAGTACACACCTTCACAGCTCACACCTATGTTTTCCAAAGGCCACAAACGGTTCTGGATCGAAGAGCTCGCCCAACTGAAGAATGGAACCTTCGTTATTCCTCATACATTGATCGTCCGCAATGGTACTCTCACCTCGGATGTGTCGATTGCAGAGCAAACTTCTGAGGGCCAGTGGACGCTCCTGGACCAAGAAATCACGATTAATGCTGATGATTCTGAGCTCGATTACAATGACATAATCGCTCACTTTGGGACGTTGCTCTGGAACGAGGGGTGCAAAAGTCTCGCCGATGCCCAACGAGATGCGGAAACTTGTTGCTGAGGATGAAGATCTCTTTGTCATTATGGCTTCTCCATGGGCCGATGATGTATCCGGCAACAAATCCAAGCAATACAACAAACACATGAATATGTACACAGGAAACGGTTGCCTGCCAGGTGGCTTGCTTCAGCAGGAGTATCATGTCCATTTTATCTCAACCTCACCGAACGCCTCCTCAGCGGAACAGTTTGCAACTTTCCGCGACCATGTTAACAGCACGGAGAAAGAACCTGTTCGGTGTTACAATGCAGCGACAAATCGAAAGTGCCGATTTATAATCCGGACACCAGGACTTCCAGCTGACAACCCTCAGCAGTCGGAAGAAGCGTCATATATGGGCAGCAATGCAAATTTCCCCTGCCGCAAATGTCAGTGGGGCGGGACGCAGGTCGAGAAAGAAACCGAGGAGATATATCACCGGTGTCATTTTGCTGGAGTTGCTCGAGACGCTGCCCAAATTAGGGCAAGGTTGGAGGAACAACTTCGATTATCGACGCTTGGGGATCCAAATGCTGTTATAGAACATCAGCGGGCAACGGGCACGAAGGATAAAATCACCCAACATTGGATCCAATTGCTTCTTGCCAAGTCAAAAGCAATGAAGACAGAAAATAGCCGGCGAACCATGGAAGATATTTCTTCCGAGCTTCAAACATGGCTGGACACCCAGCTGGGAGACAAGATGAATCCTCTCCTCGACATTTCGGGTCTTGATCCTTCTCAGGACATGCCAGTGGAGCTTCTTCACACAATTTTATTGGGCGTAATAAAATACATCTGGCACCATCTGAACACAGCTCAATGGTCAGATCAAGATCGCCACTTACTTGCTATTCGACTGCAGTCCACCGACTTGACAGGACTCACAGTCCCTCCCGTATGTTTTCGTGTTCCCTCAAAGTTGACCTTACCTTACATTGGGGCCTACAATATAGATTCGTGCTGGGTACATGATTCAGTACAAAAACAACTTGATCGGCAAGCATTTCAAGACATTGATGCAAATACTTGCCTTCCATGTTCATGGAATATCGATGCCGGAGCAATTTGCCTTGATCAAAGCTGCAGGTGAACTTGGAGCACGTCTCTGGGTACCTGAAATCAACAAAATGGATGAATATCTGGACGACCTGAAGATTGCCATTGCAAACTTACTCGACGCATTTGATCAGGTCGATCCTCTACGGATTCTGGTCAAAATTAAGCTCCATCTCTTGGCGCATATATCAGATGACATACGACGATTTGGACCGCTACTTCGATGGGCCACAGAAATATACGAGTCGCATAATGCTGTATTTCGACTCTGTTCAGTCTTCAGCAATCGCCTTGCTCCAAGCCGAGATATTGCCATGAAATTTGCTTCAATGGATCGCGTTAAACATCTACTGTCCGGAGGATATTGGTGGGATCCTGTTTTACAACAGTGGACTCAAGCAGGGCGGGGTGTACAGCAGATTCTGCTCACCGATCCAATTTTCCAACGACACTTGGGTTGGACAGCGCTGCCCAAAGTCAACCCCGGATTTGTGAAGGCGATGCCTGCAAAACGGGCCCCACCTGTGAAATGGGATCAGACAAAAGCATCAGCACATTGGGCGATGAATACTGCACCACCTTCCCCAGACAGTTCTTGGCGTATGGGCCATGCTGTTACAGCCCGGAGTGGGGACAAGGCCATCATTGGTTCTTGGGTCTTTGGACTTGATTCCAAAGGAGCTACTGTGATTGGTCGAGTTGCAGAACTCTTGGTTGGCGAAAAATCACTGGCAACAGTTGAGCAATTTATCTGTACTGACAAACTTCACCCAGAGTTTGGCTGGCCCGTAATACGCCGTCCTAATGGTGCCGAAATCACCAATGGTCAAGGACAGTCACACATCGTCCTGGATACAACATCACTCCAGTTCATCTGCTCTGTGCAGCATGACTGTCGGATGTGAAACTGCAAGCCAGGGATCAGTCGCAAGGAGCGCCAAGAACGCGAAGAAACAAGCCGGGAAACCATGCTAATCAAGCATGCTGACGATGATCAATTCGTGCTGAATATGAGCGCTTTGCACAACTTCACCAAGCTTCGCCGGGTGCTTCCACAGTCATTGACAAGGCTAAAAGCACTCCATGAAGATCGTCCCAAGTTCCATAAGGAAATGACCGCACAGGCCAGCAGCATCCGAATAAAAAAGCGGAAGAAAATCGCTGAAAAAAGACGGCAAACGGCGGAAGCAAAGAGGAAAGAGGCTGAGCTGGCAGCGGCAGCAGCTGCCGAGGCCGAGGAAGCTCTCAGACGCGCAGAGGAAGGGGAGGATGACTCAGAGGAGGATGAACAAGAGCCGAATGAACACCAAAACGAGTTACAGGCGATTCTGGAGTCCGACAATGACGTTCCTGAGTCAGAGGCTGAAGATGAGATCGAGGAGAGTAATGTGGCAACATCCAGATGTGGGCGGAAAAGACGACGATGTTGACTTGTGTAATATCTATAGAATGATTGGACCTCGAAGTAGTGGTGTAAAAACAGCGAGAATTGCAAGTGTAACGGCAAGACTTGCGCAGGATGGGAGAGGACGTCAGAATGTGTGACTGGTGTGACTTTGGGTGACTGGATGAAAGTCAAATGTTGCAGTTTGAACAAGGCCAGGTCTGCCGACCATTTGGATAGGTTCAGGACAATTGAATTCCAAGAAACTATTTGTATTATTTTTCCTGCTATTTTACCAAACCCCCTCCGACCTCTGTGGCCTTAGGCCAGACTCGCCAGAGGTGACAACTTCATCCCAAAACGGCAAGCCGAGGCAGTGTGTGATTGTCTGGGCACGGCGATCCGGTCTGACGTACCATGGGAAATCAGTTCGAAATCGTTACAAGAGTTTAAAATGTTGTAAGACTGACTTGAGAAATACATCTTTGAAATGTTAGTTTGATATCATGGAGGAGATATCAGACTGATTGATATTTTATATCATTCTGAGGTCTATACAACATGCCGGATTGATTCATCATCCAAACATCGTCCTGATTTCTCCTTAGGGTGGTGGTGTAGGATTGGTTCAGCCTTTACCATCCAACTTGTACTGCCATTGTTCCATGCTATCTGCACTATATGATTGCTATCCATGCCGACCTCATCATATTTTCCTTATCATTGACTTGCCCAGACCCCTCCTCAATGATCACCTATACCACCTTACTTTACATTGCCACTGTTAAGTCATTATCCTTATATATGTTATGTTCTATTCCTGTACATATCTGACTGCACATTGATTGTGACCATCCTGTAGTTACGGATCTCCTCTTCTTGGTCTTGACCACCATGTACCCCTTCTATAGTGGCCCCTCTTGAATGACCACACTATTGTTCTGTGATTCTTGGCTACTCTTAGTTTTGTCTGGCCGACTGCTCTAGTGTTTGACTGCCTCCACAACATGGCAGCCTTCCAGTTTCTTTTTTTTTTTGGTAGTACAGGCCTTTCTGACAGCTCCTTTTTTTTTTTTTTTTTTTTTCTTTTTTTTTGTACCATTCAGTAGCATGTTTCACTTCAATGTGTGCCACAACAACTTTGAGCTACTTATTTGAACAAATTTTCCAAATGAATTTGTCCTGGCTTACTGCTATAAGATGGCACAAGAAAAGGGCGAGTCACTTGTGGACTATCTTCTTCACTATACACAAGTACACCGCATTCTTGCAGGTTGATTAGTGCCGATGGTCAGACCACACAATACTACCTGGTGAGGTGCTCAACCTGAGCACTGCAAGCAGGGACATGGTTCAATTTTCCTGTGCTCGTGAATATTTGACAGGTTTTGATGCACTGTAGATGGCCTCTCTATTGACCTTTGCAATTTATATGCTCACTGACCATCTGCGAGTGCTAACCAAGCTCTGGGCTGAAATTCTCAATACAGTTGGGCTGTTACATGCACCAATGCCAGATAACTTCTGAGACATGAAGTATCTGCATGCCATGCTGAATGGCACATCTTGTCCCTTTCTTTTTCCATCCTCAGCTAATGGTCAACGCAGAAACATTAGGGCTTTATCCTCCAGTGTGCGTTTCACACTTGCTCCCTGCACTGTATTTAACTTATCATAAACAGGCCAATTAATCTATGAAGCACAATGGTGCCAGTGATCTTCCCCTCCATGACTGATGGGATGCTGTTCCACTTTCCCACAAAATCCAAGTACATGTCAATTCTCCGGGTATCTTTGATTTACTTTGCTGATCGCTTGCCAGAGTTATATACAGTGCGATAATGATGCACCGGCAGACAGATATATGGGAGCCAGACAGTGTGTGCACACAGTTGAAGGATTTCGGACTTACACAGCCTGTGCAGCTCTCCAATAGGATCCTAAAGGATTCACTAATGAGTGACTTTGCAAATATTGTATGGGTCTCATTGACAACCAGCGTCTGTTGCTTTCATACTTACCTGTTCAGCAGTAACCCCAACCTGTTTATCTTCCTTCCATTCAACACTAGTGAGTGAGCAAACGTGGTCACTCCCTTGCTGACCACGGACCCCTTCAGGCCCCCGTATTTGCATCAAACAGTAGTTCACATACTGTACAATTTCATTCAATTCGGTAGTCACGCATCATGCACCCCTGTGTCGATCACGAACTTTGGTCGGAGTCATGCGTCATGCAGACCTCTGTCGAATCTCCTGTGGTCACGCAGGGCCTAAAATTGCATGAAACTCTCAAATAGGTGCGAAAAAGTGAAATTTTTTGGTTTGAATGCCAAGAATTTTTTGTTGTCATGCAGAAATTTGGCGTCTACCGAAATGTCGAATTGCTAAATTGGGTCACGTGTCACACGCCATGTCGATTTGAATGAAATAGTACAGTACCACGAGGCGTCTTTCTTCCTGGTTCATCTCCTCTAGAACTTCTCAACATATCATTCATTCCCACTGTGCAACCAATCACTTATACTCCATCCGATACCCACTCTGGGGCAAGAGGTCCGAGCAAGTTGCGGCGACACATCTAACAATGTTCATTGAAGTGTCTGGCTGTCATGGTATCTTTGCATTCAATGGGATTTATTCATTTTGTCATGGATTCCAATGGTGCTGGCGGAAAACACGGTGGTCTGAAAGGAGTCAAGCTTTCATTGATCGGCAGTTTTCGCAGAAAGGTAGCGTTGTGTGATGGAACTTTCATGGTGAAAATTGAACACAGCTACTCATTCCAGACTGTCAGCACCCTGTGTATCACGGAGACTCTCTCAATTCTTCAGGTTGCATGGAGTTCAGTGAGTTGAGTCATTGTTGAGGAATCAACTTGATTTGAATGGGGGGATGGCAGAGTCTGAAACATTGGCTTGATAAAGAAGTTCAAGTTCAATTTCCCTGAAATGAATTGAAGAAATTCAAGCGTACTCGAGTTCAGCCTCTTTGATTCAAGCCTGGAATCTTCCACCAAGCCAAATGGCTGGTTGGGTTGTAGGAGCTGATATTGAGTTTGCTATTCAGGTTGATTTTGATTCAAGATTCTGAATTGGAGCTGGAATCAATCATAATGTCATTATCTGAAGCTGGCTGCTGAATCAACATAGTCTCTCGCACCCAGATGCTTCAAACCTTTCAATCTTTTTTTTATTTTATTTTTGAGCATTTGATGTAACAATTCCTATTCTGACACAACTCGGCAGTTGAAGCAACCGGGCTGTTCGCTCTTTTGAAGCGGGAAAAAACATATGGTATTTCCCCCCTTCTCTTACGACCACTCCTCACCATGTCCAGTGTGGAAAATCTGAATGACTCAAAGGATCCCAGCCGCAAAGCTTCTTCTGGCCAAGCCCTTTGCCCCCCAGTATTCGGGAACAAATTGGAAGAATGGGGATTCCTTAAATTCCGTCTTGCCCAAGCTTTGCAGATATTCAGACAGTTCGAGTTTGTGTCTGAATAGATATGAAACATCATGCAAACTCCCTTGGGGAATCGTGGATACGACGAAGGCCTTGCTGGTTATATTACAGTCCAGGTATCTCTGGATGTGTCCTCGGCAGTGATGAAGACAAAAGACACAGAGACATATGCGATGAGATTCAGGCGCGGAGAGAAACTCTGTGGTCAATGGCTGCGGAAATGTTGGCGGTGTGGATGATGAAAGAAAAAAAAAAGAAAAAGCAGGAATAAAAACAATAAGCAAAATAAATAAATAAGGGAATGCGATGCTCGTCACCGCCGTGGTGGCATAGCCCCCTGGCGCCGAGCAGGGCAACTTCATCCCAGTGGCCCATGACTGCATCTCAAAACTGCGTCATGCCTCGCCAATGTCCAGGGCCTACATTGTGCCCCTCCTGCAAGAAACAAGAAAAGCATGATCCAAAAGAAAGCAGGATAGAAGCACTAGACCAGTGCCGAGTTCAGTCCAGGAGCACGCTCGAAGTCCGTCATTGAAAAAAAGTGGACCAGGTCTTGTGAGGGGGTAGCGTTCGTTAGAGTGTCCGAGGACGTGGGAGAAGGATAGCGTGATAAAGAAAGGAGGTGGTGCAAAGGGCAGTGAATGGAGCTAAATGACAAAGGGGAAGCAAGGGTCGCACTTAAAAGTCGCCGTGCTGCTGTGTTAGTGCCGATGTCGATGCTGGAAACCAATAAAATGTACAGGAAGTGTCCGCCGTGGCCGAAGACACATCTTGGATCCGAGGATGGCGTACAATGCAATGGCAAGGCACACTGCATGATTCAAGGCATCGTAATATATCGAGTCATGAGCATGAAGGTGTCTCAGTTCATGTAAAGTTAGCAGTCGTCACTCTACTGTACTTTTTCATTCAAATCGACTCGGGGTGTGACACGTGACCCATTTGAGCAATTCGACATTTCGGCAGCCACCAAATTTCTGCATGACACTGCAAAATTTTCGACATTCGAACCGAAAATTTTCGTTTTTTTGCATCTGTTCCAGCCTTTTTTGCCATTTTAGGACCTGCGTGACCGCCTGGCGGGGCGACAGAGGTCTGCGTGATGCGTGACTCCGACCAAAGTTCGTGATCGACACAGGGGTGTGTGACACGTGACTGCCGAATTGAATGAAAAAGCACAGTACTAGCGCAAATCGAAACAGAACAAAAGAGAAGAAAAGTGTGAGCACAACAATACTCACAAATCGGAATGTCCTTGGTCTTTATCAACTCTATCCACCAGAGTCAGTCTCAAATCCCAACCTAGAGGTGAGCTCAAGGGGTTTCCACGTGTAAAATTGATGCTATGATGCTGGTTGGTTGGTCCCCCCAAGGAACCCTTAAAAATTTCTTTTTAACCAAGGTCTTTGAGACTTTCAGGGGTATCCAAATGCTCAATTACTTCATTCCTGCTGCTTGGAAAGCCTCCTGGGCACAATTTCCAGAATTTCGGCCCAAAATGGAAGGTACCTCGCAATCTTGACAGGTGGCTGTGACATTTTCTCGACCATAATGTGCATTCAATCTTATTCAAGGCTTTCTCACCAGAACAACCATATAACAAGCTATTCTAAATGCTGGCAGCACCTTGACATCATTTAGAGGTTTTGTCTGCGGCCTGAACTGATTCACTGGCACAATGGCTCGGATTTTTGCAATTCCACGAACCATTCTGACCTCCTACTCTGCGCTTGCTCTGCTCTAAAGAGGCTTGATACTTCAAATTTGAAAGCGACACTTGTCTCGATCATTGAATATCTGCCATTGCGGACACTTGGAGCAAGACCGCAAGATATAGCCGGTTTGCGGCCCACTTCAAGTCATGTAAATCCCCGTCAAAATTAAGCAAGTTGTGAGTGCCTCGGTGTCGAATTTGCCGTGTGACTTCTGGGAGCGAGGTAACAAGCCACCCGATGCTGGGAGTCCGACTTGATAAGCCTGTTACACGGATAGAGGAATAACTCCCCG
Source organism: Mycena sanguinolenta (assembly GCA_014462675.1). Lineage (NCBI taxonomy): Eukaryota > Fungi > Basidiomycota > Agaricomycetes > Agaricales > Mycenaceae > Mycena > Mycena sanguinolenta. The sequence goes on along the minus strand of JACAZH010000047.1, from coordinate 244,818 downwards.
CTTCACGTCCTTATCTGCGCGAGATCAAGGTGTTTTCGATCAAGTAGCTTGTGTTCTTGCTGCAGTGCGTCTTCTCATTACACACCATGCCATCTCGAATTGAATCGATTTTTTTGAGTAGGCCTCGCCGTGTCTTCTGGTCTGCATGAAAGCGGCTCTGTGGTCGCAGACAACAAGAACCGCATTTCCCGCAGAGGACTGGCTACTTGTAGATACCACATCTCCTTCTTTACCTCCCATCTCGCAACTTTATCCGCCATACTCGTTCCTCTTCTTCGTCTCCATGACCTTATCTTTGGCTCTGATTTCCAGTTCCATTTTTCTTGCCTCCATCGAGTCCATCTAACGCATCCGTGTGCAGGTCCTCCCAATAATAAGATTAGCGGCACTTTCATGTGAGCACGTCGACATTGCTGTGGCGAGTATCATCATGAGATAGTGCTGATACAGTTGCTTTGGGCTTCCTTTTCCTTTGTTTTCGTGTTTTGCTTCGCTGCGTGCACGGCGGGCTGAGTAGGCCAGCGCCCTCGAAGCACAGAGAGCGGACAACACTTCTGGCGGCATTGACATGCGGACACCGTGCGTGCAGACCGAATTCATGTCCAGGTGCTGCCACCTGAGTCTGCGACGTCGCATGTGATGGTCGAGGTGGCGACGAGCATCGCTATCTCTCCCTTTTTGCATTCTTCTCCTTTCTGTCCTTACCTCTTTCTGGTGGATTCTCATACACCTACACTGCCACTGGTGCAGATCATCTCAACGTCCCCAGTGTCCCCCACATGCATTCCATGACTCACCCTCTTGTCGTCCCTCATCCACTTGTGTTTTCATCCACATTGAGAGCCCATTCGTAGCCATCCGCCCGATGCGCAGATGCAGTAAGCTTCCTTACATGTCTGCTTTCATGCTCGTACAACAGAGGGTCTGGGCCAGGTAATACCATATATGCTCGCACACAGCGGCTCCAATTCGAGACAGCACAAGGACGATGCAGTGAGTACACATCGATATCACGGAACGACAGAAGCTGAAGTCGGGGTATATGCGGCACATGTTGTGCAATGCGCAAGTGGATCCATTCCATTGACAGCTTCTTCAATCTAGATGCTCGCCTCCTTGTGATATTTGACTTTTCGCACCTGGCAATTGTTTCACTTTGCTATCATTCAAGGTGCATCTCTGCTGCACTGCACATAAATTCAATTGAATTTCTTCTCTGCATCATATCGTAAATGGTAGAACAAGACACATTCAATGTAAGTTGATTTGTCGATATTTAGCTTGCAGTTGTTGCTGATGTAAACAGAAATGAAACATGCTACAAAATTGGGAATAGCTAGCTCCCTACAGAAAACAAAAAGCAAGGGCACTATTTAAATTCAAGCTATATAAATACAGACAGATCACATTCAAGGATATTTCTAGTCGCTGCTACCTTTCTGCCTGAGTATGCTGTTGCTAATCCACCTCAGACTCCACCTGATCCATATTGGTATTTGCAAGTCCAGCTTTTTGGGTCAAGATAAATGCTTTAGGCATTGGGATGCGAATTAAATGATTTGAAGCATGCAGGATGCTTAGATTGGTGTTGGCTGAAGTCTGTTTCTGTTGGTCTGGAACAATAGGATCAAATTGTTTTTCACATTGATGCTCTTCCGGATCTGAGCATAACACCTCTTTATTGACTGTGGTATGGCCATCCGAAATCTGTTTTTCATTCTTCAGCATACTATGAAGGTCCCTTTTGCGATGCTCCACCATGGCTGGATATGTTTGTGCTAAATTATGCATAGTGCACTGTGTGTGTGGATGATTGTGTCCCAGTAGCTGCGTTTGTTTTGCTAGCACCAAAACTCCAAGGACTCTGGCCTGTTTGTAGTCCTCAAGATCTGAATATGTTTTCACCAGATTACCCATGAAGTGCAAGGTGTGTGGATGGTCAATACCCAAAACACGCTGTTGTGCCTCCGCCACAAAAGCCCCTAGTTCTTTTGCCTTCTTATGCTCTCCTTGATGTGAGTAAATTTCTGCTAGATTACCTATAGTAAGAAGTGTGCTTGGATGGTTGTCACCCAGCAGTTGTTTCCGTTTCTCCAACAAAATAACACTGAGATTTTCAGCCTTTTGATACTCTCTTAGCTCATCATATATATTGGCCAGATTACACATAGTCCACAAGGTATCTGGATGATTGTTACCCAGAATCTGCTTTCGTTTTTCCAGCACAAAAACATACAGTTCTTTAGCCTTGTAATGCTCTCCAAGATATGAGTATGCATTGGCCAGACTACCCATAGTCCACAAGGTGCCTGGATGATCATCACCCAGAATTTGTTTCTTTTTTTCAAGCACAAAAACATTCAGTTCTTTGGCCTTGTGATGCTCTCCAAGGTCTGAGTATGTCTTAGCCAGATTACCCATAACCACCCAGGTATTTGGATGATCATCACCCAGAATCTGTTTTTGTTTCTCCAGCACAATGACATTCAGTTCTTTAGCCCTGTGATGCTCTCCAAGATCTGAGTATGTTGTAGCCAGATTTCCCATAGTCCTCAAGATATCTGGATGATCATCACCTAGAATCTGTTTTTGTTTCTCCAGCACAAAAACATTTAGTTCTTTAGCCTTGTGATGCTCTCTAAGATGTGTATATGTACCAGCCAGACAACCCATAGTGTGCAATGTTTGTGGATGACTCTGACCAAGAAACTGTTTCTGTTTCTCCAGTGCCAAACTCTGGAGTTCTTTGGCTTTGAGATTGTCTCCTAGTCCTGAGTATGTCCTTGCCAGATTACCCATAGTCACTAAGGTATCTGGATGATCATCACCAAGAATCTGTTTCCATTTCTCCAGGACAACAACCTCCAGTTCTTCAGCCTTTTGAAACTTCCCTAGATCTGTATATGTAACAGCAAGATTCCAATAGTCTTCAAGGTATCCAGATGATTATCACCAAGAATCTGTTTTTGATTTTCCAGCACAAAGATATTTAGTTCCTTAGCCTTGGGATGCTCTCCAAGATGTGTATATGTAGCAGCCAGGTGGCCCATAGTGTGCAATGTTTGGGGATGAATCTGGCCAAGAAGCTGTTTCTGTTTCTCCAGTGCCAAACTCAGGAGTTCTTTGGCATTGAGATTGTCTCCTAGTCCTATCTATGTCTGTGCTAGTTTTGTCATGGTGAAGAGAGTACTTTGATGGTTGACACCTAGGAACTGTTTCTGTTCCTCAAGCACCTCTTCCAGAAGATTTCTGCTGTCTGCATACTTTCCAGCTCCCCAAAAAATCAATCCATATTGAAATCTGAAATTCAAAGCTATTTTTGTATGGCTCTGTACAATCTTTTCAACATGTGGACATAATTGCAGACTAGCCAATTGAATACTCTGCTCTGGATGGACTGAAATAGACATGCCAAGTATTGCTCCTACAGCAGACTTGTATCCTTCTTGATCCCTAACTGTTGTTTGACACCATTTATGTACTAATGGATGGATAGAAAAGGCCTTTCTTTCTGGATCAAAGCTAATCAATGAATAGGCTTGGATCTCATTCATAACATATGAAAATTTCAAAAGGTCGCATTCACCACTTGGCCCACAAAAGTGTTTGAGAAATTTCAAAGTGTTGTGCAACTCCTCCCTGGATGGCCCATCAATTTGAGATTCATATTTAGAGGCATGACTGAAGATTTCTTCTGAAATTCCATGGTGATGGAGGAATGAACAGTGCTGTAAGAACATAGCAGCTGGTGGGCTGAGCTGGTCAAAGCTTAGGTACAGTGCCTAAAATATTCTTTAACATCAAAATTGAGGAAGTTCATCATTTATCTGACCTGTACAATTTCCACTGCAACTTGTGTGGAATTAATTGTGGCATCTTGTGCAGCACTCTTGAGCAACAGTGTAATTGAATCTTTCTCTTCCATGTCTGATACCAGAGAATATGACCCATAGACACAGTGTCCTGGATTCCAAGAAGTGATAATGACATTCCCATGAGTGCACCGAGGAATAAAATCATTCAGATTGATCTTTGGATCATCTGCATTATCCAAGAGAAGAAGCCATTCTTCAACTTTGCTCCTGAGCCATAGTAAGCCATCTTGTTGAGACTTTCCAGAATGTTGCATAGCTATGTTCTTGAGACCCAACTCAATTGTTGCAATGGTGCTAGCGTCAATAAAGAAGATACTGGAAAAGCTAGATATCAAACTCAAGCAAAGACACTCTTCCTGTTTAGAACACAAACTCAGAGATGAGGACTCATCAATGAATTTCAGAGCAATCTGTGTCTTCCCAGCACCACCAAGGCCATATAGCACATAAATGTTTTGTTTTTTGTTTGAAGAAAAAAAAGTCATGCATTTTGTCAAGAATATCTCTTCTGCCTTGGAATATTCTTGACGGAGGAGGACATTGAATAGTAATTCAATCAGCTCGAAAGTTGCCACCAAGCTGAAATGCCTGCTCCACAGCAAGTGTGGCATGCAAATTCATTACACTCAACTGGGGTGTGCTGATATGGACAGTGGGACCCAAACCAGCACCACCTAGGCCACCAGTACCATGTGGGTGTCCATGACCACCATGACCACCTTGGCCACCTACTCAAAATCTATGATCATCTGGCAGGGTAACATATTTTTTCACTCACCAGTTATGTTCAGTTGTTGAGCTTCCTCAGAAAGGATGATTTTGCTATGAGGTGAGTGTTCCTGGTCTGAATCACCCTTGTCTACTTAAAATGAGCGTTTTTTTTTCTCAGCGGGATATATCTCATCTCCTACCGATAATGTCCAGCTTCCGTGAATCAGCTTGTGAAAGCATGAGTTTGCCAAATTATTGGAGATACTGATTCAGACGATTTAGACGGCAAATCTTTGCAGATGCACATCAGTTGCTGGCCAATTTTGGGCAAGCAAGAACTGACACAGGAACGGATAGGATGTGTGCGTGGTCAGTGGGGGAGTCTGAGGACGGCGAGGAACAAGCAAGTCACATGGTGGGTTTTAAGCATCCTTTGCCGCCCAGGCTAAATACAGCAGCACTTAGACTCTTCACAGCGAAGATAGCATCCGGATATTCAATGTCTTCATTTATCCACCAATTAAGGTCATTTGAATAACCGATTTTCACGGACAACTGCCAATGCAAGGATCAGGGATACGGCCTTTGACAGCTCTGTATGATACTAATCGTGAGTCTCTTTTATACATTTTTATTGCACTCATTCCGTCAAGCGGGATACCATCCGAGCTCTCACAGGTGTACGTATTCTCTACTACCGTCGCTTTTTTCGAATTCTGTCCTTAAAACAGTGGGTCACACTTTGAATGCTGCTCTGCCCGCTTTCTCGCCATTTCATCCTAGGCTGAGCTTCGGGGCAAAGGTGCAGCGATCGTTTTATCTTCGGTATGTACTTCTCTTGATCTCTTTTATCATCTCTATCTCCGGTGGCGTAGTTGCTGCGTTTCACCTAAGGGAGGAACCAGGAAGTGACATGTGTGACACCAAAGTGGAGGTGTGTGGACGCGGATACAAGACAAGGCATGCGGACGACTAGGACCAATGGGAGGTGAAGATGGGTGCGGCGTCTATTGAGGAGGTGCCCAGGACCATGGGCCTGCTGTTGGCGCGATATGGGTGCGAGAGTCGAATCACTGATTCACTGAGGACGACAGGGTTCTGGACAACCCAGCATGGCGTGTCAGCCACTCGATGAGAGCCGCCCTTAAGTTGAGCGGATCCTATGGGGAGATCGGGCAAAACTATGGGAGGAGATGGAGTTGATCTCCCTTTTTTTCTGGCTTCAGCGTTGGTAATGGAGGACCGGCGTGCATATGCACCGGGACCTGCTTCGACGGCGGCGACGATCGCATACCTGGGCACGCCATGGTGCCTCACTGATTCGGCATCTGTCACCGTGCGCGCTCGTCTGTCCGCGGCTGAGCCTGATGTGGCGGGACTTGTGCGAGAAGAGCGGGACGGGGATGACGGCGCACGGGTTTAGCTGCTTTTTCCAAAAGCACTTCCTCTCCGTTCTTCTCCCCGATCGTGCTGAATTTATTTTTCTTCACCGCCGTCGATTATTTCGACAGTGATTATACTCAATCCCAGTGGAATAATATTTATTTAATTCATGCCCCTGCAAAATGCCAAACCGTCTCAAGTACAATCTATTCTTGCTTATAGCATGCAATTGTGAGCATCTGCTGGGTACGCGCCAAGCTACAGCTCAGCTCGTCGATATGAAATTACACAGACACGTATGTTGATAGTGTATGTACAGCTCTATATAGCTAGCGAGGCAAGTGGAAATCGGATGACGGATGGCGAACAAATATCCTGCGAAGAGATAGGTGCAACACTGAGAGGCGAATCATAGTACCGTGTCATGCGTCCAAGCGGGTCGTGGGATCCATCCTCAAACCCCGCCGCCATTCTCTTGCACCTGCTATCCATCAAGAATACGCCGCTTGATTCCGCTCCCCACTTCCCGCACCCTCCCTCCGCTCGTTGTGGCCGAAAGAGGGTCGAAAGAGGGGTTGCGGGAACACTGAGCAGTGCCGAAGCTCTCGGTGAAGCTCGTGGCGCTAAAACCCACCCATATCCTTCCCTTCCCAAATCCCGAACTCCCCGCCGCGCCGCGAAAGCGACAGTCCGGGGCTCGGGAGGGCTTCCCAACGCACTAACCCCTCTCCCACACATCTCTTCTTCGCTCACCCCGCTCCCCTTGGCCGTAGCCGATGTCAGAGTGTGAGTACGAGGGAGCACGAGGAACACCGACGTCGGTGGATGGGGTCGAAATGCGACGCAGGGAGGAATGAACCTGAGCCCGAAGGCAAAGGGAGAAGGAGAAATGAAGCCGAATCCACCAGGCAGCCTCCCGTGTGCGCCTGCGTGGGTGAAACGGCCGAGGAAGTCGTCCACATCCACATCCAGGTTGATAGTCGAGTGCACCCCTGTCGCAACGGGGACACGCAGGGAACGAAGAGCGGGATGCGGCGGAGAAGGGGAAGACGAAGGAGGAGGTGGTGGTGAAAGATGAGGCGCGCGTCGAAGAAGTGGCGCTGGAGTGGGATTTTTTGCTCCACTTCGGCTTCACTTTCTTGGATCTTTTTGGGTTTGGGGGTATCTGGAAACGGAAGTTAGCACACGTCGACATCGAGCAGGGAATGTACATGAGGTGGAGGGAGGAGGGCAGAAATATACAGCAAGGAGAAGCGGAATCGACCTCAAAGGGAGCGGGACGGCGGGAGCGAGGAACAGCAACATGGTGAGACAAGAAGGGGAAAAGACGCACTTCCCACATGTGAATACAGCACCACACTTCCTGAAATCGAGCCCCGTTCCTTCACTCGACCTCGACCTGTTCTGCGATCACCCAATGGGCGGCGTGTGAGGGCCGCGCGTAGGGAGAGGCTGTCGAGATTTGCGACTGCTTCGTCTTCCGCCGCTTGTGGTTCACCATGTGGGTGTGCGTCTGCGGTCGGAGGCGGAGAGGAGGGTCGGAAGCGGACGGAAGAGCAGCGCTGACCCCCCCCCTCCCCGTACGCGAGGCCGTCCATCGCGTAGGTGGGGATGTGGGGAAGAGAAGGCGCAGGTGGGAGGTGCTGGAATAAGATATGCGTCGTTGGGTGTATGCGGCGCCTCCCAGCGCAACGGCCAGCCGTCCTGTTTCTTTGCGCGCGCGCGGCGTCGAGTTGAGATTGGGGCAGAGGCAGAAGCCGCCGAGGAGGGCCCCGCCACGATCCGCGATGCGGTCGTCTGTGCTGCGTCGGTCAGACTCGGTTCCGCCGCCTATTGCGATTCGATGCAACTGCGTCCGTTCCCCCGCACCCGCATCCTCGTCACCCCCGCAGCGAATATGCCTCGGCGTAGTGACTCACAGTGAGAGAGCGTCCAGGTCGGCTGAGGCCTTCGAGCTCATCCGTGCGTGGCGGCACCTGAGGCTACCCCGACCTGACCCCCTTAGGGCCTAACTGTCCCAATGAGTTAACTGTCCCAAAGGGGGTCTGGTTTAGTGGAGCATCCCATAGGTGTTGGGCTTTCCCATATCTGTGGGCTTTCCCATGCTGGTGGGCTATCCCATAAGGTATCCCGCCGCAGGCGGGAAAGAAAATTTTTTGGGTTATCCCACAGACCCCCTTGCTGGTGGGACCCCTGGTACCACCTGGGCGAAAAATGCATTTTTGGGCCCATTTCTGCACCGATTTGGATGGTCCTAGGTGATTCTGAAAGCTATGGCTTGGGGCTTTCTTGTGGCACATAGAGCATGAATATTGAAGCATATTTGTTTCCAGCTGCAGCTGGGCGAAAAATGCATTTTGGGGCCCATTTCTGCACTGATTTGGATGGTCCTAGATGATTCTGAAAGCTATGGCTTGGGGCTTTCTTGTGGCATATAGGGCGTGAATATTGGAGCATATTTGTTTCCAGCTGGATGAAAAATGCATTTTGGGGCTCATTCCTGCACTGATTTGAATGATCCTAGGTGATTCTGAAAGCTACAGCCCAGGGCTTTCTTTTGGTGTATAGGCATGTGTACAGGGTCACTTTTATTTTAGGTCCCCAAATTCAGCTGCTAGCATTCCACACCTGTTTGTTTTTGTTCTATAACCTTTTGTTTTAGTGCATGGTGCAACCCAGCCTCATTGCTTTCATTCTGTACCCTTATGCTTCAGTCTGTGGTACAAGCTGGCCTCATTTGCTTCCATTCCATACCCTTTCTCTTTAGTCTAAGCTGGCCTCATTTGCTTCCATTCCATACCCTTTCGCTTTAGTTTGTGGTGCATGCTGGCCTTGTTCACTGCCATTCCGCACCCTTTCGCTTCAGTATATGGTGCATGCTGGCCTCATTCACTTCCATTCTGTACCCTTTCGCTTTAGTGCGTGTTGCATGCTGGCCTCATTTGTTTTCATTTCATACCCTTTTGCTTTATTTTGCTTTTGTAAGCACTCTTACATATTGTACACATACCCTTTCACCTCAGTGCATGGTGCATACCAGCCTCATTCGCTTTCATTCCTTATCCTTTCGTTTGATTGCACTTTTTGCAAGCACTCTTACATATTGTACATGTTGAACTTGTATCAAGTACAGTACCGGACAATCAAAGACAACAAATTGATAATTAATTAATTACAGGAGAACGGCTTTTTTTATAGCAAATCTGAGTTCATATTCGGACTCCCAGGCCTCGAAAGAGGTGAAAAAACCACCTCCGAAGTTTTTCCCACGAGAAATTAGCTGTGGCCAAATTTTTGGACCCAAAAAATGACTTGTGTGTACCTTTTCGGGGGTCAGGAGGGACCAAAATTGCTGGATGAGGGACACTGTGATGAATTTCGGAAGTATCAACACATGCATTAGATTATGCCATTGAGCAGAATTTTGTAGCACATTTTGAACAATCTGAACATCTGCCTGACACGGCGGTTCGGGCTGGGAACGTGACCACAAATTGCCAAATGTGGCAATGATTCCCAGGGTCATAGCGCAAAAACAGCTCGTTAGAATTTCTCGATTTTACCAGAATCATAACCAGCACAACAAAAGGAGTTGATTGCGCTACATCCGAAGTTTTTCCCACGGTTTTTAGGGTTATGGCCAAATTTTTGGCACTGATTTCGTAAATTTTCATTTTACGGGGAAACGGCTCGTGCCAAACTGTTCATTTGGTCCTTAGGGCCATGTTTATGCACAAATCAGGCCAACCAGGGATGTTTGGGTGCCCAGATAAATAGTTCAATAATTTGTTGACTTTGATTGTCCGGCACTGTACAACCACTTACTTAATGTCATATTACAGCTGATATCTAATATAATTTAGATCACCACATGGGATATCCCACTAACATGGGATATCCCAATCCTGGGACATTGCAACATGGGAAATCCCATAATACCGTTGGGATTTCCCTGAGGCCTGGGATATCCCACCAATGCACATGGGACATCCCATTTCCCCATGGGATGACCCACTGATACACATGGGATATACCATCTCGCCTTGGGATGTCCCACTTATTTTTACCTCGTTGATAGGCTTTCCCATTTGTTTTATTTTCTACATGGGATTTCCCATTGGGTTTCGTGGGATATCCCATCTATTTCGTTTGTTGCGTGGGATTTCCCATCCACAGAGTGGGCTTTCCCTTCAACTTTTGCTTTGGGCCATGAGATTTCCCATCCATTTGGGATAGCCCACGGGCAAATGGGATTTCCCACCGGCATTTTTTTTCACTCAATTTGCTAAGTTCTTTCGGACCTGGTTCTAAGTCGAACCATTCCGAAGCGCCCATTAAGCGCCGGGCCGGTGTTTTATTCGTTGTGCCGGGCCGGTGCATGTACTTCGAACTCCATGCGAAGTTCATTCACACTGCAAAAAAGTTCTTTCTGACTTGGTTTCAAGTCCGACTATTCCGAAGCGCCCACTAAGCGCCAGTACTTTGAGCTTTGTGCGAATTTCATTCACATTTAAATCTACCATCAAAGACATAAAACCCCAGATACTATATAGCATCGGACAGACTCAATGATACCCACTCCAGAATTATTCCATGAATTCTATGAGTTCTTTTGAAGATGTCGCCTACTTATATTTCCTTATTTCCCTACCCACATAAGGTGCTGTGGCCCAAGGAAAGGCTGTCTCTACGTGTATAAGTTCTCCTTCAATCTCGGGGAACAATTCCGGTTCGAGTCCGGGCAGCGCCATGGCATTTGACCGGTATTCATCTTTTCGTTTTTGTTGTGAATCATGAAACAGTACGATAGTATCCAGGGGACGTTCTTGACTGATAACTTTGCAACGACACCGGACTCCGTCTCAGGTGTTATTATTCCGGCGCCCGCTAAGCGCCGGTACTTCGAACTTCATGCGAAGGTCATTCGCACCTCAAATCAATTCAAATCTGCAACTGAACACATACAAAACCGAATATCACATTGGACATCGGACATGGACTCTAAGATACGCGTTAATATTCCAGTCCCACAATTATTACAGTACAAAACGCAATAAGCACCCGTGTATTGCAAAGCCATTTGCCGCCGAAACTAATGCAAGTATTTCTAAGACTCACACCGACGAAAGTTATAAGAACGGGACATGCATAGGACGGAAATTTACTTAATGTTCAATACAGACTAATTATTTAATCGGCGCGAAGTGAATGCATGACGTTATAGAACGTGGACGACGAAACGAGCTTGAGTGTCGCGGGGAAACGTCTCGCGGTCTTCTCTGCGTCATTCTGCAATTCCTCCAGATCTTCGGCCAGAAGTCGGACTTGAGAAAAACACGAATGAGAACCCTTCTCGACACACACTCAGGACCTACCACCGCAATAGAGCCTTCGACATTTGACGCTCTCGGGTCGGCTCTTGTGACGATTCGACACCCGGAATTTCACCTCGGCCAGATGGAGGGTCTCCTGTGGTTGAAACTTGAAATCGAAAGCGTAAGATCGCACCAGCTTGCGCACTGTATAAACTGTTGGCAATGGAATCTCAATCATACTAGGAAGAGAACGTACTTTGAGTGTCCAGTTCCTTGCGGCGGCTGTCAAACGACTGGTAGGGGGTTGACGAAGGTGATGATGAACGTATCTTGGCCGACCAGGCGGTTCAGCTCCCCGCGCTTGCCTTTACAATACTCGAGCAATTTCTTGTATCGCTCCAGCACGCGGCAGGACAAGGTCAGGGCTGCTGTTTGGCCGTCGTCGCGTTCATACGGGTGTTTGAAGTCGGCGTGGAAGTGGAACGCGGCGTCGAGGTACGCCTCGAGCGGGGCGGGGTTCGAGATCGGGCAGCCTTTCGTTTCTGTTGGTCACAAATGTCAGTTATCGCGCAAATAAAGGAATCAGCATTAAAAGCTAGTGGTACGTACTCGCCACTGTCCACAGCTCATCCAGCCTCACCATCCGCTGACGCCTCTTGATGACGTGCTCATGTGCTTCTGAGTCATCGATGTAGTCGCCGAACGCGGTCTCGTATTCGTCCACTGGACGCTATCAACGAACAACCAAACAATAGAAGTTACGAACTTACGCAGGTTCTCGTATAGCAAGGCCTTCCCCTTGTCGTCGTTGTCCGCCTCTAGAAACAGAACAGCTCATTAGATACATTGAAATGAAGAACCGGTAGGACTTACCCGCTGCCTGCTTGGCCTCTGTGACCCGCTGGTTAAGCTCCCGGCGCCTATCGTCCTCCTGCCGCAGCCGCATCTTGTGCTGGGCAAGCTCCGGGGCAGTAGTGGGCGGCGCGTAAATACGTTCAGGGAATTCCGGGAAGGAGATGCGCGGGAACGGCGAGTCGGTCGTACGGTCCTTCGCGAGATAGCCGTGAAAGGCCGTGCGGTAGTTGTCGACCCGTGTCCAAGATGACACAGGGATAGTCCCGCTCGAGATCGTGACGGTGCGATCGCTAGGGACTTCTGTCGACAAGAAGGTCGCGCAAGGCGGAAGCGCTCCCCTGCTTGGGCGGAGCGAGGTGGACGTCGGGTTAGCTGCAGGCTTCGAGCGTGTGCTGCGTTCAGTAGTTCGTTCGGCTGGCATCTCGAATTAGGTGAAGTCGGTCAATGGGGGCAAGATTCAGGATTAACTCACCTTTTAAAAGGACACGGAATGCCGGTGGCATACGCTTTGAAGTTGGGCGCCATTGTCCAATCCGCCAAATCCATCCTCATTTTTATTCCCTTTCCTGGTATATCTTGGACAATACACGGTCAGCTTCCTGCGCTTTGAGGTGCCACTCACCCGCCATTGTCCTCCATTTCTCCCATAGGCAGCAATTCTTGGATTGGTGGGGGTTAGTGTAGACAAAATTCATTTCTAAATATCGACAGCATCTCCGAAAACATCTAATTTATTCTCCCTCACTCTTCATAAGTACCGTAAATATTTCTATTGCTTGCAAGTATTGTGCTGTACAGTGTCCCAAACCATCTACTACTTCAGTCGTCATAAGTACGGTAGATATCCGCCCTTTCTGCAGCCTCCAAAGTCCCAAAATCCTCCTCTTCGTCGCCACTTTCTGCCTCCTCCTCCTCCTCCTCCTCCTCGTTCTTGGCTGACCGCTTTTTCTTGCCGTAGTGCCTGTCCTCCCCCCTCGCCGGCACATGCGCGTCGACACGACACTTCGACAGCTGCACCTGCGAGGGACCCCATTCCGGCAACGAACCCATCCCTGGGCCGAAATCGGGCAGACACCGGTCCCACGTAGCGCATAGCTGCACCAGCTTGTCTTGATGAAGCTGGAGATGATATTCATCGACACCCGACGCTGCTGTAACGCCGTGGGTTAGCAAAGGACCCGGGGGAGTTAATGTCGATACGCACCAACTTCAATGGCGACCGTACTGATCTGCCATTCCTCCGCAAACCACGCCCGCAACGCCAGGGGTTTCCCCTCGCAATCGCGCATCTTCCTCGTCGCAGCGATCTAAGTCCAGCATCGCCTTGATACCCGTGCGTACCTTCTCGTCGCAAAGCCAAAGGGGCGGGTGGTCGTGATAGTCGTCGTCGTGATCATCGAGCCCCACATCTTGGAAGATGGCGTCGTCGACATCGAGTTGCCAAAGGCCCTCGCGAGGTATGGGTAGGGGGCGCGATCGCTTTGCGGGGCGCCTTCTTAGCGCGGATGAGGGTATCGATTTGCTTGCAGAGTTTATTGTACTCCGTGGCCAGCTTGCTGATCGTTGGCTCCCGGCGCTTGACAGCTGACTCCGTGTGCGCATGAAGTTTCGCATCTGTGTAAAGTATCAGCGCGCGATTTAATTTAATAAGACAAACGGTAGCCAGCTCACCGTTCACCAATCGCCGGTACGATCGCTCCACCACGTCGAGCTCGAACTTCCTCGCACGTAGACGCTCCCGGAGCCGAAGCTTCAGCGCGCGAGCATTCATCCGCAGGCGCATGTACTCGCTCTTGGCCAGCGATTTCAATTCCGCTTGCTCGTCAACACCCAGTGCCTGCTCTTTCCGACGCAGGGAACTCTGAGCCTTGACCAGCGCCTCCTTCGCGGCATCATACTCGGCCTCGTATAGCCCCGCGTCTTCATCCTCCTCCACCACCGCGTCCAGGAATTTCTTGCGACATTCTTCCACTTGAGCTTCACGCGTCTTGATAGCGCTACGCAGGAGCATGACGGCGTTGACCGCCTTCTCCCCTCGGTTTTTCGCTCGACCTACGACTCAGTGAGTAAGTAATCCTTTTTCTTATTATGATGCACGTACGAGGCAAGGGCCGCGTTTGCGCTTGTACCTGCAAACTCCACTGCTCACGGAGCAGTTCCGTCGGCTTCCCGCACTTGCGCAATTCCTCTTCGGCCTCGGCGCGCTTCAGCAAGCTGTGTCGATACCGACGGTTAATCCACTCGCCGAGTCGCAAGAGACTTTGCTGGTCGGCGTGCTCGATCTGAGCGTCCAGCGTGTATAATCGATTATGGTACTATTGCGTGCATGTCAGTAACATGTTGGTGACTCGGAGAAGGAACTTACACCACAGATACGCAGGTGAGCGATTAGGTGGCTAATGGACTTCCAGAAACGTTCCGCACCCTCTCCGTTGCTCAAACCGAAACCGCTCCGCTTCCGCGGGTGGTAGAGCAACTGGCACGCCCATTCGTGGCCGAACGCATGGAACACCGACACAGCGAAGGCGATGCGATCCATGTAGCGGGCCAGAAATCCCCACTTCAAACAACTCCGCTCTGCGGAACACGCCACATCATACATTAAGCCCACCCGAATTTCGAGCGGGAGATGCTGGAAAAACGTCTCGACCAGCGCGATGACGTAGAATTGCTTCTCCCCCCGCGGAATGCATGTTGGCCACGAACAGGACTCGGTCGTGGCGACATAGCAGCGCCATCAGGGCGGTGTCGTCGAAGAAGTCAGTGCTGGTCTTCTGGCGTTTTTCATCGGCTGCCTTGAATGAGGCTTCGCATGCGTCCAGGACCGAGCGAGGCAGGGGAAGCTGGGCGTACTCGTACCCGTCTTCCTCGTCCACTTCCTGCACTGCGGGACGTTTGCGTTCCCTCTCAGTTTGCTCCCCGGACGTACCGCGGACGCCGTCGACGTATTCTTCCGTTCGCGCACATTGTTCTTCCGGAACGAAGTGCGTATCCGGGTGTGTTCTGGGAGGATCTCGCGGAGACTTCCTCTTCTTCTGCGTGAAGCAGGCGTCGATGCAAACTATCACGTCCGCTCTACGTCCCGATATCAGTTTCAGGTCGCGTTCGCGGGGGAAACCGACTTACATTTCAGATGGATCATGCTTCAAGTTCCCGAAGCAAGCGGGGCAACGGCGGCGGAGGTATTCGCTGGGTCGCAGTCGAGGAGGCGGTTCAGGAAATGGTACTTTCGGTGGCTCAGGTGTCGGCTCTCGACCACGTTTGCGTCCGCGAGCGGCGGGAGTCGGCTCTCGACCGCCTGTCCGTCCGCGAGCGGCGGGAGTTGGGCTCTCGACCGCCTGTCCGTCCGCGAGCGGTGGAGGTCGAGTCGCCATCTCCTCCACGTCTTCGACCGGCGGGAGTCGGTTCTCGACCGTCTGTCCGTCCGCGAGCGGTGGAGGTCGAGTCTCCATCTCCTCCACGTCTTGGAGCGGCGGGAGTCGGTTCTCGACCGCCTGTGCGTCCGCAAGAAGCGGTGGGGGTCGAGTCTCCATCTCCTCCACGTCTTGGAGCGGCGGGAGTCGGTTCTCGACCGCCTGTGCGTCCGCGAGAAGCGGTGGGGGTCGAGTCTTCATCTCGGTCACGTCTTGGAGCGGCGGGAGTCGGTTCTCGACCGCCTGTGCGTCCATGAGCGGTGGAGGCCGAATGAGGGCGGCCTCCTTGTCCAACCGGGGTGGGTGTCGTCGGTGTAGGTGTACCAGATGACGACGACGACCTGGAACCACCACCCTCCGCTCGCTGGCGGGGACGTCCGCGAGGTGGAGAAGGCGACCTCGGGGCGGCGGGGATGGCGAGACCAGTACCTCGGGCCCAACCAGTTCTGTACGTATCGCTTCCAACATTACAGTGTATTTCTTCTTGAGGAGATTGCGCAAATGCGTGTACCACATCAAGCAATTACCGAAGCGACGCCGCAAAGAATTCTAAGTCGACTTTGAGGACTTCGCGACTCTCCACGAGGAGGACAGCTTACCTGGTGATCCAGCTGGAACCCCATGTTCGCTAGAACACGTTCCAAGGTCATACTAAACGCCGTATTGTTTGGTGAGATCTGGAGGAACAGATTCATCGCGAATTCGAGCACCCGTAGATCCACGGCCAGCGAAGGGAGGAGGGGAGCGCAGCCAAATGCGCCCAGTCTCATCAGCTGTACTGCGGCCGGTGTGCATTCGCAGATAGTGAGGTCGACATCTTTTATATCTACAAATTCGTCAGTAAATACGCCCCGGAGTGTAAATATCCAGAGTAAGACTCACTGGAGAAATACACCACCGCAACTCGATGCCTCTTTTTGTGGCAGGCACAAGACGGGATTTCGGAGCACCGTCCTTCCAATTCACGAAGAGACTTGGTCTCTTCCAGCAGCTGTGCTAACTCGGGCAGCAGCTTCGGCAGGACCTCGTGCTGCCAGCGTTGCCACTGTGTAGCTCGCTTGCGCTGGTGCTTTCCTGGGTCGGGCGGTGGACTAGATTCGAAAAACACGATGTCGGGCTCGTGCGATGCGGGGTCGGGGTCGGTGAATCCCTCCTGCGCTTGATCCTCGTCCGAGATCGGCGGCGCGTGTCCAGATTGGGCTTCGAGAACGCCAAGTCGAGATAGTAGTGTTGGGAGGCGACCCTGCCTCAACGTTTGACCGTTATGAAGGAGGATGTCGGGGTCTGCCACCGTGTCGAATTTGCGGCGGATATTTGGCGCACGTCCACCAGCATGGAGATCGTAGGACGGGGAGGAAGTCGCTGCTGCGTGGTGGTCCTTCGCTGAAAGTTTGAGCACCATTGTGCGGGTTCGACCTGGCAAAGGTTAAGTTTGTATCCAAAGTGTTGTGACGGTGGCACCCACGCCAAATAACTTCGTAGTTTTTGATTTGATTTCAAACGGGTTCAAGTATCAAATGTATCATAAGTGTATCGTACAGTATTACGTTCATTAAAGTACAAGAAAACTATTTACTACATGTAGTACCTATACAAGATGGTGGTTAGGACGAAGAAGCAAATAGGCGCCCATGTCAATCAACGCCAAAGGTATTTCGCAGGGCTCGGAGAAATCGATAAGATAAGATAATAGTTTCTCCGACGTCAATTCTCACATTCTCAAGTCCGATACACTTAGCGCCCGTTAGGCGCTTAAGCCCTAAAGACGCGAATCAGCGCGTTTTCACGCGTCAAATCCATGCCCATGGCTCCGATCCATCACGCATGGAACGCAGCGCGCTGCGTCCCAGCTACTGTAAAATATATCTTATACTCTATGGTAAATTACATATATCGTGTCCGTGTATTGCACAATTTATCGCATAAGTAAGATTAATCCACGGGGACTCGGGAGGGCTAATGAATTTTGGACCAATAAATATAGTATAAAGACAACCGTGCCTTTTAAATGCTGCTCTTCCTCCCAGACGCGGGAATGAGCGGCGGACTTCATGCTGCGCTGCATCTAATTTGCGTCGCACAGTCCACAGTCCACAGCAGCATCCAGCGGGCCCGGAGATGGCGAGTATGTACCTCACGACGGCGTCGTGCCAGATCTGCGCAGCTGACTTGACGATTTTTGTGTATCCCACAGCCGAGGAATTTCTGAAAAAGATGAGTTGGGGGCGGAGCGTCCGGCAAGGTCGGCGACTCACAGGCAGCGCTCAGCGCGTTGGGAGGTGGTGGGCATGCATGTTCTTTAACTCGTACAGCCAACCCGCCGTCTCTGCTGGACGTTTGCGGCCGACGAGATTTTGTACTGTCCGGCGCCTTTTCGGATGTCGGTATGACGAAATTAGCCGACCTGCCTCTCAATGCGCCCGCAACTTGTCCAACGTCGTTAACGTTTTAATTCAACCAGAAATGGGGCATTTTACCGGCTTCTGTAGGCTCAGTACCTGTAAATTGACACGAGTTATTATTCCGCCAGAAAATAAGAAAATACCGCGACTTAGCTATCCAAATGATTCATTTCAGAGAAAGTGAGCGTACGCGCTGTATTTTTCCCTCGTGGCGCAGACACGGGAGTTGGCAGTGCTCGCAGCTTCGTCCCATTTGGCAACCCGCTAAGCCGCTGACGCTTAGGTGCCCGTTAAGCACCCATCGACCCCGACTCCAAAACGTGCGCCTTTACGCGTCAAAACCCTTTCCGCAGATTCACTCTATCACGCATGGGACGCAACGCGTCCCAGCTAGTGTAAAATACATTATATACCTTGTATCACTACATTACATTCAACGTAGACTATTTATTTCATGAGTGTGTATTCAGGAAATTCTGTCCTATCGAAAACTTTATTGTCCTTGACGATCCTCTCATTCTTAGCCATGCAGAGGCTAGACTCGTGGAAACAACTTCCCACCCCTTGCTCGAACTTCACGGCAACGACGTCTTCACCGTAGAGATGCGGCCAGGTGGGCACGGTCTGCCCATACTCGCCGATGCGACTCCCTTCAAACTTCAAGTCGGGCCCGATGATCACGACACGCGTCTCCACCTTCACCAACCGCTCCTGGTCATTCCCTTCGCGGCGAGGCTTGATGCAAGTACGAGGGATCTTGAACTTGCGTTGCGTCTTCCCCGCTCCGCAGACTTCTACCTCGCTGTCATTTGAAGACACTGGCGGCGCTCCAATCAACACATAACAAAACGTCCCTTCCAGCGCCAGCTTCGCGTCGGAGAGGCGGACTGTCAATTGCCGTAGTCCGACGATCTTGACGTCAACGCGCTTGTTCGCCAAGTCGGGCATGGAGAGCCACTGTCCGTCGTCCTCACCTTCACAGCAGTCAGCCATCGTCATATAACAACAAAAGCAAAGCGAATTTCACCGAGTATGGTCGGGATTTCGTTACCCAGGCTCGTGGGCGGTGTGCACGGGCGCTCGATAGGCGCGTCGTTCGGGAACGCCCCTCGGTGCGTGGGCTGGTCTCGCGGCGCGGCATGACCAAACAGTATCTTCGAAGGCAGCCAGCGCGCCTGAGACAACGGCAGCATCGTGCTAAGAGTCGGTCAGAAAATGTATACCACCGAACCAAAATCGACTACGTACAATTCATGGACGACATGCTCGATCGGTATGTTCTCAACTTTCTGAGTTGTCATATCTTTTCCGATTGTGAGGAGAATTCCTCGGGAGTCCCTCGGCCCAGCCCAGGCGTGCTTGTTCAGGCGGTCCATACGTTCGACGCGTGCTTGACTGTCGTGGTCGCCCACCACCATCCCACGTAACCCCTTGAACTTGCCGCGCTGGACTTGTACCTCCATACCCTCAAATCTACGCCCAGCGCCATACCTCAATTTTGATTTTGAGGCGATCAACTCCACCTCGCCAGATTTGACGTAAATCTAAGATTTGTGTAAGCAAAGCATGCGGGAAGAGAACCAGAGCTTACATGGGTCGAAGCATTCGTGTTGTCTTTCAACTCCAGTTTATCTGGCTCGGAGAACGCAACGAGCGTGCACACCCGATTGAAATATTTTCTTTTCGACACTCGTACCACGTCGCCGATTTGCAGTACATGGGGAGTGTCGATTTCAGCGTGGCCGATAGGGGGCAACAAGTCCGTGGATTCGTGATAAAAGTCGAGGGCCGGCGTCTCGATTAATATCTGGTTTGGTGCATGTAGGTAAACTTAGACCAGACAGAATGGAAGAACACATACGCTGCGAAAAGTGCTCAAGTCGCACATACGAACCAGGCTCGCTCCCTCGATCACTGTGATGACTCCCGTTTGGCCGACATGCTCGCCCACCTTCACCTCGACCATGTCGCCGAGATGAAATTCTCGCAGTACGTGGCCCATCGGGATTTGGAAAGTCTTGACCTCAGGCCAGCGAGGACTGAGTTCTGCGAGGCCAATTACATCGCAATCGAGGGGAACGCCGACGACGACGTGGGGGTGCTCCACGGCGCTGGTAACAAGACCATTGTCATCGCCCAGCTCGACATCCCTCCGGGCTACAATCTCCATGACGTGGCCCAGCAGCCCGTCGTACAATGTCCCCCCAGACACGACACGGACGCGGTCGTGCTCGCGAAGTCGGTAGCAGGGGTCGAGCATGTGGCGTACCAGGTGATCGATCTTGACACGAAAAGGGTGGCGGTCGAAGGTCTTGTCTGACGCGATGCGCACCACGTCGGCGCATTTGACGACGGCTCCGTCTTCGTTCGTGTTGATCACGCGGATGATGATTCCAGCGCGCCCTTTGTGAGGGCCGTCTATGGCCACGACGCGCGATCTGGGCTCTGCAAAGGCGGGGGTTGGCCATTCGATCGGCACTGCAAGCAACGACGAGTTGGTGCAGCGGTAATACGGGAGAAGTTGCTGTGGCGAAGGTCGGGGGACGAGTTTGAATTGGCGGTTTGTGTACGCTTCCTTGTTCTTGCGCATCATGGTGAAACCCCACTCCGGCCACTTCGTGACTTTCGTTCTCTCCCGAAAAAATTCCCACTTTTGGCGTGTGCTAGGAACGTACAGCACCTCCCAAGGGGAGAACACGTATAAGATCTCCCCTTTCACTGGGCTGTAGACGCCGCGCACCCAGGTGCCCGCCACCAGCGGATCATCCGGCTTTGGCTTTGAAATGAAGCCAAGAGAGTTGGTGGGTGCAGCAGCTGCATGCGATGTATATTCATGCCGTTCCCGTTCCTGTTTCGCCCGCTGCTTGTAATGCGACGCTAGGGCAAGCGCGTCTTCATACTCTTTCGCCTCCGACTTTGGGCGAAGGCGAGGGGTTTCCTGCTGGAGAGTATCATCCAAAAATTCTACGAGAATAATTCAGTTAGCGTAAGTTAAATCCAGGACGAATAGTGTACCTTTATCAGACAAGGTCGCTTCGACGTCCTCTTCCCCCTCCTCCCCTTCGTCGTCAGAATCATCCGCCGCCAGGTCCAGGAACACCGACGCTGGCATTGGCGCCTCATCCTCGTTGTCGGAACCCATGTCGAGCGCGAGGAAAAAACTAGAGTTGGGAAGGGGTTGCATATCCCCCTCGGCTTCCTCGACGTCTGGTTCCTCGCCGTCTGACTCCTCGTCGAGCACCTTACGCACTCGTTTCTTGGGGCGGAGGTGAATCGGCGTGTCATCGTCCTCACTATCTTCCCCCTCATCCTCCTCGTGCGCTCGTTTCAGCGCCTGCGGGGTCGACTCCCGCACAAATGAGGCGCCGGGAGCGAAGAGATCGGCGGCGGATGGCGCTGGTGCGGGTGAAGCCTGCGCAATGGGTGGCAGGTGAGGGCGGAGGTCGGGCGGCGGGTACGCGTGCGGCGTGGAGTCGCGCAGCATCGAGGAGTTGTCCATCCAGCCGTATGAGGCAAATAGGGTGGGGTCCCGTGAGCCCGGCAAAAAGAGCGGCGCGCTCTGAGTCGGTGCGTCGGAAGTGGGTGATCGCCAGAGTGGGCTTGATATGCGGTACGGCGCTGCGGCGCGCAAACGGTTCTCGTGCCCAGCGAGTATTGGTGCCATTACGAAGTCTTCATGGTCGGCCTGGCGCACCTGCGCCTCATACGAGTCGGGATCGTCCTGGGCGGCGGTATCGTCCACTACCGTCATTGAAGCTGTGAGCTTGGAATCTTTCCTGCAGTACGGACTCACACTCACTCTCAGCGTCATGGTCGACCTCAGCACGGTCGTCGATGTATTCGCTAGCTCTGTGTGACGTGGGCACCGTTGTCAGCGTCGGTGATGCATATCCCACGCGCAAAATTCAATAAATTCGATTTTTAATTTCTTTTCGTTCTGGGGCGCGCTGGACGCATCCCAGTCTCAGTCCGTGTGCTGACGGCCTCAATGGCACCGATTCCCTCATTTATTGGACTATCTACGGGCTATTTCTACCACTTACCGTCGGGACATGGTGGTTAGAGACAGAGTGTAAAGGTATTACCTAATGATGATCGATTTGCCTTGTTCGGTATCGCTCGGATAGCGGACCGCTATCCGAGCGATACCGAACAAGGCAGTCACTCCGTGACAGGCACAGCTTTTGGCCTCTTGCTCTGAACTACCATGTCGGTAGTGAGCTAGAGGCAAGGCGGTGTGCGGGCGCGCGGGGGGGCGGGCGCTGGGGCAAGGGAGATGCAGAGAGAGTATATAGTAGTAATCTATGGTAGAAATGCACGTCGTTAACACTGAGCGAAAAGTTAGGGAAAAATAATGGGAACATACGAAATCAACAGACGATGGGGCAGAGCATAGCGCAGAGGGCGAGGAAGGTGAACGAAAGGCGTCGACCATCCCCAGGGACGACGACGACCGCCTGGAAGCGTGTACGACGCGTCAGTGAAGGGAATTAGTGAGCGGGAGATAATTGGGCGTACCGTGAGCGAGTTCTTAAAATGAAGTCCTGCAAGAACTAATGATCATTAGTGATACAGATACCAGCGCGCACGCAGACCGACCTACCTGGCGCGACCAGCGAAGGGCATCGACGATGACGGTGAGTGCAAGCGACTTGACAAGGCGCCGCGAGATTCTGAAAAAAATATCAGCGCGATAAAAGCGACGGTGACGGACACACATCGTAGGAGTGGTATTACGATGGCAAAACCTGCATCTCACAGAGCTTCTGTCGACGGTGAGTCGGATAGAAATTTTAATAAGGGTGGGGCGAACTTCACTAAAGCGTCAAATTCACAGCGGGAGCAGTGGGACTGAGAGGACGACGTCCAGAAAGAATGTACGAAGAATACACGGCGGGGTAGATAGCAAGCGGTCGCACTGAGAGAGGGACCGTTAACATCGTGAGTGAATGATTTTGAGCCGCGCAGAGGACAAAAAAAATAATAATGGTTAGACTATGAACGCCGCAGATGCGCTCGGAAAACACGACGTACATCATGAATACACGGCGGTGGTAAACAGCCGGTCGCGCTCACTGCAGAACGATTAACGGTGGGTTGGGAATTAATGGCGGTCGCCAGATGACGAAACTCTAATAATCGATTATCTTTACAGTTGGTGCGAGGAGGCAAAAGGCGACATACAGAGGGGTACCTGGGTGGCAGACCGCGGCTGCAGAACGCAGTGGTGGCGTCGTTCTAGCCAGAGGATGTTTTAGAGTAAGATTGTATCTACGGCGGTCTGGAGGTGGCGGATGCTGGTGAGACGCGCCAGAGAAATTTTGAGAGCGAGACACAGAAGTGCGGAGGAGAATGTGGTGGTGGAAAGCAAGGGGTGCTGTGTGAAGCGACTTCAAAGCGCAGAACTTCTCAGAACAATGTAAGTGCGCTTTGGCTGCCACTCGGCCACAAATCAAATTCTAAACACAACTCTTTCTTACCAACACCTGTTTCTAGTCCTGGACGGTTGAGCCACCCTGCTCCCTGAAATAATCTACTTTTACCCCCCCGCACGACTTCGAATTTTTTACGCGACTCATGGCGCCTACGACTCGGTCTGCCACCGCTGGCGCTTCAAGTTCCACAACGAATAAGAACGTACGTTTGCGTCAGTGATTCAGTTAACGAAAATTAACGGACGTTCCAGACCGAGGCGCAAGCTAAACCCAAGCCACGCGCCAAGAAAGCCGTGGCAGAAGGTGGCGAAGTGAGTTTCATTTTTAAATCGAAACGAAGTAAGGCATATTAAACTTTTCCAACAGGTGAAGACGAGGCGAGGCAAGCGAAACGAGAAGAGAGAAATCACCGAGAAAAGCGGCAGCGACGGCGTAAGTTTTTCTTTTCCCTCGCTGCCTACCTAACTAACGGTGTCCTCAGGAGGACGAGCTTGAGCCGGACGAGCCGCAAGTGGAAATCAAGGCCAAGTCGAGGCGAAAGAAGAAAACCGCGGTCGCAGAGAGAAACGGCAGCGACGGGGTAATTTCTTTGCATTCCTCCTCACGGCTCAACTGACGGTATGCTCAGGAGGACGAGCTCGAGCCCGACGAACCCCCAGGCGAAGTGAAGGCCACCAACGCCCAGGTCAGTGTTTCTCTCCGAGGAAGTCTCATTGTATCTCTAACTGAATGTTTAGGAGAGCTATATGGAGGAGGATCCGCCGGCCAAAGTCAAGACCAATACCGCGAAGGTCAGTAATTTTCCCTGGAATATGGACTTGTTTTCTAACTAAATGTATCCTCAGGAGAGCGTTACGGTGGAGGGTCCATCCGTCGAAGTTAAGGCCGATAAGCGCCAGGTGGGTACCTTTCTCGGATCGAGTTCGCCCTGGTATCTAACTAACTGTATTCTCAGGAGAGCGATACGGAGGAGGAGGAAGTCGAGGTCGAGACCAATCAACGACAGGTGTGTATTTTTCTCTGCTCAAGTCCGTACGCTATATAACTAACTATATTCTCAGGAAAGCTACACGGAAGAACAGCAGGAGGTCGAGACCAATAACGGCCAGGTCGGTATTTTTGCTCAGGTCAAGTCCGCACGCTATCTAACTAAATGTACTCAGGAGAACGATACGGAGGAGGAGGAGCCGACCGAAGGCAAGGCCAATAACCGTGAGGTCAGTATTTCTCCGGTGGAGCCTCGTCGTTCTCTAACTAACCGTATCCTCAGGAAAGCGATAGGGAGGAAGATCCACCAGCGCAAGTCAAGACCAATAACGACCAGGTGGGCATTTTCTTGCGCGAGTCCACTCGAAAGTCTAACCAGGAGAATGACACGCAGCCATTCTGGGTCAATATCCCAGCCCTTGACGACGATCCCTTCAATTTGCGGAGGGCTAGGAAACGCGCTAACACCACATCGCAACGGCCGTTGACCAGCGACGCCGAGGAGATGCCCGACTCGCCTCGTCCCACCGCAAACCCTCTAGCAGGCCGGACCTTCACGCCGCTCCTTCAGGATGAGGAGGGCTTTGGGTATTTTGACCCACCCACCTCCCCCATTCGCGTTCCTTCTCCTTTCGACCCCGCGGACCCACCCAGTCCACCCCGTCGCAAGCAGCCTTCTCTCGCACCCTCACACCCGCCGACACGTCCGCATCCACCGGACGAGCTCTCCGACAAGTCGAAAGAGGAGTCGGATCTGAGCCACACGTCCGACGATTACAGCGCTGGCGAGAAAGAACGCAAGAAGGCAAAGCGGACGAAGCGCCAGAAAGGGGAGCCTGTCGACCTCTCCACCGAGGAGGAGGATGCCCAAGACGAGCGAGACTTTCAAAGGCTCGTCAGTAAGAAGGGCTTGGAGGGGGAGCAGCAAACGAAGGGGTCGAAGCCGCCGGGAGGAAAGAAAGCCAAAGGTGGCAAGCAGTCGGTCGCAGCGAAATCCCAGCCAAAGTCAAAGGCAGCGGCAGCGTCCAAGTCGACTCTAACGCAGAAAAAATCGAAGCCGGCCGGAGCAGAGTCGAAATCGCAGAAGGGGAAGGGTAAAGCCACGACCAAATCCAACGACACCGACTCTGGCACGCCAAGCGACTCCGACACCCCTAACGAGTCCGACAGCCCGAGCCCCAGTGACAGCGACGCCGACGAGGGCGACTCCGATTCCGGCGTCGACGCGAAGCGCCAGCGCTCAAGCGCAAGGAGAAGAGCGAGGGCGAGAAGCGGGGCCGGTCGGGGCCCATTCCCGCTGCGGTCCAGGAGCAGCTGGATGACCTATACGACGACTTTGTCGCAAAGGTCGAGGAGCTCGCCGAAGCCTGTGGCAAGTCTCCCGCCCGCTTGCACCAGGAGCTTGGGCTCAGCATGAAGATGGTACGGGCGTCCAGCGCCTGGAACGAGTGGCAGCGGTACTACGCAGAGAAGACACCGAAAGAGAGTAAGTGCATTCGTCCTTGCATGTTCTCGTCTTGGCACTGACTGAGTATTTCAGAGAGGGAACGTAATTTCTCCCGGCAGGCTCGCAGAGCCTTGATCGAAGAACTAGGGGCCCGACTTCCCGCCCGAGAAAATCACCGACTCGGAGGCCATCTATGCAAAACTACCATGGCTGCGCGAATGGAACAAGAACGTCGACGCGATGGCGGTAGCCACCCTTCGAGAGAAGAAGAAACTGAAGGGTAGGCTTCAGAAGGAAGTGCGGCCGGTAGCGAAATTGGTAGATTCTTGTCGAGGCTATCATGTTCGTCGTACTGATTCAGTGTTATAGGCTCGGCAGCTGCACGCCAACTTCAAGGTCCATCTGTGGGGCTACGTGATCGACCCCAACGGCGATGCGAGTTTTTGTTTCGGTGCAGGAAACGAATTCAGAGAAATGAAGACGCAGCAAAGGCTCAATCTGAATCAAACGATAAAGGATCAAGAGCACATTTTTGGGTGCGTGGGTTTTAATTGCGAAGCTCTAAATTTAATGCGCGTCCTAGGGTTATCGAGCAGAAAAGACGGGGCATCGCTGCTCACGCAAAACCAATCCAAAGTTTGGAAGCTCACCAGGGCGAAAGCGCGCGAGACAGAGACCGAAGGCGATTTACGACCATCATGTCGGGCATGCTGTGTAAGTGGAAACTGGACCTGCTCAGTCCGCCAATGGCTAACACGTTCTTAGGGGAAGCCTGTCGCGAAGCGGGAACACTGACCGGAGTCGACGTCGATAAGGGGAAGTTCCAGATGAAGTGGACGGCCAAGTTCATCGACATCGCCCGAGCCGGCCAGTTCCGACTAATCAACTACCCCGTCGCGCTGGTGAAAGCCAAGCAGATTATCGGCACAACGGCGTTCAAGCTCCGGGATATCAAGGCTCTGACTTTCGAGGAGTTCATGCCAGCGCTGGTGGCGGCCCACAGTCCCGGCGGCGAGAAGGATGACAATGTTATGCAGATCGTACATTGGAGTGAAGGTATGGGCTCAGTATTGAAATAATAATCAGCCGCTTACTAATACCGATTTGCAGCTGACATGGCAATGCCGCTCGAGGACCAAGGCGAAGTGGCGGTGGTCGTCGACGAAAAGAAGAGGGCGTTGGTGAAGGTGAAGGCGAGTCTCGCGTATGCGAACGAGGTGAAGAAAGAGGCCGAGAAAGAGGAGAAGAGGGCGAAGAAAACCAAGAGCAGCAAGAAGTCGAAACGCGACGACGACCCGCCCCCTTCCCCCGCCGCGCGCTCCCTTTCCCCTACCGCGCGCACCCACCTCCAGTCCCCGCCCCAACCCCCCACAGCAACGTCAAACCATGAAGAAGACGGCCAGTACAGTTACCCCCCGTTCCCTGCGCCCACTACCCGGTAGTCAATCCCCGCGACTACCAAGATTATACCGACTCCCGCCCACGCAGCTCGCGGGAGTACGATCACAGCTACGATATCGACCACACGAGGCACGCTCCGCGCGCCTTCCCTTCACGAGATTACCGGGACGATTACGCCCCAGCCGCAGGTCCGTCTTCACGGCCATATGACGC
The DNA here is from genome assembly GCA_014462675.1 of Mycena sanguinolenta. Lineage (NCBI taxonomy): Eukaryota > Fungi > Basidiomycota > Agaricomycetes > Agaricales > Mycenaceae > Mycena > Mycena sanguinolenta. The sequence goes on along the minus strand of JACAZH010000047.1, from coordinate 217,381 downwards.
TCGACGTGCAGCCCCTTCACTATACGGCGCTGCATCTGCGGGACCCTCTTCGCGGTACGACGACGACGAATATGACAATCCAGCGGCACATCCACCTTCGCGGTATGGTGCTCCACCTGCGGGACGCCCTTCCCGATCCGACTACGCTCCACCTGCCGCACCCTCGCGATATGCTGACGCTCCACCTGCCGCACCCTCGCGATATGCCGACGCTCCACCCGCGCCCCCATCGTCGTGGTACGGCCCCACGCACCCACCGTCGCGGTACGGCCCTCCCCCTCCTCCTGCACAGGCTTCGGGCTTTGACATGCGTCCACCCGCCCGCGCCATCTTCGCGGCAGAACGCTCCACCCGTGCAGCCGTCGTCTTCGCGGCATGTGCCAGGCTCAGAAGCGGGGGGAGCTGCTCTCCCTCGTGTGGATTTCGCGGAGATGGCACGCCTCGACGAGCTGGCGGCTCGTACGGGAGGCAGGAAGAGAAAGACTTTGGATGATGCAGAGGCGTCCGACAGGGATAAAAAACGCACTCGCGATAAAAACCCCGCCCCCGGAGGCTGGAGTCAAAGCTCATTAAACTGCGCACCATGGTCGGCGACAAAAGCGGGCGGATTTTCTACACAACCTGTCTGCGTCAGGTGGAGGCGTCCACCCGCTACAAGGCGCATGAACACACGTACGGTTGGAGTAGCAGGAAAGACAAGTGGCTGCGCCTCAGAGCGGACGTTATCCCTGTCTTTGCCTCGGACGAGGACGAAGACCGGTTCAAGAGAAATGTCGAGGATTTCGCGTTGGATGCTGCATAGTGTGTTGGCTACTTGTCACGGCCGCTTTTCGTTAATTACATTGAGCATAAATTACAAGATTTATGATATGGATTATGCCTTTGATATGTATCAAAACTCATGTACGACTGAAACGTCTATTGCCTTGATTGATTCTACATGTATTGACTTCAAGGATTCTTGACTTTGTGACTACTAAGAACGGGTGCTTAGTGAGCGCTTATTGAGTTCTCCCAATAAATGGCAAATGGACTTGATTTTAAAGGCGAAGAAAGCGGGGAGAAAGCCTGGCTGATAATTACTGGAAAGCGTGCGGGCATTAGCGTTCAATGGGCGCTTCGGAAGAAGAAAGAACTTAAGGAAATTCATTGAGAAACCATGGCGGTGGGATATCCCTTTTAAATGTGTTCGTGTAGATTTGAATTGATTTGAAGGGCCAATTGAGTTCGCACGGAGTTCGAAGTATGAGCACCGGCGCTTCAGAAGAATCGGACTTGAAACCAAGTCCGTGCGGACTTGTAAAAAATCTTTGGATTGCCGGTGGGATATCCCATTCCACCGTGGGCTATCCCAAATGGATGGGAAATCTCATGGCCCAAAGCAAAAGTTGAAGGGAAAGCCCACTCTGTGGATGGGAAATCCCACGCAACAAACGAAATAGATGGGATATCCCACGAAACCCAATGGGAAATCCCATGTAGAAAATAAAACAAATGGGAAAGCCTATCAACGAGGTAAAAATAAGTGGGACATCCCAAGGCGAGATGGTATATCCCATGTGTATCAGTGGGTCATCCCATGGGGAAATGGGATGTCCCATGTGCATTGGTGGGATATCCCAGGCCTCAGGGAAATCCCAACGGTATTATGGGATTTCCCATGTTGCAATGTCCCAGGATTGGGATATCCCATGTTAGTGGGATATCCCATGTGGTGATCTAAATTATATTAGATATCAGCTGTAATATGACATTAAGTAAGTGGTTGTACAGTGCCGGACAATCAAAGTCAACAAATTATTGAACTATTTATCTGGGCACCCAAACATCCCTGGTTGGCCTGATTTGTGCATAAACATGGCCCTAAGGACCAAATGAACAGTTTGGCACGAGCCGTTTCCCCCGTAAAATGAAAATTTACGAAATCAGTGCCAAAAATTTGGCCATAACCCTAAAAACCGTGGGAAAAACTTCGGATGTAGCGCAATCAACTCCTTTTGTTGTGCTGGTTATGATTCTGGTAAAATCGAGAAATTCTAACGAGCTGTTTTTGCGCTATGACCCTGGGAATCATTGCCACATTTGGCAATTTGTGGTCACGTTCCAGCCCGAACCGCCGTGTCAGGCAGATGTTCAGATTGTTCAAAATGTGCTACAAAATTCTGCTCAATGGCATAATCTAATGCATGTGTTGATACTTCCGAAATTCATCACAGTGTCCCTCATCCAGCAATTTTGGTCCCTCCTGACCCCCGAAAAGGTACACACAAGTCATTTTTTGGGTCCAAAAATTTGGCCACAGCTAATTTCTCGTGGGAAAAACTTCGGAGGTGGTTTTTTCACCTCTTTCGAGGCCTGGGAGTCCGAATATGAACTCAGATTTGCTATAAAAAAAGCCGTTCTCCTGTAATTAATTAATTATCAATTTGTTGTCTTTGATTGTCCGGTACTGTACTTGATACAAGTTCAACATGTACAATATGTAAGAGTGCTTGCAAAAGTGCAATCAAACGAAAGGATAAGGAATGAAAGCGAATGAGGCTGGTATGCACCATGCACTGAGGTGAAAGGGTATGTGTACAATATGTAAGAGTGCTTACAAAAGCAAAATAAAGCAAAAGGGTATGAAATGAAAACAAATGAGGCCAGCATGCAACACGCACTAAAGCGAAAGGGTACAGAATGGAAGTGAATGAGGCCAGCATGCACCATATACTGAAGCGAAAGGGTGCGGAATGGCAGTGAACAAGGCCAGCATGCACCACAAACTAAAGCGAAAGGGTATGGAATGGAAGCAAATGAGGCCAGCTTAGACTAAAGAGAAAGGGTATGGAATGGAAGCAAATGAGGCCAGCTTGTACCACAGACTGAAGCATAAGGGTACAGAATGAAAGCAATGAGGCTGGGTTGCACCATGCACTAAAACAAAAGGTTATAGAACAAAAACAAACAGGTGTGGAATGCTAGCAGCTGAATTTGGGGACCTAAAATAAAAGTGACCCTGTACACATGCCTATACACCAAAAGAAAGCCCTGGGCTGTAGCTTTCAGAATCACCTAGGATCATTCAAATCAGTGCAGGAATGAGCCCCAAAATGCATTTTTCATCCAGCTGGAAACAAATATGCTCCAATATTCACGCCCTATATGCCACAAGAAAGCCCCAAGCCATAGCTTTCAGAATCATCTAGGACCATCCAAATCAGTGCAGAAATGGGCCCCAAAATGCATTTTTCGCCCAGCTGCAGCTGGAAACAAATATGCTTCAATATTCATGCTCTATGTGCCACAAGAAAGCCCCAAGCCATAGCTTTCAGAATCACCTAGGACCATCCAAATCGGTGCAGAAATGGGCCCAAAAATGCATTTTTCGCCCAGGTGGTACCAGGGGTCCCACCAGCAAGGGGGTCTGTGGGATAACCCAAAAAATTTTCTTTCCCGCCTGCGGCGGGATACCTTATGGGATAGCCCACCAGCATGGGAAAGCCCACAGATATGGGAAAGCCCAACACCTATGGGATGCTCCATTAAACCAGACCCCCTTTGGGACAGTTAACTCATTGGGACAGTTAGGCCCTAAGGGGGTCAGGTCGGGGTAGCCTCAGGTGGTGGCGGACACCTCTTATCCCATTAGTGTTGGTGTCTGTGCACTCGTCATCCAAGTCTCCAGCGCCGTAGTTAGAGTGAGAGCGAGAGCGTGAAGGCAAGTGAAGCGGCGGAAGTTAAGACGAGACTGTGTGACATGCCGTGACATGCCCGACAGCTCGCTTGAAAACTGAAGTCATCCTCTGTTCGCTGCGAGGGATTATAATTTATATGCACCGGCCTCCGATTGCTGGAATCTGCCAAAAAAGATCGATGTTGTGGGCAAGCCGCATTCAGCACCGGATCATTCCGGGGTGATAGCGAATGTTCCGAAACAAATGTAATGCGCGGACGCGACCACGTAAGACCGTGTTTGACATTCTACTTACTTTTAGCCAGTGCAAAATAAATGGACATGCACAGAAAGCGGACTCGATGCCCCCTGTCTGTTAAAGATTTAGTGGAATTTTGGCGAAACATCTTTGGCGGGCAAACCGTGTTATTCCACCAAAGGCATCAATGATGAGGGGGTTGTTATGCTCAACCTTTTGCATTCAAAAAAATGTCGGTGCTAAACAGACCGTACTGCCGTGAACGGCCTCGACACCCGTCAGATTAAGACTTGCGCTTTCGAGCCATTCGGCACTTTTTTGAGTTTTAAGCTACTCTACATTCGCAAGGAAGAGCGCTGGAAGCCAAGCATCATGGTGGGTTTCTGTCATATCTTTGAGTTATTTTAGTGTTACTCGTAAAATTGGAGCCAAGACGATGAATTCACTCAGATCACAGCCGATCAAACTCAACATTCATTTCGATTAACGACTGAACATCCTCAGCATGTTTGGAATTGAACACCAGGTGATTTAGACTCTGAGCTTCATCCAGCACGCCTCAGAGGCAAGGCACGCACACGACCTCTCTCATTTGTTTTCGGCTGACTCGGAGATTTGTTTTCGGCAAGCTACTCTGAAGCTGAAATGTCCAGACCGCTCTTTAAAATGCTCGTAATGCATGGTTGAACATTATTAACAAAGCAAGCAATACCTAGACATGTTGTATGAGCCCCGTGCATTTTATTTGTAGTTGCATTTTCTGTCAGGAACAGCAGAGGCGGGCCGTCCTGTGCGCGTAACACAGCACTGTACACACACTTTGATTTATGAATCACTCAGTCTTGCGCAAATCTTGAATTCGTGTGGGACTAGCTAGCCTCCAGGCAGTAATACACGCGGAGCTATCAAACGGCTGATCGGCACTGTTCGGCAGCGGTTGATGGTGGTTTCCGCCCGGGTTCAATGGTTTACACCGGAATCCAGCGGAAACCAGTGGCTTCGCTGATTCCAACGGATTCCACTGGATTTTACTGGATAATTCCCTGCTGGTTTTCACTGGTTTCTGCCAGAATTGAGGCTCACATCCCTGATTGAACCGTACTCAAAAAAATGTCAAACTTTCACTCGCTTAGCAGAAGAAAAAAAAAAATTCTATATTTATATCCCCGTGAAAAGCTTTACCAGCAGCCAGCCAGGATCACAGATATATGGGTTGAGTCACCGTGAAACGGGTCTCCATCTATTCAACTTCAATGGAAGAATTATCATGTACCTTATCATTTGGATGTAGGCTCAATAATACATGTTCAGCACCCAGTGCTTTATTACTTGGTTTAATTGTCTGATTATAAAAACCCTTGAAACAAACCTTTTCTGGTCCAAGTCCGCTGAACTCTAGCAAAATCCGCTGGAGTTCACCGGGTTAGATCACCGGCTATCCTGGTGATTGGTAGATCAGCTAGAGATCACCGAATCACGCCAAGGAACGCCGCCAATCACCATCTGCCGATGGCCACCAATGGCCACTGGTAACCACCGGCGGCCGCCAGCGGCTTTGCTAGTTGAGGGTGTATTACTCCCTCCAGGTTCTTTCGTAGCGCGCAGGTACTCAGGTGCCTCATTTGGGAACGAAACCTCTCCGATCAATAATATAATATACTTCTGTCTTCTGAGTGACATTCAAATTGAAAATTCACAATTTGAAGTTCCATTCCGTCCTTCCTAGGCTTTCCGCGTTCCTTACTCAACTACTCAACTTCAACGGCAACCTGAGGTTACCCGGGCGACCTTCGAAATTTCGGAAAGTTCCATTTCCAACTTCCATTCTGTCCTTCGATTTCGACTCGTGGATGTCATCCAAGTTCGACGGCAATCTTGCGTCAAGCTGACAGCGGCCGCTGCGGTTCGACCTCGCTCGCTTTGAGCATAACCTCATCTTATGATGATGAATAACTCATTGCCACACTTACTGCTGGTAGTGGTCATGTATGTCGGACCGGCTGAAACCACTGTGATCGCTGTGTTCTGAACGCGAGGAATAACATGAGTGTTCTATCATAAACGCGTAAAAAAAAAAACACCGCGTTCAACGTGCTCAACACCTGTAGAGAGCATGCCTCAAATTCCAAGAGCCAAAGAGACGCAGAAGATTAGACATGAGGAGCATTATTCTGGATAGAACATCAGCGACGCAACTTTGAACAATGGCTACGTCACGTGCTCGCGACGCGTTCGAAACGAACGAGTAAACAATACCAAGCAGCAGTACTGGAATACTTAGTCCAAGTTTACTGCTCAGCTCATTGTGCGGAGCAAGCTGTAAATTTAGAGCTAAATAAAATTCCATTGAGTATGTCTGTGTTTCCTGCAAAGCCGCGCAGCCTGCGGGAAAGTATCAAGTGCCATGTGTAGTCGGTGTACAGCAGGCAAAGAATGAGAAGGACGGGGGGAAAGGTAGCAGGCAGAGATAGACTAAACATATCCGTCCGGAGTCAGAGCAGGACAGTTGGCACGCTCATAGCATACCAAGCGAGGTAAGAGCTGTGCGTTGTCCTGTTAGAGAGCCAGATGGGAAAAGGGGAGATAACGGGGGTGAATTGATCTCACAAATACTACAAGAATGATTCTAAACTTACAAAGCAGTCGACTACGCTCCAACATTATCGACACCACCATCCACACCGGGCTGTGACAATCTCTCTTCCTCGTCTTCAACTAGCGGCAGCGGCGGGTCGGGCAGAAGTGAGATTAAAGTCACGACGAGGAAGAACGCCGAAACCCAGAATATGTACGAATTCGGACTGTACAGCGAATACTGGATGAGTACATCGGTATCAACACTAAACACTGAGAGGCTGGAGCCAGAAAGAGAAAAGCAACACACAGACATGTACATCCCAAGCTCGCTCCAAACACTCAACGCGCCGAACAGCACGCCGATCCCGCCTCCGCAACCCGCCGCAGAGAATACTGTTGAGCCCAGTGCGTACAGCACTGGATGCGTGATCGCGACACCGAGCAGATACAGAGGCGCGAATATGGTGTAGAGGAGCTTGAGTTGGTTGTTGGTGCCGATGGTGATGCAGAAAACAAGGATGGCGATGCTGGAGGTTGGAGCAATAAGAATGGAGTTCTGGGATAGGGTAAGTGCGAACCAGAGCCCGGCTGCACGGGTCCTGCCATATTTGCGCTGCCAGAAGAAGATAAGTGCTATGGTGTACGTGGATGAGATGAGGAGCTGATTGAGAAAAGGAAGACATCACCTGGGAGGATGCAGAGCAGGGTTACAAGATCGAAGATGCGCGGGCCAATGAGAAGTCAGCGCTGGGACACGGGCTTGGATTTAGTTTAGATAGGAATTTTGCTCGTGCCAACCAGACACTCGCAGGGAGACCAGGCAAACGGTTATATGACTTAGTAAAACGCAGAAGAGAAGTCTCCATCGCTTGTCCATACCCAAAGTCATTGGTTGAATCAGCAAACCAAGGATACGGTCTGAATGATGACGCGCAAACTGGCCGATGTCAGGAATATACGTGGAACGCAAGACCGAAAAGAAGGAGGTATTTTGAAGACTGGCCGCCGCCAAATGAAACGGAGATTGGAAAGAAAATTGACTTGAACATAGAGTGTCAGGAAGTGGTTCGCTGCTGCCTCCATCCTCCGCCTCTCCACCGTGCACTTGCTCAAACGCAAACGCGAGGCCTCTCCGTATCCAGATCTAAGCTTCGCCGCCGTACAATCCTGCAGCTCCGCATACACGCTCATCACTCCTGCGCTGAGATGAAGCCAAAAAAAAAAAAAAAAAGCGACCCAGAATTCACCGATCAACAAACAAGGATCTCGCGCAAACGGAAACCAGAGCGGTGTGAGCAGGGAGAAGCTGTACGAGGGAAGAAATGTGTCGGAAGCAGGAGGATAGAGAGATGAATCGTGCGTGTGGCGCTCGCCGACATCGTGACGGCAGAGCACTCTCGGTGCCGCAGGAATGGTAGCACCAGGCCAAGGTACGCTGACGCCCCCGACGCATCGCGCTGGACGTCGCGCATCGTCCGCCATCTGCGCAGCCAACTTCAAGAGCCTGATTATCTCCCTCCCGGAAAGGAAAACACGAAGAAGCAAAGCACGGCAGCAACGGAAGCACCCACGCCGAGCCTGGCGCCATATCACCCACGACGTCCATACAGCGTACTTGAAAGTGCGGCGGATCTTGTCCTGGGGAAAGACCTGCGCAGCGTTGGCTCGCTCGGTAGGGGAGTCGGAGGAAAATGAAGAATAAAAACAAAAACGGAAATGACGAAGGGGTGAAGCAGCACGGGAGATAGGATGAATGCACGGAATAGTGCATGAGATGGGAAACGGAGAAAAAGTCTGGAGAGTGTTGTACTCAGAGTCCCTGCCTCTGCGCGGGCGGCGCGGATATCAACGTCTGAGACGATGGTGAAGGTGGTGCATGAAGCCACTTACGAGGTATGCCCGAAAACACAGCGACACCTCCGAATAAAACGACCAATTCAATCAGAGATAGCGGGCGATGCGAAGGAGGCCACACCTGTGCCATAAGCAGAATATCGGGCGGACCAGGTAAGGGACATCGCGATCCGTGAGCACGAGATAGATGTGAGGTCGATAGTCGTCGATCTTTTAAATCAGCCTTGGCAATGGAAGATAAATGCGCGCGCGACGCACGATACTGTACGACGATTGTCATCTCCACGCCCTCAGAAGGTCTGCGTTATTTTTCCATACGAGGTCGAAGACAAGCCGAGTGGAATCCGTTGCTAGCACGTCTCACAGAACCAGGCGGCGTTAGGCGCAAACTCGACGCTGAAGTGCTCAGGCTTGCTTTATTTCGAGAAGGATGCAAAACTGGCCGGCAAAGCAGATGTATTTTGAGGTCTGGCACACCACTTTCGCGGCGGGAGATACTCAATGAGCAAGACTGTCGATTCCAAATTCACAAGCTCTTCGGCGCCGACATAGAGGTCAGGATTTCCCGTAGGATTTCAGCGTCAGATTTCGGGACAATGCATTCTTACGTCGCCCGAGTCATGTTCAACATATTAGAAGGCCGGAATTCGAACGGAAAGCTGAAAACTCGAAAAACAACGAAGAAAGCAAGCGAGAGAGGGGTGACGTCACCGTGACACCGTGACCACAAGCGCCCAACAAACGCCCTTCGTCGTCACCGATCTACGCAAAATGCAGGTGCTTATGGTCCAGTCTCCGCCCAAATCTTGGTCCGTTCAAGAGCCCTTCTTCACTCAGAGATGACTCAGATGAGTATCGCGATGCCTCTACTCCTTGTCGCTGCACGCTTGCAGCGTGCTCGCTGCATTTTTCGACTTGCCGCGTCCCGAAGAATCGAATAAATTAGCGGCGAAGAGTACAGGATAGCGACGAAGAAAGACTCGAAGATGGACCGCCCCTCGACCCTCCGCGTCACGCTCACCTCCTAACTTCCCGTTTCCGTCTTACTTGAGCTCGCTTTCGGAGACTCTGCATCGGACGGCGAGTACACCAGCTGCCTCAACGACGGCGTGCGGGCGTCCGCCACGCATGCTCCGACTGGCTCCAAGGCCCTTCAATTTCGCCGGGGACGCTGCCTGAGGCGACCACGCCGCCACGTGGCACCGACCCAGACGCCCTCTCAGTGCATTCATGCCCGCCTCGCGTACACCGAGACATACTCGCTGTGGCAGCGAGCGGTGGGACCGCTGCTGCTTCTACCTATGCCCCCGCTCTCGACTCCACGGCATGCGCGCGCAAAGAAACGGGCCCGCTGGCCACTGCGCTAACGGAGGCACCGCATACGCCCGAGTCTCTGGCTGCCCACTACGTCGCATATCGCCTCGACGACGATACCAACGACGCATCCCCATTCCAGCACCTTCCGCTCGCGTCTCCTCTTCCGGCATCCATGTTGACCAGGCGCATTTACACGGAGAGCTGGCAGGACGAAGTCCCGGACTGCGACGTCCTCGAGTACGACGGCACGCAGCATACCAACGCCGTCCTTCCCTCATCTTCTCCGCCCTCCTCCGCCGCTCCACGCCCACCCGCGCGCATGCCCTGAGACATCTGCAAGCAGCGGAAGACGAAGAAGCCCCAGATCTCGACAGCCTCTCCTTCGCGCGGCGTCCCTCGCACGCTGCCCATTGGGGGTACGCAGAGCAGGTCGTGGTCGAGTGAAGGAACGGGGCTCGAATTCAGGAAGTGTGGTGTCGTGGGAGGTACGCCTCTTTCCCTTCTCGTCACACTGTGGGTTACTGTCCCTCCCTCCCTCCCGTTCCCTTTACCGTCCACCGGCTCTTCCTCTCGCCCCGCCTCCCCAGTCCCGCCCTCCCGCTCTCCCTGTTCTCCTGCTCGATGTCGACCTGCGCTAACATCCGATTCGCAGACCCCTCGCGAAGCCCAAAAGGAGCAAGAAATCCAAGCGGAGCAAGAAATCGCACTCCAGCGCAACCTCGCCTACTCCCGCCTCGCCTCGCTGCCACCGCCCACCTGTACCACTTGCCGCACCCTTCCTCGTACCACCACTTTCGTTGAGCGGTATCGGCTGCCGACCTGGACACGGACGTGGACGCTACGGCTAAGGGAGCGAGGAGAGCGAGGAAAAGAGACGGCAAAGAGGAGACGATATGAGTGGGGCGGTGCGATGGGAGGGAGGCGATGAGACGGGTCGCAAGTGGGGAGAGGGGAAGTGCGCTGGGAATGGCTCCCGAGCCCGAGTCTGTCGCTGTCTCACTGTCGCGCCACGGGTTCTGGGAAAGAAATGGGCGAGCTTCAGCGCGTCACGGGCTTCACGAGGGCTTCAGCGCTGCTCCTCCAGCCCTTCCCCCTTCCTCTTTGACACACCCCTCAGCAACGACGAGCCAAGGAACGACGAGGGACGGAGGTTCTGGAGGCACAGGGCCGAAGAGGGGGAGGTGCCCTGGGAGGCGCTCCCGAGTCCCGGGACTGTCGTTTTCGCGGCGGGGAGGCGGGGATGGGCTTTAGGGAAGGAATGAGCGGGTTTCTGCGCTGGGAGCGTTAGCGAGGGTTTCGGCGCTGTGTAGAGGACGTGAGGGACCGAGGAGGATACAGAGGACGAGGCGGGCGGGGAGCGGAGGGATATTCGTGACGGACAGCGGACTCTGGGTGAAGCGATCTTACGACTCGAATCCATGGGCACTGACATGAGACTACGATTCGGCTTTCAGTCCTCATTGCTACATTGTGCATTTTTCACTCGTCATTCGGTTTCTATGTAATTCGCTACCTGTACATACATACACTACCTACTCGGCGTGTGTATGCTCATAGATATCGACGGACCAGCTGAGCTGTAGCCTTGCGCGTATATTACTATGTCGAGCGGTCGCGATTGAATGCTACGAGGAAGAGGAGAGTACTTGAGACGGTTTGAGATCCAGGGGATCAAGTATTAACAATAATTTGCCATTGCGATCGACTACAGACAGCCATCCCATCGACGCGAATGTGGATGACGAGGACCAAGAATAAAGTACACGAGGCACGACACGCGTACAAGGGAAGTGCGGAAGTAAATATAAAGGCCTGCATTCCGCTCCCCGCTCGCGCGCATGATCATCGAACAGTTTTCTTTAGCCAGTCTCACTGCACCGCCGAGATCTTAAGTTCACTCACTCTTGCACGATTGTCAAGTGATACCTCCGTCTGTCCTTCTTCGGCGATACGGTCTCACCTCAACTGTCAAGATTCAACCTGTTCATTCTGGTACAATTATCCATCACGTTGATTGAATTCGAACATGTTCGTAGCTAGCGCGACTTATGTCGGTGAGGTCCTCATCTGCCTCGCTCTTTCCTACGCGTGGATCTCAGAAAAACCATCGTGCTCCGCATCTCCTCCTGTCAGGCATGGGCAAACAAGATATGACCGTTGTTTAAATATGTTTTAACGAGTTGTTCTTGCATCGTTTCCTGGGGGGACAATTGGTTTCACAGCTTAATCACTATTCTCAAGTCACTTAAACAGTCCCTACATGTCTTGTGGGATCTGAACCCAAGTTCATCGATGTTACCTGTCTCCTCTGTTAGTTCATCAGTTCCAGTTTTGATGTGTTGAATACCATGCTGCGGATTCCATATAGCGGGGGGCTATCCTCCAAATTCAGATGGTCTTTTGGTCTGTGATGCTCATGAACTGATCATGATATCTTGTACATGTTGTTGCACTGATCATGATATCTGTGCATGCCATTGCACTGCTTGGGTACAACATTTGCAACTTGCATTCTACTCTCATGGCCACCTCTGGAGTCGACAACGAGACATTCCAGACCCTCTGGGATGACACCTTCGATATGTACAAAGACCGAACTGGGATCGATCTGCGGCACGAAAACAGTGACCTCGCCCTATGCCTGCAAGGCTGCACCTCTGCCACATCTGTTCTGGAGACTTTGCAGAAGATTGCAAGTGAATTTGCAGGGTATCGTGAAGGAACTTCGAAGTGGAGGAAATTCCATTGGAAGCTCAAACCAGTGCTCAAGGTTATTATGGCATTCATTGACACTGCTGCTAATGGTGCAATATCTATGGTGCGTCTGCCTCATGGGGAACAACTTAGACTCTGCCTGAATCCAATGTTCATATAGCCCATGCCAGGTGGTGCAGTTTTTGTTGCCATTGGATTGCTGTTGAAGGTGAGGACTGCATAATGTGGCATTGGTAATTGCTGTTGAGTTGTGTAACAGGCAACACAAGGAGTCAGCGAGAAATTTGATGCCCTCATTGACCTGTTGGAGAGCCTGGAACTGTTCTTCAGGCAGCTGAGCATACGCTCTGGAGTTCCTCTCAGCAAGGAATCCAAACATATTGTGGTTGAAATTTTGGTTTAGATGCTCAAGGCACTTGCTCTCGCCACACAGATGATGAAGCAAAACCGGATAAGTAAGCAACTTCCATCATCCATGTGTTTAGCTCATTTTTAACTGTAGAAAATTTTGTTCGGGAACTTGTCAAAGGCGATGATATGAAAACCATTCTAGATCGGCTCCAGAAGCTCACTACAATTGAATCAAGGATGACAGCAGCAGAAATACTTGGAAGAGTTAATGAAGGTAAGATTCTTCTGATATCAGTCAATCAACTCAAACTGAATGGCTTTCAGCTGGTGACATACTGGGCGAGCTGAATCACACCACTTCCTCCCTTGAACGCCAGAACCAGGAAATTCTTGGGCATCTATCTGTGCTCTCAGTTGAGATGAAGGGCGGCAGCACTCAACCTACTCAAATGTCTATTCAATGTCCAACCCCATCAAGAATATTCCAAGGCAGAAGAGATATCCTTGATAAAATGCACCATTTCTTCAACTCCAAAAAGGATGGCCAAAAGATTTACGTATTGCATGGACTTGGTGGTGCTGGGAAGACACAGATTGCTCTAAAATTCATTGATGAGTCCCCATCTCTGTGAGTGTATGTTCTAACCAGGAAGAGTGCCATTGATAGACTTTGATATCTAGTTTTTCCAATATCTTCTTCATTGATGCTAGCACCATTGCAACAATTGAGTTGGGTCTCAAGAACATAGCTGTGCAACATTTTGGAAAGTCTCAGCAAGATGGATTAATATGGCTCAGGAGCAAAGTTGAAGAATGGCTACTTTTCTTGGATAATGCTGACGATCCAAAGATCAATCTGAATGATTTTATTCCTCAGTGCACTCATGGGAATGTCATTATCACTTCTCGAAATCCAGGGCATCGTGCTTATGGGTCACATTCCCTTGTATCAGATATGGAAGTAAAAGACGCAGTGTCACTGTTGCTCAAGAGTGCCGCACAAGATGCCACAATTAATTCTGAACAAGTTGCAGTGGAAATTGTAAAGGTCAGACAAACAGTAAACTTGCTCAATTCTGATGTTGAAGAATATTTCAGGCACTGTACTATCTACCCCTTGCAATTATACAAGCTGGTGCATTCATAACAAAATCTCAAGATCTTGAGGGCTATCTACCTCTTTATATGAAAAAATCAAGCACAGCTACTTGGTGAAAAGCCGTCTCAGTCTCATGACTGTTATGCCTGGACAGTGTACACAACATGGCAAATGAGCTTTGACCAGCTCAGCCCACCAACTGCTATGTTCTTACAACACTGTTCATTCCTCCATTATAATGGAATTTCGGAAGAAATCTTCAGTCATGCCTCTAAATATGAATCTCAAATTGATGGGCCATCCAGGGAGGAGTTGCACAACACTTTGAAATTTCTCAAACATTTCTGTGGGCCAAGTGGTGAATGGGACCATTTAAAATTTTTATATGCTATGAATGAGATCCAAGCCTATTCATTGATTAGCTTTGATCCAGAGAGGAGGGCCTTTTCCATTCATCCATTAGTACATAAATGGTGTCAAACAACGGTTAGGGATCAAGAAGGATACAAGTCTTCTGTAGGAGCAATACTTGGCATGGCTATTTCAGTGCATCCAGAGCAGAGCATTCAATTGGCTAGTTTGCAATTATGTCCACATATTGAAACAATTATACAGAGTCATACAAAGATAGCTCTGGATTTCAGATTTCAATATGGATTGACTTTTTGGGGAGCTGGAAAATATGGAGACAGCAGAAATCTTCTGGAAGAGGTGCTTGAGGAACAGAAACAATTTCTAGGTGTCAACCATCAAAGTACACTCTTCACCATGATAAAACTAGCACGAACATACATTGGACTAGGAGACAATCTCAAAGCCAAAGAATTCCAGAGTTTGGCACTGGAGAAACAGAAACAATTTCTTGGTCACATTCATCCACAAACATTGCACACTATGGGTAGTCTATCTATCACATATAAAATTTTAGGAGAGGATCAAAAGGCTGAAGAACTGGAGGCTTTTGTGCTGGAGAAGCGGAAAAAGATTCTGGGCGACAATCATCTGGATACCTTGAAGACTATGGGTAATCTGGCTGCTACATATAGAGGTCATGGAGAGCATCACAAGGCTAAAGAACTGAATGTTTTTGTGCTGGAAAAACGAAAACAGATTCTAGGTGATGATCATCCAGATACCTTGTGGACCATGGGTAATCTGGCCACCACACACTCACATCTTGGAGAGTATCACAAGGCTAGAGAGCTGAATGTCTTCGTACTGGAGAAAAGAAAACAGATTCTGGGTGATGATCACCCTGATACCTTGATGACTATGGGTAATCTGGCTGCTACATATACAGACCTTGGAGAGCATCAAAAGGCTAAAGAACTAGTGGTTTTTGTGCTGGAGAAACAGAAACAGATTCTGGGTGACAATCATCCAGATACTTTGAGGAATATGGGTAATCTGGCCATGATATACAGTAAACTGAGAGAGTATCAAAAGGCTGAAAATCTCAGTGCTATTGTGCTTGATAAACGGAAACAACTGCTTGGTGACAACCATCCAAGCACACTTGTTACTATGGGTAATCTAGCAGAAATTTACTCACATCAAGGAGAGCATAAGAGGGCAAAAGAACTAGGAGCTTTCGTGTTGGTGGCACAACAACATGTTCTGGGTACCAACCATCCATACACATTGCACACCATGAGTAATTTGGCAAAGACATATTCAGATCTTGAGGACTACAAACAGGCCAGAAACATTGGAGTTTTGGTGCTAGCAAAACAGACACAGTTGCTAGGACACAATCATCCATACACACAATGCACTATGCACAATTTAGCACAAACATACCCTGCCATGGTCGAGCATCACAAAGTGGAACTCTGTAGTATGCTGAAGAATGAAAAACACACTCCAGACCATACCATAGTCAATGAAGAGGTGTTATGCTCTGATCTGGACGAGCATCAATGCGAAGAACAACTTGATTCTATTGTTCCAGACCAACAGAAACAGACTTGGACCAACACCTATCCAAGCATCTTGCATGCTGCAGGCCATTTAATGTGCACCCCAGTGCATACACCATTGATCTTGACGCGAATAGCTGGAATGACAAATACCAATTTGGATCAGATGGAGCCTGAGGTTGATTAACCATGACATACTCAGACAAAAAGGTAGTGGTGACTAGAAATATGTGTAAATATGATCCATCTGTATTTATATAGCTTGAGTCTAAGTAGTGCCCTTGCTTTTTGTATTGTCCAGGTAGCTAGCTATTCACAATTTTGTAGCATGTTTCATTTCTGTTTACTTCGCCAACAACTACAAGCTAACCATCAACAAATAAATCAACTTACATTGAATGTATCCTGTCCTACCATTTACAATGTGATGCAGGAAAGAGAAATCCAGTTGAACTTCTGTGCTTTGCGGCAGAGATGCACATTGAATGATAGCAAAGTGAAAATAGGAGTAAAACACAGCCACAAATTGCCTTTTTGAGCGAAAAGAGAAAGGTCAAAAATTCAAACGGAATCGGGCGTATGTGGTCGAAGCTATTGATGGCCAGCTTGCTCCGCAGACAGATACCGCAAAAAAGAAAGAAAAAATACAGTCGGACTGAGCACCAGTTAGTTATTCGCAACGAATGCCGCTTGTATTCCTCATCATGATGCTGTCAACACTACACGCACTATACGCACAACGGATGACCAAGCATGGCTGCCCGTATCATATAATATTCAGGTGCGTATCTTCAGCGCAGCATATCATCGCCGTCTCCGCCTCACAAATCACTCGCACCCACCAGCCTGCCGCACGCACACTCGGCACTGAGGCTTGAGCGAGATATACCTTTGTTAAACGCTCTGGACCCGCCTGTGTTCCCGCTGTGCTAACTGGCATGACATCGGACAATCTCTGTCCCTAGAATTCTGTCTTGAATCCAGACCTCCATTGCACTGGACAGCATCGAATAAGTCATCCGCAGCTCCGCAAAGTTCTCCTCGGCCACTATCCTCATGCATGTCGCCCACAGCTCCTGTTGTACAAGCACGATCACGAGCACGAAAGCACGCAGAAGCAAATGAGAGTCCCCCGCGCACTGGGGACATGGCCATGAACACGCCCTCGGCGTCGATGGCGCCGCAATTAGTGGACGAGGGACGACAAGAGGGCGACAGGAGGCGAATGAGATGTATACGGGCGCACGGCGAGACACTGAGACTCTCTGCAGCCACGGCGGAGGGTGAGAATCCACCCGGAAGACGTAACATAAGAAAACAGAAAAAAAGCAAAAAGGGAGCGGAATAGCGGTGCTCGTCGCCTCGACCATCGCAACCCGGCATCAGGCATGCAGGTAGCACATTAATCCAGTCTGCGCGCGCGGTGTCTGCACGTCGACGCCTCCAGCACTGTCGTCCGCTCTCTGTGCTTCGCGAGCGCTGGTCTACTCAGCCGGCGGCTCGTGCAACGACGTAAAGCACGCCAAAGAACGAAAATAAAGGGAAAGGAAACCAAAAGTGACTGTATCAGGACCGTGTCGCGATGATGCTCGCCACAGCAATGTCGACGTCCGTCCTTGGAAGTGCCGCTAATCTTATTTGTGGGAGGACTAGTGGACGGGTGCGTTAGATGGACCGGATGCAGTGGAGAACGATGGAACTGCAGAACAAAGACGAAGATGAGGAAACGAGGACGAAGAGGGAGGAGTACGCGTGCGGCGGATAAAATTGCGAGGCGAAGAGGTAAACAATGATTCAGAGACACGGTACCCGGTACCTCCATAAAAGTAGCCAATCCTTCTCGCGAAGTGCCGACCTTGTCGTCTGGAACGACGAAGCCGCTTTCATGGAGCCAGAAAACACGGCGAGGCCCACCCAAAAAATTGATTCAATTAAGGATGGTGTGGCGTGTAATGAGAGAGAAATGACGTGTAATCAGAAGACTTACCTGCAGCAAAGCACAAGTAAGCGGGGACACCTTGATCTCGGGCAGATACGGACGTGAAACAGGGAGTGTCGTTCTTCTGTGCATGGACCGAATCAGAGCAAGTAAGGAAGAATACACGGGAGTATGACTCACAATAAGTACTCACAAACACGCCACGCGCACCTTTTTCTCTCCATAAGCTCTATCCGCCAGAATGAAGAATACCGAATGCAAAACCAAGGAACATCGGACGAGCTGACGGGGATCCATGTAAAAGGCTTCTTAGATCGGACAGCATCGGGTGGCCTCCCGGACGTCCCATGGCCAATTCGACATCTAGGCACTCAGACCTTCTTAATTTTGACGGCGGCTTGAAAAAGGTTTGAGAACCATTTATATCTTGCAGTCTCGCTCCCAGAATTGGCGATGGTAAATATTCGATGGCCGGGACTAGTATCGCTCGCAAATTTCAAGTTGATGTATCAAGATTCAAGAATCAAACCCCTTTGGCGCACGGAGTAGGAGGTCAAAATAGTTCATTGAATTCCAAGAACGCCCAAAATTCTGCTAGCAAATCAGATTCAACGAGTTATAGGCCTACGAAGGAAGAGTTGAAGCAGACTCGAAAAAGAACAAGAAGAGCAAGGAAGAGAGAAGTGACGTCACACCGTGACAACGAGCGCCCAACAAGCGTCGTCTCCTCCACCAGCCAACCTCCAACTCTTCCTCAGCGGCAACTCGCGCACCAAGAGGCCGAAACCCACGGCCATATTCTGTTCTCGGTTTCTCGTCGCCCTCGATGACGCGGCCCGATTTCTTGCGTTCCCAAGAATAGAAACCGACTCGACAACGTAGATGGTTCAACCCTCGGCATGGAGCGACACTCCTCGCAGCACCTTTGCCTCCTCTGCGTCTATCCCTCTTCGTGCTCCTCCCGGCTCCGGTGGCTCTGCTTGCGATGACGCGTACACCCACGCCACCTCTATCCAAAGATGTCCGCCGTGCGCACCTAGACGAGCTCGAGGGCCTCCTCGTCGACACGCACTCCGACTGCGGTCACGCAGCGGGCGACAGCTGATGCCACGACGACGCCGCATCCGCCCCAAACAGTAGGCGCCGGGGCAGCCGACCGCCTCGCGCGCACCGACGGCTGAAGGACGTTTCGCAGCCCTCCTCCAGGCTTCTCCTGCCTCTGCATCCACGCTACCTCAATCTCGATTCGACACCGCGCACGCGCAAAGCAACGGGCCGGCTCGCCGCCGCGCTAGCGGAGGCATTGCTTCCGCCACGTCACATATCGCCTCGACGATGACACCAACGACGCATAGAGGGACACCAGCGCCATTCCAGCACCTCACACCCGCGTCTCCTCCTCTTCCCCGCATCCACATATATCTGACTCGGCGCATTTACTGCGACAGAGACAGGCAGCCGGAAGGACGAAGAAGGCCCAGGCCGCGACGGCTTCGCGTGCGACGGCAGCGGCGGCGTACTGCGCGACCGGCGCCGTTTTTCGCTCCACCTCCCGCCCTCCTCTCCGCCCTCCCCCGCCGCTCCACGCCCACCCGCGCGCATATGTAAGCATGGGAGGACGACGAAGCCGCAGGCCCCGATGGCTTCGCCTACGCTGCTCGCTCGCACGCCCCCCGTTGGGGGATCGCAGAACAGGTCGAGCACGAGCGGGGTGTCGAAGGACGAGGAGTGCGGGAGGGATGTGTGAGTGGGGAGCGCGAGTGGGGCGCGTATTGGCCTATCCTTGGTACGTCCCCTTTCTCTCCCTCTCTGCATCCCTGCCGCTCCTTCACCGTTGGTCCCGCGCTGCCAGCCCTTCTTCTCCTCTCGCTGCTCGCCTCCCGCTTCCTTTTCCCGTACATCGCTGCCCTCCTCCCTTCCCTCCCCTCCTGTCCCTGCTCGATGACAACGTGTGCTGACGTCCGATTCCCAGATACCCTCAGCCCAAGGAAGTCCGAAACGGAGCAAGAAATCGCACTCCAGCACGACCTCGTCCACACTCGCCTCGCCACCGCCTATGTACCTGTACCTCTTTCGCCGTCGCCGTTTCTTTCCCCACTCGGCTCCATTCTCCTCGTCCCGAGCGGCGGTGGAGAGATCGGGATATCGGCGATCGATCTGGCAGTCGACGACTTCTTCGGCCTTCTCACGCACGCTGCTCCCCGCGACGACGCGTTTGACGGCACGCCTGGCGGATTCGGCTTTGGCTTCGTCCCTCTTTCCTCTGCTTCTGGGCTCAGCTTCGTTCTTCCCTGACTTGCATTTCGACCCCACCGACGTCGGCGTCCTTGCTCCCTCCCGCTCCGACTTCGACTTCAGCTACGGCTAAGGGGAGCGAGGAGAGCGGGCAGAGGGCGAGGAGAGCAAGGAGAGTCGCGGAGAGCGGCGATGGTGCGGAGAGCGAGGAGACGGCGCGGAGGGAGACGACGAGACGGGTGGGAGGGGGGGAGGTGCGGAGGGAGCGTCTCCTGACTCTGGGCCCGGGGCTGTCGTGTTCACTTTCACGCCGCGGGAGTACAGGGTCTGGGAAGGGATGGGTGGGTTTCAGCGCGATGCGGGCGATTCCACTGGGCCCCTGCCAGCCCTCCCCTTCGACCCGCGCTTCAGCCTTCCTCGTCTTCGGCAGGGGAAGGGGAGGGATGGACGGAAGGTGTGGGAAGAGGAAGGCGGCGGCGCGGCGATTGCAGGCGGTTCGTGACGGACGGCGGACTCTGGATGAAAGGACGTGGAGGAGGGATTTTGGGATGGGGTCTACGACTTGGCTCCTTCGACACGACTAGACGATCCTACGATACGACTTTCAGTGCTCCTGTCTCATTCGTAGTTCTCGCATGCCCAGTCTTCATTCTCTTCTTGGCTAGCTATACGGATTGTACATACACTGCCTCGACCTGTGTGTATTCGTAAACTCAGATGCTGATGGATATCGACGGATGAGCTAAGCTGTAGCCTCGCGCGTACAGTGCTATGTCGAGCGGTCGCGATGGGATGCACGAGGAAGAGGAGAATAATGTACTTGAGACAGGTTGGCATTGTAATAACAATAATATTCCCTTGTGATCGACTAGATAGCTATCCCAACGACTCAAATGTGTATGACGAGGACCAAAAAAGAATACAGTACACGAGGCACGGGCACGAGTACGAGAGAAGCGCGGAAGTAAATATAAAGGCCTGCGTTCCATGCTCGTGTCGTGCACGATCATTGAACAGTTATCTTTAGCCCAGTCTCACTGCACCGCCGGGCCGCCGCTGAAATCTTGAGTTCACTCGCTCTTGCACGACTGTCAAGACCGTCAAGTGATACCTCGGTCTGTCTTTCTTCGGCGATACAGTCTCACGGTTCACCTCAACTGTCAAGATTCAACCTGTTCATTCTGGTACTATGGAAACCCGGAGCACCACGCTGATTAGCGAGATAGCCGAAGTTGTGATGGCGGATTGCCGCGTCTGCCGACGATCAGGCCCCCGGAAAGCCCGCCTGTTTTGGACTGCTATGATTTTGTTCGTGAAGTCGTTTGCTTAGAATGAAATAAATTTGTTCTAAACCAACAAAATCAATTTATTCTCAGCAATGTCTCATCATAAGCGTGGGCCTTAGCCTGGGCACCTGCTCAACTGATTGTCCCAAAGTAGCCTACGCAACATCAGTTTACTTCGATCGGGGCAATTGTCGCGCACAGCATGATTTGTTTCTCGGTTTATTGCGGTTGATTTCGGTTTCTTGGGGTGCCTTCGGAAATCACCTTTCGCATTCTCCTCTGATGAGTATGTGCTTGCAGCGTCACAGGCAAGCCATTGTTATGGAATGAGGACTGCTTGTTTTCCCTCCACCTATGTGCCTGCAGTGCTGATAGAAAGTGCTGCGCCGAATTTAAAGAAGGAGCGCCCCGTACTTGAGCTATGGTTCCGATTTATTGAGCACATTGTTCAAACACTCTCACCCCCGCATGCCCTCGTGTTCGTACTTACTCAAAGTGACATTCAGGATTTGAGGGGCGTCAACAAATGTTCAAAACTAAACATGGGATCTGTGCACTCTCAAGGTAAACCCAAATGTCATAATTCATAAAACCATAATTTTGGCATACATCATAATAATCACGGGAAACAGGAGAGATCAGTCGCTTTTTGGCCCAGTCATCACGGGGAGATTGAACCAATTGCAGTAGGCGTTGCAGCTATGCTGGTTGGGGAATTTTTCAAAGACACTTCCCACATTTCCCCCACCAAAGATATCCTTCCCCTCCGCGATTTTCATTCAAACTGGGTTAGAAGGATCGTTGCGGAGGCGAAGGGAAAGATAATCGTACGGGGAGGTCATGATTTGAGGGTCTGTAAGAAAGGTGTCGGAGCCTGTTGCCTTGTAAATAGTGTGCATTCATGGTGAAACAACGACCTGCATACCTTGGAGGTCGGACAAAAAAACAGCTCCCTCCGTCTCGAAGTATTGCACATGTTGAGTGAAGCAAAGGAATTCGGCAATGCTATAGAGGGGATCATCTCGGTCCAGGAGGGGGTGGCATCTCCATTATGAACAAATTTCACAAAGCCATCCAATTCCTCGTCAATGAACTCTTCGATCAAATATGTCCTCCGAATTGAAGTCATGTGAATGAGCAGATCAAAGTCTGCCAAGATGCTATTGACACAGTTCGCAACCTCTATGCTCCAAGGGACCACGAAGTCTTCCAGTTGGTTCCCCCAGATTTTTGTGTGATCATATCAGAGATGTACACTGAACTTGGCCAGCCTGCTGTGACACGGCAGAGTTGTTGGGACATTTATCTTGCGCTCCTCAACCGCTTCCACAGCCTCGATGACATCTACAACATACCAGCAGACATTGATGCAAAATGGGGGGTATGCCCTCACAATGGCGCGTGATGACTATGCCAAAGAAATAGAATTGCTGCCGAACTTGAGACCGCTGCGCATTGGTGACTCTGTGATTGGTCCAGGCGGATTTTACTACAAGTCTTGGGACTCTCGCTCCTTCACGCAATTTAGAACAAATCTGGTCCAGATTCAGAGCAATCAGCCCAGTTGAATCAGATGTTGAATGAAGACGAGCCTCAAGTCGGACAAGATGATGACGATCCCCAGACTTTCGCATGGTTCTCTGATGAGGAATACGGGGGGCAGACGATGTTGATGAATGGTAGATTTCGATCAATGTTATCATCTACGCAGCGAAAATCTACGTTGAGGTACCTTGCGCTTACTGAAGAAAAAAAACCCAGTTGGATTGGTGTACGAAAAATATGATGGACAGTTTCCGTTTAAGCGTACTCGCTTGAGCGGACACTCCGGGGTCCTGACCATCGGCAGACGCGGCAATCCGCCATCACAACTTCGGCTATCTCGCTAATCAGCGTGGTGCTCCGGGTTTCCATACTGGTACAGTTATCAATCACGTTAATTGAATTCGAACATGTTCGTAGCTAGCGCAACGTATGTCGGTGGGGTCTTCATCTACCTCGCTCCTTCCTAGCCGCATCTTTCCTCAGGTGTCTTGCTGGATCCCTCAGAAGAACCGACTTGCTCCACATCTTCTCCTGTCAGGCATGGTCCAACAAGACGCGACCTTTATCTAATATGTTTTGACGTGTTGTAGTTCACTGAGGGAACATTCTATTTCAAGGTTTAATGATTGTTCCCAAGTCGCTGGAAAGTCCATCACATCTCGCGGTATCTGAATTCAATTTTAGCGACGTTACCAATCTCTTGTGCTAGTTCATCAGTTTCCAGTTCCAATGTGTTGAATACCACGCTGCGGACTCCATATAGTCCTCCAAATTAAGATGGTTTTCTGATCTGTAATGGCTATGCACTGATCATGATATCTTCTCCACATCGTCGCACCGACTCAGTACAGCATTTGCGACTTGAATCCTACTCTCATGGCTGCTTCTGGAGTTGACGACGAGACATTCCAGACCCTCTGGGATGACGCCTTTGATGTTTACAAAAACCGAACTGGGATCGATCTGCGGCATGAAAACAGTGACCTTGCCCTCCATCTGCAAGGCTGCACCTCCCCCACATCCATTTTGGAGACTTTACAGAAAATTGCATTGGAATTCGCAGGGTACCACGAAGGAACTACAAAATGGAAGAAATTCCATCGGAAGCTCAAACCAGTGCTCAAGGTTATTGTCACGTTCATTGACGCCGCTGCTGATGGCACAATATCTACGGTGTGTCTGCCTCATGGGGAACAACTTAGACTCTGCCTGAATCTGATGTTTATGTAGCCCATGCCAGGTGGTGCTGTTTTTGTTGCCATTGGATTGCTGTTGAAGGTGAGGACTGCATAATGTGGAGTTTGTAATTGCTGCTGAGCTGCATAACAGGCAACACAAGGAGTCAGTGAGAAATTTGATGCCATCATTGACCTCTTGGAGAGCCTGGAACTGTTCTTCAGGCAGCTGAACATACGCTCTGAAGTTCCTCTCAACAAGGAATCCAAACATATTGTGGTTGAAATTTTGGTTGAGATGCTCAAGGCACTTGCTCTTGCTACACAGATGATGAAACAAAACCGGATAAGTAGGCAATTTCCATGATCCAGAATGTTTAGCTCATTTTTGACTGTAGGGAATTTTGTTCAGGAACTTGTGAAAGGCGATGATATGAAAGCCATTCTTGATCGGCTACAGAAGCTTACTACAATTGAATCAAGGATGACAGCAGCAGAAATACTTAGAATGGTCAATCAAGGTAAGGTTCTGCTCATATCAGTGAATCAACTCAAACCAAATGGCTTTTAGCTGGTGGCATGCTAGGCGAGCTGAATCACACCACTTCCTCCCTCAAGCACCAGAACGAAGGCAT
The DNA here is from genome assembly GCA_014462675.1 of Mycena sanguinolenta. Lineage (NCBI taxonomy): Eukaryota > Fungi > Basidiomycota > Agaricomycetes > Agaricales > Mycenaceae > Mycena > Mycena sanguinolenta. The sequence continues at coordinate 192,817 of JACAZH010000047.1, read as the reverse complement.
TCTGGCACATTTATCCATGATCTCAGTTGAGATGAAGGGCAGCAATGTTCGAGCTTCTCAAGCTATTATTCAATGCCCTCCTCCATCAAGAATATTTCAAGGCAGAAGAAATATCCTTGATAAAATGCATCATTTTTTCAACTCCAACAAGGATAACCAAAAGATTTATGTACTACATGGACTTGGTGGTGCTGGGAAGACACAGATTGCTCTGAAATTCATTGATGAGTCCTCATCTCTGTGAGTTTATGTTCCAAACAGAAAGAGTGTCATTAATTGGGTTTGATATGTAGGTTTTCCCACATCTTCTTCATTGATGCTAGCACCATTGCAACAATTGAGTTGGGTCTCAACAACATAGCCATGCAACATTCTGGAAAGTCTCACCAAGATGGCTTACTATGGCTCAGGAGCAAAGTAGAAGAATGGCTTCTTTTCTTGGATAATGCAGATGATCCAAAGATCAATCTGAATGATTTCATTCCTCAGTGCACTCACGGGAATGTCATTATCACCTCTCGGAATCCAGGGCATTGTGTTTATGGGTCCCATTCTCTTGTATCAGACATAGAAGAGACAGATGCAGTGTCACTGTTACTCAAGAGTGCTGCACAGGATCCCACAATTAATTCTGAACAAGTTGCAGTGCAAATTGTACAGGTCAGATACAGAGTAAATTTGCTCAATTTTGTGATGTTGAAGAGTATTTTAGGCACTGTACTATCTACCCCTTGCAATTGTACAAGCTGGTGCATTCATAGCAAAATCCCAAGATCTGAAGGGCTATCTGGCTCTCTATATGAAAAAATCAAGCACAGCTACTTGGTGAAAAACCTGCTCAGTCCCATGATCACTATGCATGGACAGTGTATACAACATGGCAAATAAGCTTTAACCAGCTCAGTCAACCAGCTGCCATGTTTTTACAGCACTGCTCATTCCTGCATTATAATCGAATTTCAGAAGAAATCTTCAGCTATGCATCAAGGTACAACCTCCAATGTGATGGCCCATCTGCAGCAGAATTGCAACCCACACTGGAATTTCTCTCACATTTTCAAAGAACATCTGGTGAATGGGACTCTTTCAAGTTTTCATCTACCACAAATGAGATCCAAGCCTATTCACTGATGAGCTTTGATCCAGAGAGGAAGGTCTTTTCTATTCATCCATTGGTACATGCCTGGAGTCAAGCAACAGTCAGCAATCCAGACAGATGTGTTTCTGTAGTAGGAGCCATACTTGGCATGGCTATTTCACAACACCCAGAACAGGATATTGGATTGACAAGTCAGAGATTATATCCACATGTTGAAATAGCTGTCCAATATCATACAAAAGTACCTCTGGTGTTCCGATTTCAATATGGAATGATTTTGTGGGGAGCTGGAAAATATGAAGATAGCAAGAAGCTTCTGGAAGAAGTGCTTGAGAAACAGAAACAGCTTCTTGGTATCCACCATCCTAACACCCTTTTTACTATGATGAAACTAGGACGAACATACGGGAGCCTAGGAGACAATCTCAAAGCCAAAGTACTCCAGAGTTTGGCATTCGAGAAACAGGAACAGTTTCTTGGTCAGATTCATCCACAAACATTGCACACTATGAGTAATCTTGCCAGCACATATAAACAGTTAGGAGAGTATCAAAAGGCTGAAGAACTAGAAGGTTTTGTGCTGGAGAAGCGAAAACAGATTCTGGGTGACAATCATCCAGATACCTTGATGGCTATGGGTAATCTGGCTTCAACACATACAGATCTTGGAGAGTATCACAAGGCTAAAAGAACTGAATGTTTTTGTGCTGGAGAAACAAAAGCAGATTCTTGGACACAATCATCCAGATACCTTGGGAACTATGGGTAATCTGGCTTGTACACAGTCAGATCTTGGAGAGCATTACAAGGCTAAGGAACTGACTGTTTTTCTGCTGGAGAAACAAAAACAGATTCTGGGTGATGACCATCCAGAGACCTTGCGAACTATGGGTAATCTGGCCAGGACATACTCAGATCTTGGAGTACATAACAAGGCTAAAGAACTGGAGGTTTTTGTGCTGGAGAAAAAAAAACAGATTCAAGGTGACAATCATCCAGATACCTTGCGGACCATGAATAATCTGGCAAAGACATACTCTGATCTTGGAGAGTATCACAAGGCTAAAGAACTGAATGTTTTTGTGCTGGAGAAACAACAACAGATTCTAGGTGACAATCATCCAGATACCTTGCTGACTATGGGTAATCTGGCTGATACATACAGTGAACTGAGAGAGTATCAAAAGGCTGAAAATCTCAGTGCTATTGTACTGGAAAAACGGAAACAACTGCTGGGTGTCAACCATCCAAGCACACTTCTTACTATGGGCAATCTAGCAGAAATTTACTCACATCAAGGAGGGCATCAGAAAGCAAAAGAGCTAGGGACTTTTGTGGTAGAGACACAACAGCGTGTTCTGGGTATCAACCATCCACACACATTGTACTTCATGAGTATTCTGGCAAAAACATATTCAGACCTTAAGGACTATAAACAGGCCAGGAACCTCGGAGTTTTGGTTTTAGCAAAACAGAAAATGCTGCTGGGACACAATCATCCATACACACAGTGCACCATGCATTATTTAGCACAAGCATACCCAGCCATGATGGAGCATCACAAAGTGGAACTGCGTAGTATGCTGAAGAACCAAAAACAGATTTCAGATGACCATGCCGTAGTCAATGAAGTGGAGTTATGCTCAGATCTGGAAGAGATTCAGTGTGAAGAACAACTCAATGCTATTGTCCCAGACTGTCAGAAACAGACTCCAGCCAACACCTATCCAAGCACTTTTCATGCCGTAAATCATCCAATTTGCATCCCAGTGCATACACCGTTTATTTTGACCCTGATAGCCAGAATGGCCCATAACAATGCGGATCGGGTGGAGCCTGAGGTGGATTAAATACGGCAGACTCTGGGAAAAATGTTAGCACAGAAAGGGAATATTCTCGACCATCATTTCAGCAAGGTGGCTTGAATCTGAATAGTAGTCTGTCTTGTATTTCTATATTCTGTGGGTAGCTATTTATTTACCATTCAGTAGTATGTTTCACTCCAATGTGCACCACAACAACCTTGAGCTACTTTCAAAAATGAATTAATTTATCCTGTCCTCCGTTTACGATATGATGCAGGAAAGAAATCCAGTTGAACTTATGTGCATTGCGGCAGAGACGTACATGAAATGATGGCAAAGTGAAGATAGGAGTAAAGTGGCCACAAATTGCCTTTTCGGGCAAAAGGCCAGGCGCGGAAAGTCAAATATCACAAGGAGGCGAGCGTGTAGATTGAGGAAGCTGTCAAGGAAATAGAACAGGTTCAGTCCAAGCCGCAAATAGAGAAAAATAAATCGGACAGAGCACCAGATAATTTGCGAAGAATCACAGTTGGATGCAGCAGGTGCAGTAACACTGTGCCCATAACATAAACCTGGCGCCATTTGCGCCCGGACGCCTTCCACGCCATCCCAGCCAAGCATTTGTTTACGCAGTTCCACCACACACGCAATCATGCTTACTTCAGTCTCAGTCACCCGCCGGCAAGTGGCGGCTCGAGAGGTTCTTTTGCTAACTCCTCGCCACCTGTTCAGTGTCAGCTCGACTCCACTGGCATCAATTAATGTGTCGGACAGGCATACCTGCAGTTTCAGCAACCTGACTGTGGAACCCTGCCTCCCTCGACACGCAGAATCGCTTTCCCGTCCGGTCCGTCACCAATGCGCTTCCGAGCATATCATACTATGCGGCATCGAATAAATCATCCACAGCTCCGCATCCTCGGCCATGTCTTTTGTGGGATGAGCATGAATGTACACAAATGCGTTTTCTGCATCCACGCACCGACTCATGGCCACAAACGCACCCTCGACACCGGCAGAGACAGAGATGCAAGACGACGAGAGACAGGATGCATGCGGGCGCATGGCGAGACACCGGCACGCTCTGCAGCCACGGCGGGCGATAATTCCCTGGAAGATGTAACACAAGAAAACAGAAAAAAGCAAAAAGCAAAAAGGGGGTAGAATAGTGGTGCTCGACGTCGCCTCGACCATCGCAACCCGGCGTCAGGCATGCAGGCAGCAACACGCGGACATCAATCCGGTCTGCACGCACCGTGTCCACACGCCGGCACCTCCAGAAGCGCCGTCTGCTCTCTGTGCTTCGCGAGCGCTGGTCTGTTCAGCCCGCCGTTCGTGCAACGAAGCAAAACACGCCAGAGAACGAAAACAAAGGAAAAGGAAATCAAAAGTGACTGTATCAGCACCATGTCATGATGATACTCGCCACAGCAATGTTGACATCCGTACTTGGATGTGCCGATAATCTTATTTTTGGGAGTATCTGCACACGGATGCGTTAGATGGACTCGAGAGAGAGGAGAGTGACGGACTGGACAACAGAGACGAAGATAAGGGAACGAAGAGCGACGAGTACGCGTACGGTGGATGAAGTTCCGAGATGGGGAGGTAAGAAGAAAATGCAATACTCACAATACAAGTAGCCAGTCCTTCGGAAAGCGCTGATCTTGCCGCTCGGTGCTACGAAGCCGCTTCCATGGGGCCGGAAGACATAGCGAAGCCTCCTCAAAAAAAAAAAAAGATTCGATTCAATTCTATTAGACATGGCGTGGCGTGCAACGCCATAGAAATAGCGTGTAATTAGACGCACTTGCAGCAGAACGCCGGCTAATCGAGGACACCTTGATTTCGGGCTGACGCGGACGTGAAGCAGGGAGACGTTGTCCTAGTGCATGGATTAAATGAGAGCAGGGAAGGAAGGAAGAATAATTGGGAGTGCGATTCACAATACTCACATACGGGTATCTTTTTCTTTACATAAATTCTATTCGCCAGATTCAAGAGTCCCGAATGCGAATGCGAAGCGACGTCGGACGAGATAAAGTCAAGTTGAAACGGATCCATGTACTCGCAAACGCGCACTGCACCATTTTCTCTCCATGAGCTCTATCCGCCAGAGTCAAGAGTCCCGAATGCGAATGCTAAGTGATGTTGGACGAGCTGAAGTTCAGCTGAAGCGGATCCATGTAACAGGCGAACAGTATCGGGTGGCCTGTTATCTCACTCTCGGACGCCCATAGCAAATTCGGCACCCAGGCACTCAGAGTTGCTGGATTTTGACGGCAGCTCGAAGGTGGGGGCCGCAAAAAAAGCTATATCTTGTGGTCTTGCTCCAAGAATTGGCGATGGTAGTAGGTGTTCGATGGTCGGGATTAATATCACTTCCAAATTTGAAGTATCAAGATTCAGATGCCTTCGGCGCAGGGTGGGACGTCAAATAAGTAGTTCATGGAATTGAAAAAACGCGGGCCATTCTGCCGGAAAATCGGATTCAACAAGTTACAGGCCGCAAGCGCAGCAAGAGCTGAAGAAGACTTGGAAAGAACGAGGAAAGCAATGCGAGCGATTGGCGAGAAATGAGTGACGTCACCGTGACTCACGCCGTTACCTCAAGCGCCCAACAAGCGCTCTCGCTTCCTCTCCGCCACCAACGTGCAACTCCCCTGAGTCTTCCGCAGCAGCAATTCATCTGTCAAGGTGGAGAAATCCACGCCATCTATCGACAAATGCCGCCCCAATCCATCCGGGTTCTTGTTTGCGTTCTTGGTCTCAAGCTACCCTTGACGACGCGGCACGATTTTTTGCATTCCCGAGAACCAGAGAAGGGACTCGACAACGCAGATGAACCGACCCGCGTGTCGCGACACCCCGGCTTACGCCACGCTCGCCTCCCGCTTACCCTGCGTTTGTCCCTCTCGTGCTTCGTGCTCCCCCGGTGCTTCTGCTTCCGATGACGCGTACACCCACATCACCTCTATAAAAGATGTCCGCCCTGCGCTTAGACGAGCTCGATGGCGTCCTCACCGATTCCCACTCCAATCTCGCAGCGGACGGCTGGTGCGATGACGACGTCACAGCCGACACCAACGCCCGCTCTTTGCACTTGCATTCCGGCCCGCGCGGGGAGAGGGCGGTACTAGAGGGCGGGGACGACGCACTGCTCGGCCGGTACAAACCACGGGTGGCGATGGAGCCGCGCCAAAACGACGATCTCCTCGCGCGAGCTACGCTCGACGCTGCGCCGCATGCAAGCAGCTCAAGGACGTCACGCCTGCGGAAATCGCGCGGGCTTCCTCCGCTGTCTTTTCCTATGTCCATGGGAATGGGTCCCAATCTAACATCGAGGGCGAGACGTCGAGCGCCGTGCCCGTCGTATCGTGCGCACAGAACTGCGCCGCATCGCAGCTGCTCTGGTGAAGGTGTGAGAGTGCCGAGTTTGAGGGATTTCCTGGCTCGCCGGCTTCGTATCTCTCCTCGGTGACGGCGCACCTCCTCTCGACTGGGGGGATCCCCGCTCCATTCCTCCAACCCGTCCACGCCATCCGACGCGTCACATTTTGCGCCGGCGATCTCAAGCTCAATCACACGCGCAGGGTACGGACGCGCTTGCCTACCTACACGCCGCTGAGGACGAAAAGCCGCAGACGTCGACGGCCTCGCATATGCCGGGCTTGGACCGCGTCCAGTGGGCGGGTTGTAAAGCAGGTCGAGTGGCCAGTCACCATGAAGCTCGAATTCGGGGAGTGCGGGGCATTCGGCTGTGAGAGGTACGCGTTCTTTTCTTCCTTTTCTTCCCTCCCCGCTCCTCGTTCCTCTATCGTCCCTCCCGCATCTCTTTCTCGCTTATCCTCCAACGCCAGCCCTCCCTCCCCTCCCGTTGCTTCCCTCCTCCCCGTTTCCTTCTCCTTCCACTCCTCTCTCCCTTTTTCCTCCCTCGGTTTCCGTGCCTGCTCGATATCGACGCATGCTAACTTTCGATCGGTAGACGCCCCAGCAACCCGAAGAGCAAGAAATCCACACCGAAGCGAAGCTCCGGCGCGACCTCGTCCACATTCGCCTCGCCACAGCCTACCACCACTTTCGTCCCTCTCATTCCTTTTCACCCTCCCCACTGAATGAGGCCAGCGTGAGAGACTCCGCCATCGACATCGACAACTTTTGACGCGCCCAAGCCCCCGTTTACTCACTCGGTCGGGGGGAGATTTCGACAGCCCACTCGGCAGCTTCGGCTTCACCATCGACGACACAGCGGCAGCCGGCGTGGGAGCGGCGCGCAGCGACGCGCTCTTAAGCCCGGTGCGTCACTGTCGCGGTGCGGGAGCGCGGGCTTCGGGAACGGGACGGGAGATTCTGGTCCTCCACCTCTGATTCTCCCGCTCTGCCCTCCCGTCCTCAGCCTGCATTCGCCAATAAAGATGCATGGACACTCGGTTCCCTTCCTGGGGAGGATGAGCATGCGGCGGGCGATGTAGGACCGACCTCATCGATGGCGGGGAAGGAGAGGTGGGACGGTAGAGGACGGACGCATTCGGTTCTTGGATTCTCTTTCCCGCACACGGACGAATAGATTTTGGGACGGATTCCAGGATGTATTTCAGGATGGGATCCACGACGCTTACGCAGACATGGTACGACGATTCGATTCGACTGTCAAGTGTTACCTGTTCGCCTGACGAGTGTGTTTTTCATTTCTTTTAGTGTACATCTACCTACATCTACGAGCCCACAGAAATGTACTGAGCCGATTGTCGACGGTACACGCTTGGACGCTGCGAGAATGAGAATACAGTACGGTCGACGATGATCAGAATAAAAGGGCACGAGGCACGAGGGACGGGAACGGAAAGACGGCCTGCGCTTCGGCAGCCTTCCTTGGAAACGGCACGGCCGTCATGAGAGGCGGACTGTCGATGTGTGTACGTTCTGAGTTCTCCCCAATGCTTTTCATTCTGCCTGCTCACATATTAATACAGCGTAGAATATCCATGTTCGCGGTTTCGAACATTACCAAAAGACGTTTTTTGCCCAGGTGACATTCGGTACTACCTATCCAGTGAATTATTTTGAATGAATGTCTTACCCAGATTCCAATTATCCGTGTGGCTGGTTCGCAGTATGGCGAGAACTCCCGTCTATCACTGTGATGATCCATACATGCAAGTCGTTCCAGCTAAGTAGTCCCATTCCGCCATTCAGGTGCTTGCATACTCACCAGGGGTTGTATGGGCTTCATTTGTCGTGAGCTTCATATCTGCTGAATGGTGGAGCGAGCTGGGCGATTGTCGCGGACGGAAAATTGTTCTGCTCTTTTCCATCATCGGACCGGTATTCCTGTGAGCTCTTTTCTATTTTTCGTGATCGGCACTTACATCTTTTCCTAAGTGAACTGATGTACCTTGTCGTAGCCAGCACACGACTATCGCGCGACGATGCTTAGGACGCCTTGTGCGTGGGCTTAATTGTCGAAGGGCTCCTGGGCGGGTTTGCCACGTACAACGGAGTCGTTCACGCGTATGTATATCAAGCCATGAAACTATTCACATTACCTACCCTTCGTTTAGGCTATGCCTTCGATATTGCATCGACATCTTCATTCCGGTGCATTTCTTTTTTTCCCGCCGCAGAACTGCCCATTGATATATTTTCTGATTCTCAGCGCGATTCTCTTCGGCTTCATTGATGCACTGTCCTTCGCCGGCTTCGTCATTGGCGCAGTAGTACGTTCCTGCCAAATCTGGTTATTAAACTTCTGGGTGTGCTTGACACAGATTCACTGCGTTCCGGGTGGTCTTAGACGACTAAATTTCTAGGCCCGCTGAGGTCAACTTGCCACGTCAAGCCGGGTCTAGCCCGTTAGCCGACGTCTAGCCATTGCCTAGACACCGGATGGCTAGACATCGGCTAACGCGGCTAGACATAGCTTGACCCGGCTTGACGTGGCGAGTTGACTTCAGCGGGCCTCAACATTTTATCGTCTAAGGCCGCCTTAAACGCAGTGATTGGAAAATTCACGCGTTACAAGGTCTTCTACCTCTTCAGCATCATTATCACCATGATCAGTCTAACATTTATCTATGCTCTTCTTCCGGAATCTCACAAGCAGCAGCAGCGAACCACTTCCCGGTGCTCTGTGTTCTAGTCCATTTTCTCTCCAATCTCCGTCTTCTTCCATGGGGTCCAGTCTTCTAAGTATCTCGCTCTTTTCGATCTTGCATTCTACGTATATTCCCTGACATTCGTCAGTTCGCGCGCCACCACTCAGACAATATATTCGGTTCTCTGATTCAACCAATGATGCAGTCAACGGAGACTTCTCTTCCGCGATTTACCTAGTCATATAACCGTTTGCTTCCTGTGAGTTTCTAGTTGGTACGAGCGAAATAAGTGGTGTGCAAACTAAATCTTTGCGCGTGTCCCAGCGCTGGCTTCTCCTGAGTGCTGGCTTCTCCTGAGTGCTCGACCTTGTAACACTTTCTGAACTAGCGGCGGAGGCGGGGCTGGCAGAAGTAAGATTAAAGTCACGACGAGGAAGAACGCCAAAAACCGGAAAATGTCCGAATTCGGAGTGTACAGTGAATGAGTACGCAGATGTCAGCACTTAATACAGAGGGGCTAGCAAGAGAGACATCACGCACAGACATGTATATCCCAAGTTCACCCCACACACTCATTGACAACGCACCGAACAGCACACTGATCTCGCTTCCGCGACCCGCCACAGCGAATACCGTCGAGCTTGGGTTCACTGTAAGGGGTGGGAGGGCGGATGGTGATGCAGAAACCAAGGATAACGATGCAGGAGGCTGCGGCAACGAGAATCGAGTTGTGGGATAGGGTAAGTGCGAGCCGAAGCCCCACTGCGTGGTCTCTGCCGTGCTTGTGCTGCCGGGAGAATGCGAGTGCTACGATGTACATGCATAAGACGAGGGATAGGTGAGAAAGAGAAAGACGCCACCTGGGAGGATGCCTCACAGGCAGGTGCAGGTGGCGATGGCAATGATGTTGGAGCGTAGTTGAACGCTTTGTAAGTTTAAATTCATCCTTGTAATATTTATTGTCACTGCCGCCGAACCCAAGACTCGGGATCGCCCTACCATGAGTTCATTTATATCCGCAATCGGCACACTTTGACTTCACATGGACAGTTTTTGAAAGTTCAACAGCGAATATGCCATTTTGCGTCGTCTCCCATCTCTCACAACTGGCTTGGAAGGACTCATTTCTGCGACAGAGAAGAACGAAAGCAACCGCGATGCTGGGTAGTAGATTGTTCTGTTCTAAGCTGAGATGTAGCCCTATCTTGGAACTGCACTATACACATTTGTTTTTCAGCTCTCTTCTCGTGAACGATGTGCAGCACATTGGTGCAATCCAGGAATTCCGACCGATATTTGACATTATTTATCCGCCTCTTCAGACGCGTCGCGAACACGTGACATCACCATTGTTCCTCTCAAGACGGTGCAGCATTGTTCAATGCGATCATTGTGCGTGCCGATATTTTTTCCTGTTGCTAAAACATATGGATCTTCATCATGCTTGAGCTTCCTCACATGTTCCCAGAATTGCAGACATCCTAAACACGCGTCAAACGCATTTTTTGCGCGCATTTATGATACTGATAGAAAACTCATGCTTTTCCTCCCATTGAGAACGCAGCGATCACAGCGGTTTCAGCCGATCCGACATACATGCCCACCAGCAGCAGGTGTGGTAATGAGTTATTCATAATCATAGGACGACATTATGTTCAAAACGAGTGAGTAGCGACCGCAGTCGGGTGACCTCGGATCGAAGTTGGGTTCCAGAGGCAAGCTTGCCGTTGAACATGAACGACATCCACGGCTCGGAATCGAAGGACAGAATGGAAGCTGGAAATGGAAGTTTCTTGAATATTGTGCTGGTCGCCCGGGTAACTTCAGGTTGACACAAGGTTGTACGCTGAAGTTGAATGAAATCCACGGTTCGAAGTTGAGTAATTGAGTAAGGAACGCGGAGGGAGGGACGGAATGGAAATAATTTTCGTTGCAAATTTTCGATTTTGAACGTCGCTCGGGAGACGGAGGTATATTATATTGTTGATCGGCCAAGTTTAGTTTTAAACAAAGTATCCGAGTACTTGCGTGCTACGATATACTCTGGCTGGCCAGTTCTCAGCTGAGCTGAGTGGCTAATTCATAATCAGTGGTATATGCCGGGTATGTTACGCGCACGGGACGACCCGCCCCTATCGTTCCTGACGGAAATTTCAACCACAATAAACCGGTGTACACGCAACGGATCTATGTATTGTTTGCTTTGCTACTAATGTTCAACCACACATTGCGAGCATTTGAAATTTGTAGAGCTGTTTGGACATTTCGGTTTCAAAGTAGTCTGCTGAGAACAAATCTCCGAGTCGCCCGAAAACAATTTTCAAATGGGAGAGGTCGTGCGCGTGCCCTGCCTCCGAAGCGTGTCGATCGGCGATTTTATGCCTTGCATGCCAAGGCGCCCGCTGGATGAGCCTGGTGTTCAATTCCAATTTCCAAACATATGTGAATCAAGCTGTGGACGTTCAACTATTGATCGAAATGAATGTTTAACTTTAATCATTTGTGATCTGAGTGAATTAATTATCCTGCTTGAAGTTGAAGTCGGAGATGACACAAGTCGGCCGTGATGCCTGGGCTTCCAGCGCTCTTGTTTGCGGCCACACGGCCACGTAGCTTAAAACTCAAAAAAAGCGCCGAATGGCCCGAAAGCACTGAGTATTAATATGACGGATGTCGAGGCCGTTCACGGCGGCAGAGTATGTTTAGCGCCTATATCTTTGGCTCCCCAACAATTCTCCGACAGTGGTTGGTTTTTATTATGTTCAACGATAAGATTGAACTGAACAACTATTTGGTGGAATAACATGGTTCATTCGGCAAAGACGTTTCGATAAAATTTATGGTTGAAATTTAAAAGGCAGGGGATGTCGGGTCAGTGCATGTCAGGAGTTGGCCGAAAGCAGAACACAAACGCGGTCTTACGCGGTCGTGTCCGCGCATGACATCCGAATCGGCACATCGGCAATCATCGCGGAATGATCCGGCGCTGCTTGCCAAGAACATCAATCTTTTTTGGCGGATTCCACTCCAACAGCTGCGGTGGGGCCTAGCGCATGTCATCCCTCGCAGTGAACAGAGGATGATCGCAGAATTCAGGCAAGCTGTCGGTCATGTCACGGCATGTGACTCAGTCTCGTCAGACTCGTCTTCACCTCGTCTTCCCTGCTTTTCACGCTCTTGCTCTCACTCTGACCCTGGCGCCGGGGACTAAGACGACGAGTACACCAACGCCAATACCAATGCCCTAAGAGGCGCCCGCTGCGTGCACCGACGAGCTCGAAGGCCTCAGCCGACCCGGACGCCCTCTCACTACGCACGCATATTTCGCAGTGGGGTGACGCGGATGAGGGTGCGGGTGGTGGGATCGACTGGATGCGGATGCGGACGCAGTTTCACCCAATCCAAATGGGCGGCGGGTGCGAGTCCGACCGACGCAGCACAGACGACCACCTAGCGCGCACCGACGGCTGAACGACGCTGCGGGGCCTTCCTCTATATCACCTCGACAACGACACCAACGACGCAGAGGACCCGCACCTCCTTCTCGTCCTCCCTTTTCCCAGCCGCTACATCTATCTGAATAGCCGCATTTACACGGACAGACGCAAGCAGCTGGAGAGACGAAGAAGGCCCAGACCTCGACTTACGACGGCGGCAGCGGGATACTAGCGCCATTCCTCTCTCCGCGTCGCACCATTCTCTCCGCCCTCCTCCGCCGCTCCACGCCCACCGGCGTGCATGCCCTGAGATCTCTGCAAGCAGCGGAAGACGAAGCAGCCGCTGGTCTAGACAACCTCTCCCACGCGCGGCTCGCGCCGCGTCCCTCGCACGCTGCCCATTGGGACCGTAGAGCAGGTCGAGCGGTCAGTCACGGTCGAGTGGGTGGAACTCGAATTCGGAAAGTGCGGTGCTGCATTTGGCCTGTCCTTGGTACGTTCTGTGCTTGCTCTGGCACTCTCACTCTTCCCCCCCCCCCGCTCCCTTTGTCGTTGATTCCGCGCTGCTAGCCCTCCTTCTCTAGTTGATTCCCTCCCGCTCCTTGTACATCGCTGCCCTCCTCCCTCCCCTCCCATACTTTCCCTACTCGATGTCGACGTGTGCTAACATCTGATTTCCAGACACCGCCCGCGAAGCCCAAGAGCAAGAAATCCAAGTCGAAGCGGAGCACCCAATCGCACTCGAGCGCCTTTTCTCGACGCTCGCCTCGCCTCCTACCACTACCGCTTTGCCCTTCTCCGCCACCCCGCTCTTCGTCCCCGTTGGTCCCTCGACGTTGAGCGGTGGTGGAGGGATCTCGGCTATCGGTTGACCTTGCCGTGAACGTGGACGACTTCCTCCGCTCTTTCACGCACGCTCCTCCTCGCAACGACACGCCTGGTGGTTTCGGCTTCGTTCCTCCTCCCTCTGCTCACGGGTTTGGCACCGTTCCTCCTTCGCATTTCGACGCCTCCGACCTTGGCGTTCGGCTTGCCCCCTCCTGTTCCGACATCGACTTCAGCTAAGGCTAAGGGGAGCGAGGAGAGCGGGCAGAGTGCGAGGAGAGCAAGGAGAAGGTGTAGAGAGCGAGGCGAAGGTGCGGAGAGCGAGGAGACAGCGCGGAGGGAGCCGAAGAGACGGGTGGGAGGGGGGAGGTGCGGAGAGAGCGTTTCCCGACTCTGGCGCGGGGCTGTCGCTTTCACTGTCGCCGTCGCTGCGCTCGGGTGAAGTGCGGGCTTCTGGTCTCGGGGCAAGGTGTTTGGGTTTCAGCGCGAGGCGGGCGATTCTAAGGCGCCCCCGCCAGTCCTCCTCTCCGACACACTCGTCCTCTTCAACACGCTCTCCGGCCCTCCTCGTCTTCGCCAGGTGAAGGGGAGGGAGGGGGTGTGGGGGCAGGGGACCGAGGAGGTAGGGGGCAAGGCGGGGGCATGGCGAGTGGAATAAGGGGCGTTTTCACGGCGGACCGTCTCCAGCGAATTTCCAAGCACCCGCACAGGTACAGGGTACAGACACCCTCGCCCACCTACGCGCCGCAGCGGACGAAGAAGCCGCGGTCCTCGACGGTCTCGGAAATGCGCGCATTGCCTTCCGTCCTGTCGGTGGGTCGCAAAGCAGCTCGAGCGGGCAGTCGCGTTTGGGTGGGTGGGGCTCGAATTCGGGGAGTGCGGGTGGGACGCCGTATTCGTCTGTCCTCGGTCTTGGTATGTCTCTCTCTCTTCCTGTGCCCTCCTTCCTCCCTCGCTCCTCCCCCTCCCTCTTGCTCGTTTGTTTCCCTCCCCTTCTTTCCCTGCTCGATGTCGACCGGTACTGACGCCCTATTGCGCAGACCGTACCCGGTCCAAGCGGAAGAAATCCAAATGCAGCATGAAATCGCACCCCAGCGCGACCTCCTCTACACTGTCCCGCCTTCGCCGTCGCCCTGCCCTCCTCGCACCACTCCTCCCCGTTGCGGCGGTGGAAGGATAGGGATATCGGCGATCGACCTGAACGTGGATGTAGACAACTTCCTCGGCCCTTTCACACACGCACACGCGCACATGGGAGGCTGCCTGGCGGGTTCGGCTTCGGCTTTGTTCTTCCCCCGCATTTCGACCCCACCGATGTGGGCATTCCTCTTGCTCCCTCCCCCTCCCGGTCGGACTTCAGCTTCGAGGAACGACTCTAAGCGAGGAGACGGTGCGAAGGGTGGGGAGGGAGGGCAAGAGATAGGTGGGAGGGGAGGGGCGCAGGGAGGCGCTCCCGAGCCCGGGGTTCTCGTGGCGGGGGAGTATGGGGGGAGGGAATGGGCGGGTTTCAGCGCGCCGCGAGCGTTAGCCAGAGCTTTGGCGCTGCTCCCTTCAGCCCTCTCCTTCGACATGCCCCTCAGGAACAACGAAGCGGAGCGAACAGCGAGGGACGGAGGGAGGATGTGGGGCAGAACACCAAGCAGGATGTAGAGGACGAGGCCGGTGGGGAGCGGAAGGGTATTCACGATGAACGGCGGACTGTGTGGGTGGAAAGACACGTCGGAGGGATTTTGGGATGAATTCTACGACTTGATTCCTCCGACGCATGATGCGGTACATGATTCGACTCTCAGTCCTACCTTGCTTGTCGCATTTACATCTTTTCATTCGGTTTCTCCATAGCTCCACTTGTACCTAATACTTCGACGTAGGTGTAGGTATGCGTAATCTCAGATAGATACCGCTGAGCTATAGCCTCGCACGTACAGCAGTATATCGAGCATGGTCCACAAGCACTCGCAATTGCATATTTGGAGTACTTGCTTGACTCGGACATGATTTGGCATGTGGATGGAATCAAATTGATATTTCATTGAGAACAGTTACAAGACGAAACATCAAGTGCACGAAGCAAATACGAGAGACATGAGGAAGGAGGTACAAACGCCTGAGTTCCACTCCCCGCTCGGGTCCTGCACGAAGCAGGGAGCAGCTGTCAATGCTTGCTTTGCGCACACCTTCCCTCATTTCCTTCCGCAGCGCGGAGATCAGCAACATTCCCTCCGCCCAATCAAAAGTTCTTCTGCAATTCTTTTTGTGGCTTTCGGCGCCAGTCTCTGCGCCGCTGAGCCGCCGTTCTATTTGTCTACGGCAGCTGCTCTGCGAGATGATGACTCAAGTGATAACTCTGCCTTTCTTGTGCGACACAGTCTCACCTGGGTCCTGAAGCATGTCGACGGTCAAGATTCAATCTGCGAATTCTGGTACAGTTATCAATCACATTAATTGAATCAAACATGTTCGTAGCTAGCGTACTTGGTTTATCTCGATGGGGTCCTCATCCGGCGTTCTCATCCGCTACGTCGCATTCTTCCTCAGGCAACTTGCTGGATGTTTCAGCGAAGCCAACTTGCTCTATGACCTTTATCTAAATATGTCGTTATGCGTCGTTCTTGCATCGTTCACTTAGGGGACATTTTGGTTCACTGTGGCAGTTTAATCACTATTCTCAAGTCACTGGAACATTCCTTACATAAGTACCTCGTGGAATCTGAACCCAAATCTATCGATGTACCCATCTCTTCTGCTAGTTCATCGGTTTCTAGTTTTGATGTGTTGAACACCACGCTGCGGGTTCCATGTAGCGGGGGCTATTCTCCAAATTCAGATGGTTTTCTGATTTGTGATGTTCATGAACTGATCATGATATCTTGTACACGCCGTTTCACTGCCTCGGCACAGCATTTGCACCTTGCGTCCTGCTCTCATGGCTGCCCCTGAAGTTGAGGATGAGGCATTTCAGACCCTCTGGGATGACGCCTTCGATATCTACAAAGACCGAACTGGAATTGATCTACGACACGAAAATAGTGACCTCGCCCTCCATCTGCAAGGCTGCACCTCCACCACATCCATTCTGGAGACTTTACAGAAGATTGCATTGGAATTTTCAGGATACCGTGAAGGAACTTCAAAATGGAAGAAATTCCATCGGAAGCTCAGACCAGTGCTCAAGGTTATTGTTGCGTTCATTGACACCGCTGCTGATGGTGCAATATCTATGGTGTGTCTGCCTCATGAGAGACAACTTAAACTCTGCCTGAATCTGATGTTCATGTAGCCCATGCCTGGTGGTGCTGTTTTTGTTGCCATTGGATTACTGTTGAAGGTGTGGACTGCATAATGTGGGGTTAGTAATTGCTCTTCAGCTACATAACAGGCAACACAAGGAGTCAGTGAGAAATTTGATGCCCTCATTGACCTCTTGGAGAGCCTGGAACTGTTCTTCAGGCAGCTGAGCATACGCTCTGAAGTTCCTCTCAGCAAGGAATCCAAACATATTGTGGTGGAAATTTTGGTTGAGATGCTCAAGGCACTTGCTCTTGCTACACAGATGATGAAGCAAAACCGCATAAGTGGGCAACTTCCATCATACCTAATGTTTAGCTCATCTCTAACTGTAGGAAATTTTGTTCGGGAACTGGTCAAAGGCCACGATATGAAAGCTATCCTTGATCGGCTCCAGAAGCTTACTACAATTGAATCAAGGATGACAGCAGCAGAAATACTTGGAATGGTTAATCAAGGTAAAATTCTTCTCATATCAGCAAGTCAACCCAAACCAAATGGCTTTCAGCTGGTGGCATACTAGATGAGTTGAATCACACCACTGCCTCCCTCCAGCAGCAGAATCAAGACATTCTGGCACATTTATCTGTGCTCTCAGTTGAGATGAAGGGCAGCAATGTTCAAGCTTCTCAAATCACTATTCAATGCCCCTTTCCATCAAGAATATTCCAGGGCAGAAGAGATATCCTTGATAAAATGCATCATTTCTTCAGCTCCAACAGGGATGGCCAAAAGATTTATGTATTACATGGACTTGGAGGTGCTGGGAAGACACAGATTGCTCTGAAATTCATAGATGAGTGTTCATCTCGGTGAGCTGGTGCTGAATTGGAAGGGTTGCTTGGCTGACTTGTAATATTTCAGCTTCTCAGACATCTTCTTTATTGACAGTGGTTCTATTGTGACCATTGAGGCTGGTCTCAAAAGCATAGCTCTTATCAAAAATTTTGGGAATTCTCCTCAAGATGGCTTAGTGTGGCTCAGAAGCAAAGTTCAAGAATGGCTTCTTCTCTTGGACAATGCAGATGATCCAAAAATCAATTTGAACATATTCATTCCTCAGTGCAATCATGGGAATATCATTATCACCACTCGGAATCCTGGGAACCGCATTTATGGGTCATATTCTCTGGTATCAGACATGGAAGAAAAAGATGCAGTCACACTATTGCTCAACAGTGCTGCACAAGATGCCACAATTAATTCTACTCAAGTTGCAGTGGAAATTGTGAAGGTCAGATCAAAGTAAACTCATTGAATCTTGATATTGAAGAATATTTTAGGCATTGTACTATCTGCCCCTTGCAATTTCTCAGGCTGGTGCATTCATAGCAAAATCCCACAAGCTTGAAGGCTATCTTGCCCTCTATATAAAGAACAGAGCACAGCTCCTGGGTGAAAAACCTGCTCAGTCCCATGATGGTTATGCCTGGACAGTGTACACAACATGGCAAATGAGCTTTGACCAGCTCAGCCCACCAGCTGCTATGTTTTTACAACACTGTTCATTCCTCCATTATAATGGAATTTCAGAAGAAATCTTCAGCTATGCATCAAAGTACAACCTTCAATCTGATGGCCCATCTGGAGAAGAATTGCAACCCACACTAGAATTTCTCTCACATTTTCAACAAACATCTGGTGAATGGGATTCCTTCAAGTTTTCATCTATCACAAATGAGATCCAAGCCTATTCATTGATTAGCTTTGATCCAGAGAGGAAGGCCTTCTTCATTCATCCATTAGTCCATAAATGGTGTAAAACAACAGTCTGCAATCCAGACAGATGCACTTCTGTAGTAGGAGCTATACTTGGCATGGCTATTTCAGAACACCCAGAACAGGATATCGAATTGGCCAGTCAGAGATTATATCCACATATTGAAATGACTGTCCAATATCATACAAAGACAGCTCTGGCATTCCGATTTCAATATGGATTGATTTTTTTGGAAGCTGGAAAGTACAAAACAAGCAAGAGGCTTTTGGAAGAAGTGCTGGATGAACAGAAACAGTTTCTAGGTATCAACCATCTAAATACCCTCTTCACCATGATAAAACTAGCACGAACATACTGGGGACTAGGAGACAATCTGAAAGCCAAAGAACTCCAGAGTTTGGCACTGGAGAAACAGAAACAGTTTCTTGGTCTGATTCATCCACAAACATTGCGCACTATGAGTGATCTGGCTGGTATATATGCTGAACTGAGAGAGTATCAAAAGGCTAAAGAACTAGTGGTTTTCGTGCTGGAGAAACAAAAACAGACTCTGGGTGGCAATCATCCAGATACCTTGAAAGTTATGGGTAATCTGGCTGACATATACTTGCATCTTGGAGAGCATCACAAGGCTAAAGAACTGAATGTTTTTGTGCTGGAGAATCAAAGACAGATTCTGGGTGGTGATCATCTGAAAACCGTGAGAATTAGAGGTAATCTGGCTGCTACATATACACATCTTGGAGAGTATCAGAAAGCTAAAGAGCTGGAGTTTTCTGTGCTGGAAACACAAAAACATATTTTGGGTGATGATCATCCACATACCTTGTTAACCATGGATAATCTATCTGTCACATATGGTAATTTGGGGGGAGTATCACAAAGCTAAAGAACTGAAGGTTTTGGTGCTAGCAAAACAAAAACAGATTCTGGGCAATGATCACCCAAATACCTTGAGAACTATGGGGGGTCTGGCCAGCACATACTCAGGTTGTGGAGAGCATCACAAGGCTAAAGAACTGAATGTTTTTGTGCTGGATAAACAAAAACAGATTCTGGGCACTGATCATCCAAATACCTTGCGGACTATGGATAATCTGGCCAACACATACTTGCATCTTGGAGAGCATCACAAGGCTAAAGAACTGAAGGTTTTTGTGCTAGAGGAACAAAAACAGATTCTGGGCAAGGATCATCCCGATACCTTGAGAACTATGGGTAATCTGGCCAATACATATTCAGATCTTGGAGAGTATCAAATAGCTAAAGAACTGAAGGTTTTTGTGCTGGAGAAACAAAAACATATTCTGGGTGATGATCATCCACATACCTTGTGGACTATGAGCAATCTGGCTGCTACATATACATATCTTGGAGAGTATCAATCAGCTGAAACACTCAATGTTACTGTGCTGGAGAAACAAAAACAGATTCTAGGCAACAATCATCCAGCAACACTCATTACTATGAGCAATTTAGCTGACACATACTCAGATCTTGAAGAGTATCAAAAAGCTAAAAAAACTGAATGTCTTTGTGCTGGAGAAACAGAAACAGATTCTTGGTGATGATCATCCAGATACCTTGTGGACTATGGGTAATCTGGCCAGTGTATATAGCAAACTGAGAGAGTATCAAAAGGCTGAAAATCTCACTCTCATTGTGCTGGAGAAACGGAAACAACTGCTGGGTGACAACCATCCAAGCACACTTCTTACTATGGGTAATCTAGCAGAAATTAACTCACAAAAAGGGAGAGCATAAGAGGGCAAAAGAACTAGGGACTTGTGTGTTGGAGGTACAACAGCGTGTTCTGGGTATTGACCATCCACACACACTGTACCTC
The DNA here is from genome assembly GCA_014462675.1 of Mycena sanguinolenta. Classification (NCBI taxonomy): domain Eukaryota; kingdom Fungi; phylum Basidiomycota; class Agaricomycetes; order Agaricales; family Mycenaceae; genus Mycena; species Mycena sanguinolenta. The sequence continues at coordinate 172,702 of JACAZH010000047.1, read as the reverse complement.
ATGAGTAATCTGGCAAAAGCATATTCAGACTGCAAGGATTACAAGCAGGCCAAAGACCTTGGAGTTTTGGTGCTAGCAAAACAGAAAAAGCTGTTAGGACACAATCATCCACACACACAACACACCATGCATAATTTGGCACACATATACTCGGTCATAGCAGAGCATCGCAAAAGGGAACTCCATCATATGCTGAAGAACCAAAAACAAATTTCAGATGACCATAACACAGAGCAGTTATGCTCAGATCTGGAAGAGCATCTATATAAAGAACAGCTTGATGCCATTGCCTTGAACCGACAGAAACAGACTCCAGCCTACATGCATGCAAGCATCTTGCATGCTGCAGACCATTTGATTCGCATCCCAGTGCTCAAACCATTTATCTTGACCTATATAGCTGGAACAGAGGATGCGGATCAGATGGAGCCTGAGGTGGATTAAGTACAGCACAATCTGGGGGACAAAAGGTTGCAGAATTCTTGAACATCATTTTAGTAAGGTACCTTCAATCTGAATAGGTGTCTGTCTTGTGTTTTTTTGTATTTTGTGGGTACCTATTTATTTACTGTTCAGTAGCATGTTTCACTCCAATACACGCTGCAACAACTTTGAGCTACTTATTTGAACAAATTCTGCAAAATGAATTTGTCCTGTCCCACCATTCACAAGATGAAACAGCAAGGAAATCCAGTTAAATTTATGTACAAGTGGACAAGGGATGACAAGAGGGCGAGATACGGGATGCATGCAGGGGCATGGGGGGCGTGGAGATGATCTGCAGCAGTGGCAGTGTAGGTGTATGAGCAAGGGGTTTCCACATGTGAAATTGATGTTATGATGCTGGTTGGTTGGTCCCCCCAAGGAACCCTAATTTTTTTTTTTGACCAAGGTCTTTGAGAGGTATCCAAATGCTCAATTACTTCATTCCTGCTGCTTGGAAAGTCTCCTGGGCACAATTTCCAGAATTTCGGCCCAAAATGGAAGGTCCCTCGGCAATCTTGACAGGTGGCTGTGAAGTTTTCTCGACCATAATGTGCTTGTTCAATTTTATTCAAGGCTTTCTTACCAGAACAACCATATAAGAAGCTATTCTAAATGCTGGCAGCACCTTGTCATCATTTAGAGGTTTTGTCTGACAAGCTATGGACTTGAAGCTCAAGAATATATGTCGTGTTTACCAAATGGCAAGAAATAAGTATTCAAAAGTGGATACCATGCGGTCATACTGTACAGTTTCGCTCAATTCACATGTCACGTGTCATCAGGCCTGTAATTTTCGAAAATCTTTCGCAAAGTTACGGTCACTGAGAGAATTTTTGAACATGCCAAAGAAGTCACAGAATTGACAAAAATCGCTGAAAAAATTCAATTTTTGCACACAGCCTGCCTTTTGACCTGAAATGCTGCTTGATGTCATTAGTTTGACTTCTCCGGGCCTAAAACTTATGGTGGTCGGAATGTACATTTAATTGGCTTCAAAAAATATTGGTGATTTTGGTGATTCCGCAAGATAAATAGGCCCTTTAGCACTATCCCCACAAAAAACACGGGCATCAATCACAGCCTTTCTTTGGCAGGGAAATCAGTCATTCCCACAAAATGTAGTGTACACACCCGCAAAACTTTCATGGCCACCTGCAAAACTTTTATAGCTGCCTGCAAAACTTTTTCCCCCAACTTTCCACAAGATTTGGATGGAGTCCCACTCTCCTCAGGGTCAGAACAACTATTAGATTGGTTCTGCATACGCCTGGGTAGTCTGCAAGTAATGAACAACTTTTGGTAATTGAGAAGGTATGGATGAAAGTACGAACATTCTCATTGTATTCTTTAGATATGAGTAGTGGAAGATGGAGGATCGCTGCTCGTTTAATAATGTCGTCCTCAGCCGTAGCATACCCAGTACCCAATCTAACAGTGAGCTTGCAACAGCCATCACATAAATCAGTGATTTTGGTGTTCTGCAACGAGAACAAGAGGTTGAAAAGGTGTATGTGAACATCTGGATGATGCATCACCTTCGGAACTGTCATATTCCACTCCCGCTGAAAAGGTAACCAATGCTGTGCGCAAGGAGAGACGAGTGAGCAATAATATGCCCAAGGAGAGAAAACCGCAAGAGTAAGGATAAGAATCTGCACTCTGTGATCAAACTCCTCAACCACACACACACACTATCACTTAACACCTCCTTTGCTAGCATGGAAACTTGTGCAAGTTCAGGGGTGAAGGTCAAGTATTAGACCAAATAGCACTTCTGCTTGTTTGAACATTCCAAGGAGAGTTTCCAAGGATAAGGCCTTTTGTTGTCTTTCGAGGAAAGACGCCTTCCTCTGATTCAAAGTGAATCAGTTGGGTTTTTATAACGTGGCTGTTCCAAAGAACGACAATAGTTGTTAAGATAAACGTGTTTTCGGCCAAACTGCCACAAGTCAAACAGACAAGATCTTTCCAAGGAAACCAAGTTTTGGCCAAACTGCCACAAGACAATTACAATTTGTTTGTGGATCGACCTAAGTCTCTCCATGAGCCCAACCTGTCAACAACACAAGTGCTAACCCTAGCCCAAGTGCCCCAACCCAAAGGTCCGCTGCTTAATTCTACTTGTACACTCTCCTTATATACTACTGCTCGGTCCGATGACTATATAGATATTATGAGAAAAGGTCCATGTGCCCAAGAAACTATGACTCAAATCCCCTGCGCAGGTATTGCTATTGGCTCCCCCTAAACGTTGGCTATCGTGTGTTGTCCAAACGATTGAGGATCTCCTTGCTGCGGTATCAAGGAGACATTTCCAACTTTTCTTGCCCTTGACAGTGCTAGCCCTCTGTCTTCCTGCTATCCCTCACTTATGTCTTCTTCGTCACAAGCCCACCCACCTGCCATAGTAAGCTGGGGTCTCTTCAAGATTAACTTGTCCAATCTCGAAAAGTGGTTGAACTGGCAGAGCCCTCCACCGTGATCGATCGGTAACTGCCATGATTGGACAGCTGTCCATAGCCATGCCGCTGGTGCCAAACGCTGACATGTTTGACTGCCGTGCTCTCCTAGAGGAGCCCAGACCTGCCCGGGTCTGGCCGATCTCTCCATGTGCCTTCCTTGTGCATTGCCCTGTGACCTCTAGCACGCGTATGTCCTTGCCAAACTTCTGCAAACACAATTTGTTATGAAGGCGCTCCTGGAACCCATTCATGTCTTTCCTTGGAGTGCCAATATTATGTTTAATCCTCTTGGTCCAAGTCTAGTGTCAGCGCTTCTGAGTTGTAGTAACCCAGGTACTGTCTGGTTATTCGAATAGTACCCTTGATAGCGTCAGGCTCCGTGCTTTACCAGCAACGTTACCATGGATATCCTTGGAAACCACTCTAACTATATGACCGGTAGTTACCCGCTCGAGGCTCACGGTAGCCCTTCTTATCAAGGAGAGTGCATGCAAGGAAAGTGCAAAATCACAAAATTTCCTGTGTGTTTGTTTGCATGGCTTATCACCGCTTCCAGGTTAATTCACAGAGTGCTGGTGTAGGGCAGTCAGGATCAGCGATGAGCTTCGGGGGATCAAATGTGACCTGTCTCCGATGTGTCTTGATGTCGGCCTTGGTTTTCACCAACCAGAAGTAACCTACATCCCTGATGTGTTCCATTAAAGCCAAATCGAGATTGGTCAAGGGTATTTCCATTAATTTGTGAAACACAGGCTCAATCCACTGGTCAACATGAGAAGAGTGAACCCATTGACAACAACATTGAGGAGATCACTGAGACAGTGATGGGCCTGCACTGGAGGTCCAGGTGTCTCAAATTGATATATCAAGCGGGGCGAGAGAGTTGAAGACTAAAGCCTCAACTCAAACACTCCTAATATAATCTCAACTCCAACTCCAATACAAAGAACAGGGTGAGTCCGGGGTAGTGGGGTATGTATCACCCTTCAGGAAGTGTGCAAGGTAGATTTCTGAGACCAATGGCGCAAGACATCTGGAGACCGAATTGCTAGAGTAGGAACTGCTGACCACTGCAGCTTCAATGGTTCAATAGTGCTTTCTGCCTTTCCTAGAGCCATTCGTGATCGTGGAGAACTGGAACTTCAACGACTAGCCAACTGAAGTCAGAAGAACTGTGCAGATTGTCAACAGACAGAGATTCTACTTGGCTTGTCCAGTTCAAAAGGCGGTGGCAGAACCAGACACGTTTGATCTTACTCCAGCGGTGGTTTAGGCAAGGCACAACAACTCTTACTCAAACAACCGGAGGTCTTTCTTGAGAAGGGCAAGTTTTATTTCACTGGCAGCGAGACCCCGAGTACCCGAAGGAGGATTTCTCTCAACTGCAATGAGCCTCTTGGACAGTGGCTCTCTTAGGCGAGGGGCAAGACCTGAAGGGTTGCACGGCGGCTCTTATATCGCGGCGGGAGACCCCTTTCAAATATATCTGATCACTTGGTCTATTTCCCTAGAGTGCTGTGCACAGGTTTTTATTCAAGATACAGAGTACAACTATATTCCCTAGATTTTGCAGGTAGACAGTTTACTGGCTACACAAAAACTCTACAGTGGGTTTATATACTTTTTCAATAGGTACAAAAGAGTAAACAGGGATTTTTTAGGAACAGGCCGCGATATCCTTCAAGTGGGCCAAGGCTCAATAATATTGCTGCGATTTCTGAGTCTGACCCCGCTGGAGTTATCCTGCATGCTCTCGCATCAATTGCATGCTGGTTGCCTTGCCCTGTTGAAGAGCACCTATACGACCCACAGAACCCCAATAATCAGTGTGGACATCAAGGCTCAATGTTCACAATAATTATTGGCAAAACCACTCCGCCAGGGCTACTTCTGTAACAACTGCTTCCAGCACATCTTTTTCCAATACCAGCTCATTGATCTCGGCCTTCACCAGCACTCCATTCACCATTGGTCCTTTGTCTGCCATAACATCCAGCAAACTATCCTGGAGAGAGCTCACCAACACTATTCCAGTTCGGAAGGGGCTTCAGGTTCCAGAGGCATCCTCTAATATTTGGGGCAAATTCACCTCATAGATTCATTCCCATTGTTAGATTGCATTTGGCTGCACATACCATTGATCAAGTCATTGCCCCCACACCACTGCTTGCTTCATTCTAATACCAATGCCTTATATTCAACTAGAAACTCACTGCTACATTTTACTTGCATTATCTTCTTCGTACTGTAGGGTGGTTTCAGTTTAAACTACCACATTGCCAATGTGAGACATGGTTTAAACCAGTTGGAATATCATGTCCTGTGACGGCCTCCACAGACTCTGCAAGGTACTTCATCTCCTTAATGAACTGAATGTCCAGCAGAGTACCGCCGGGGTTTTGGTTTCTTCAATTGCAGCCTCAGGATTGGTCATTATTGTTCTATGCAACATTTTGTCATGTGGTATTTACTTATTGTTCGAACTCCTTCTTCCCCGTATGTTAAACAATTAGCTTATTGTCTTTATTGTTCTCCATTGGACAATTCTTGGAGTTCCTATAGTATATAAACCCCGCATGTATTCTAGATACTCAGTTTGAATATTGACTTAGTTGGACCTTATCTCTGTCTGTTCAACCGTCTCTCTCTAGTCTGTCTTTCTCCTCGGAAATTGGGCTCTGGGCGTAGCGAAGGGCACAGCACATGAGCTGAAGCCAAGCCCATTCAAGTAGAGCCGGACTCCTGCGGACTCCACTGCAGACTCCACCAGGATTCCTTTGGTAGTCTGTCCGGCTTATTCAGGATCTGGTACTTGACAGTATATTCGAACTCACCTTCCCTACGCCTCTTCTTTTATGTCTGGAAGAGCTTCAAAAGATCCTATAGATCCAATCCAGGAGCTACAGCAACAGGCGTAACGACAACGAATCAAGCAACAAAACCTAGCTCAAGATATCCGGTTGCAACAGCGCAATCTTGAAGCCATTCATGATTTATCTCCCATTCCCCATGCTGAAACAGTCATTCCAGTTCCTTTGGATCATACTGCGTACAACCAACAGCTGTGCGACACAGCTATGCAATCTATTCTTTAGGCCCATAATATTGGTCAATTGGCTCACATTTCTGGTATCTCTGTCATTGCTCGTACAACTACCAGCTCACCGTGCACACACCCAGCGCTGAGGCTTTAGCAAGATATACCTTTGATGAATGCTCTAGACCTTCTGTGTGCCTGTTCTGCTCGACTGGCATCACTCAAGGTGTTGTACAACAGGCACACCACAGCTCTAACTTCCCCCGTGGTGTGTGTGCGAGTGAGGCCCTCCCCTGACATGCATAATCACTTTCTCATCTGCTCAGTCATCAATGCCATATTGCACTGCACAGCATCGAATGGACTGTTTCAGCTCTACATCCTCGGCCACTATCCTCACGTCCTCACACATCTCGCATCGTCTTGCGTAGACCATTCAGTGTACGAGCACAAACGTATGTAAACGTGTTTTCCGAACTGGTGCATGGCCACAAATGCGCCATCAACACCAATAGAGACACAAGTGGACAAGGGATGACAAGACCACGAGACCGAGACACGGGATGCATGTGAGACACTGAGATGATCTGTAGTTACAGTAGTAGGTAAGAAACCATCCGGAAGACGCAACACAAGAAAGAGAAAAAAGCAAAAAAGGGGTAGAATAGCGGTGTTTGTCGTTGCCTCGACCATTGCAACCCAGCGTCAGGCAGCAGCACATGGACATCAATCCGGCCGGCACGCATGGTGTCTGCATAAGCGTTGTTCGCTCTCTGTGCTTCAAGAGTGCTAGTCTACTCAGCCCACTGCTCGCACAACAAAGCAAAACACGCCAGAGAACAAAAACAAAAGAAAAAGAAACCAAAACCAATTGTATCAGCACTGTGTCATGATGATACTTGCCACAGAAATGTTGACACCTGTACTTGAAAGCCAGCTGATCCTATTCTTGGGAGGACCTGTGCACGGGTGCATTAGGTAGACTCGATGGAGGCGAGAATAATGGGACTAGAGAATAGAGATGAAGATAAAGGAACAGACATGAAGGCAGGAGTACAGCAGATGAAATTGAAAGAAGGGAGTTAGAGAATGAGATGCGGTACTTACAATACAAGTAGTCAGTGCTCTGCAGGAAGCACTGATCTTACTGTCTGGGACTATTAAGCCTTGTCTTTCATGGGGCTAGAAGACATGGAGAGGCACACCCAGAAAAATTGATTTGATTAGATATGGCATGGCGCATGATGAGATAGGAACAGCGTGTAATGGGAAGACACACCAGCAAAAAAAAAAAGTCAAGCTATTGAATCGAGGACACTTTGACCTCGAGCCGATACGGACGTGAAGCGGGGAGTCATTCCTCTGTGCGTTCGAACCAGAACAGGGGAGCAAGAATAATTGGGAGCATGACGCACAATAAGTACTCACAAATGGGTGCTTTGATCTCAATAAACTCTATCTGCCAGATTTAAGAGTTCCAACTGCAAATTCCGAGTAACATCAGAGGAGCTGAAGGGATCCATATAACAGAATTGTCAAGTTAGACAGCATCAAGTGGCCTCCCGGACATCCCATGGCAAATTCAACACATATAAACTCAGACTTGCTTGATTCTGACGGCAGTTTGGAGTTGAGCCACGAACCAGTTATATCTGGCAGCCTTGCTCCAAGCATTGGCAATGGCAGATATTCAACGATCAAGACCAGTGTTACTCGGAGATTCAAGGTATCAAGAGGAGGTCAAAATAGTCCATAGAATTCCAAGAATGCCCGACATTCTCCTAGCAATCCGGATTCAACAAGTTACACAGCTGGCTGCAGGCAAAGGCAGAGTTGAAGAAGACTCGAAAAAAGAGGGAGGAAAGCAAGTGAGAGAGGAGTGACGTCACTGTGGCTCATGCCGTGACCATCAGCAAATCTGCACAAAACCCACATGAGCTGATGGCGCTGATGATCATTATCAGATCTGGCATGGCCGCAATTCGTGCTCACCAGCGGCTGTCAGCTCGATACGAGGACCTACCGATCTCATCAGCGATATACCAGCCTTGAAGCTCACCACGATTGGCCGTGAAGTAGTGCGAGGTATATGTTATCCTGGCGGCTGAGTCAAGTACATCCGACTGATTGAGTACTATCTATTTTACAACACAAAGCTAGTTTGCTCCTGAGACCGGTATGTACCACATATCTGCGAGTACTGGCAGCTGGCAGTGGTCCAATGTTTATTACCTCGCTGTTGTCGGGACTCGAGAGACAGCAGCTGTCCACATAATCTTCATTCTTGCTGCTTGACTTCGAAGACCAATGATATTTTATTTCTTCACACATGGCAGATGGGTACAGTGAATATATATAAAGACACCTCAGCATCAGTGAGGGCCTCTGCGACGCGTCATCATGGCATCGGACACACGAAGTCATGCATCAGTGTTGAGCCATCAATGATTCATCAATCACATATGTACACGTGCTGGATGGTTTGTTTATGACATGTCGCATCTCTTCCTCTTCCCACCATCTTCCCCTTCCCTCCTCTCTGTGCGCTTGTTGCCCCGCGGCTTCAGTACTGGATAATGCGGTTATGAAACCCATCAAGCAAGATCTCAAGCTCCCCGAGCCTCAAAGCTTCAAAATCCATGCTTAAGACTCCATCAATGCCATTTCAAGGCCATTAAAGTCCACAAAGAACGCGAAGACACTTGAAGCCTCAAGAGATTCAAGGCCTCATTTCATGCTTACAAGACTGAAGAATTCTCAAGCTACTCAAGATCAAACTTCGCCGTGCTTCAATGCTAGATGGTGTTCCTCAAGAGTCGACTTCTCCAGTCCCTCACGTCTCAAGCCACTTAACTGTCAGTCGTTCACCATGTTTGTACTGTAGGGTGGTTTCAGTTTAAACCACCACATTGCCAATGTGAGAGGTGGTTTAAACCGGTTTAAACCATCCCACAGACTTGAATGCAAGAATGATTTAAACTGCTGGTGTAAACCAGGTTTAATGCCTGTTTGTCAACAGTAGTTTTAGTCGGTTTAAACTGGTTTAAACCAGTTTGAACCACTGATGGTTTAAACCAGTTTGAACAGGTGATGGTTTAAATCGGTTTGAACTGTTGATGGTTTAAACCGGTTCAAACCAGTTTGAACCAAAAATGTGCATTCGGTTTGAACAGTTGATGGTTTAAACCACTGATGGTTTAAACCGGAACCGTTGATGGTTTAAACTGGAATTGTTGATGGTTTAAACTGGTTTGAACTGTTGATGGTTTAAACCAGTTTGAACCGTTGATGGTTTGAACTGCTGATGGTTTAAACTGGTTTGAACCGCTGATGGTTTAAACTGGTTTGAACTGCTGATGGTTTAAACTGGTTTGAACTGTTGATGGTTTAAACCAGTTTGAACCGCTGATGGTTTAAACCAGTTTGAACTGTTGATGGTTTAAACTGGTTTGAACTGGTGATGGTTTAAATCGGTTTGAACTGTTGATGGTTTAAACCGGTTCAAACCAGTTTGAACCAAAAATGTGCATTCAACACCTCCCAGTTTAAACCAAGAAAGTGTTTTTGACTAGAGGTGGTTTACAGCTGCTTGCAGAATGATCAAATGTTTGTTTCAACATCAAAGCCTTGTATTTCACCTATATCTCAGTCAATTCTTGTCCGTTTCTCTTGATATATATACCATTATAATGGGGCATTAGAGGCAATCTTTCCCATATATAAGTCCATGCTATTCTAACACTTTGAAATTTCAAGGTTTCTGACTGAATAAAATCCAGATCAGCACATGAAACACATTATTTATGTCCTGAAGCCTTCAAAAACATTTCACGGTGGTCCTGAGCACTTGACATATCATTTGGATTGTCTTAGATGTGTAAAACGCATCATAATTGAATCCACCCTTGAGTTCAGCCCAAGAGACCTTCAATTTCTAAAATTTTCAGATCAGTGATACTTGTATATAGGCCTGTGCGCCTCGCATGCCCCATTTGAACGGTATATATTCCATGCCAAACAAGCAAGAATTGAGAGAGATATGACCAAAATACTGGGGAACACATTTTTTATGTTAAAACAAAATTTTTGATTGGCACCCTATGTTCCGCAAATAGCTGTAAACCAGCTTCTGGTTTGATGGCTTGAACTAGTGATGGTTTAAACTACATCAAGTTCGAACTAAAATTATTCAACTCACCTTGATTAATCCAAAATCTATCTTCTCAAGTTGACTCAATGATTGTGAGTTGATATATTATTTCATTAACCCTATCTTTCTTCTCTGTCACCTCTCAATTCTTCTCATCCTTTATCCCTCAATCAACACCCATAACCATGTATTCAACACCAGTTATTTCATACTCTCCAAGATGTATATATACATGAATACCTACCAATACATCTCAATCTTTCCCCTAACCAACCCGTTCCAGCCTTGCTCTAAGCAAATGCGCACAAGCCCTTGTACCTTTGCCAAGTGTAAATGTTTCACACTTACACTGTGCTTTGGGTCAAGTGCTTGAGGATCTGCCCTTGGAGTTCAAGACAAACCAATGCATTCACATTTTACCCTCTGTCCATAACATGCAGCAGCAGCAACAACCACCATGGATTCACCACAGTGCATGACATTTTGACATATGATGAGAGAGTATCAGCATCACCCTATGCTGACACTGGTCATGCTGCCCTTCACTGCCCCACCCCAGTCTCTTCCACAATCTATCATCTGTTCCCCCATCTATGCCTTGATAAGCCTGTTGAGTGTGGCATATCAGCTGCCCCACCAGCATATGCAGTCACAGTGCCTCCCACCTCTGCTGCCTTGATCACCTTCCTTGAAGGCATGTCAACACATGGATGCAGTTTCCGACCATGGGGAGCGTCTTGATTGGAGGTAACTGGCCCTGTCTCCATCACCGGGGCGCATAAATGGATGCCATACAGCGCGTAGTCATAAGTCACTGGGGCAAACAATGAGGGCTGACTATCCATCATATGTTGAGCAGCGAGTTCGGAGGCGGCCCCATTGGTGGCAAAGGAAACAACAGGGAGCGATAGCTGTGCAGCCATTTTCAGGAGCTTGAGCTGGTCCTCAACAATTTTTGGTGCATCGTCCTTGCCGTTTGTGGGGAGAAGAGCGACAACTTGCGGGGGTATGTGTGGGAGAGGGATCTGTCAGAGGATTAAATAAACCACAACACGACAATAGAGAGAAATGTACCTTGACGAGGATGGCTCGTGCTTGCGTTGCCTGGGCATTAGCCTTTGTAATATTCTCGATGACGCGTTCAATGTCGTCTCGATCCTCCGCAATGCACTCCTTGAGCGGCAGGACTCCGCCGAGAATATGACCTCCGAAATCGGTGAAGTGAGCCGTTTCCTCACTTTGGTGCAGTCTCCCGCCACCGCAACTGGGCCGGTGTATTTGATAGAGTCTACGAGACGCTTCACACACGCAACATTCTCGAAGACCACCAGATGGAAATTTTGCAGTGCATCCTCGGACTTTGCGACGAGAGTTCTTGAAAAATATCAATCCCATAGTGCAGTAGAATTCAGAGCGCGGAAAACACACCTAAGATGCCGACTCGAGGGACACGGAAGTTCACCGCCCAAGAGACCGTATTGCTTCTCTGAATTCCCCCCATACGATCGCAGAAGGATCATGAAGTTCAGATAGCGCTGAGGGTAGCGCATGCCATACTTTTTATTGCCCTCGTCCCGTTTGAGCATTTCGGCTACAACTTTGCAGAGGTCGACAACGGTCTCGTGCTTCTTGAGTTTACCGGAGCGGGCTGCTTCGTATAATTCGATGAAGCATTCGGTGGGTTGGTCTTTCTCCAAGGCCTTGAAGGCCTTGAAAACGAAGGGGTCCTGCATTATATCTTGGAGCTTGCAGGCTTGAGTATTTGGTCCGACGTATGAGGATCTCATGCTGTTCTTCAAGGGGAAGAGATGCTTCATGCATTTTCTGAAAAATGTTCAGTTCGCATGAGGCAAACGACAATCGAACTTACCCGACAAATGGAGCGGAGCAAAGCTGGGTCGCGAGAGAGCCGAGTGCAAGCATCACAAATTCCGTCCGCATTCGTGGTGAGTCCCTCGCAGCGCATAGAACGCACAATCTTCTTGACGTATAAGACCTCCCATCGAGCGAATCCCTCCAGATGATTATCGAGCTTTGCGTGCTCGGCGGCTGTCCAATCTCTGGAGGATATAAAGTCATTTCCATCCATAGGAATGGAACTCGCGATAGCGGGGTCATTCTCCGGGGACCTTTCAACTCTGTAAGCTTCTTATAAAATAGAATCTGCCGGACAAGTCTGGCGCGTAGGGCGGGTGAGATTCCGCCTATGCTACGGGTCTCCGTGCGCTCAATGTATTCCTTGTACTTGTCGCCTGATAGCTGCTGACATGGTTTCGGCTCTCGGACCACCACAGGCTTTGGAGGAGGACGCTTGATAGGCCCAGGCGAAAAAATGGTGGCGATGCTCGGGGTCTAAGGGAAGGTTTAAATACAGCTTTTGATCGACTCAAAAAAATGGCTAACCGCAGTTACGAAGCGTGAAATATATGTTGTTTTCGGTTTGCCACTGGATTGCTCGTTCTCTGAATCGCTCTCGCTGTCTTTGCTAGCCACTCGAGAGGACTGGCTTGGGAGCGGTACCTGCGCGACTGCTGCAGGTTTATTCGAAGGTGTGGATGTATCTTTCGACGTCTTGGTCAAGAACGAGGTGATTGAGTTCTTGCCCTTCACCTGGCGGCAATACTCTGAAATCGATCAGATTGTGTTGTTCAGACAGTCGACTCACCACCACTGCAGGAGGTTTCACGGCCGTTCGGACACGACGCCGACCAGTGATATTCGCGCACTTAACCTCGTGCCGGTCCCAGTTATCGACTTTGTACGATCGTTTTTCATCGAGCTTTATCCAGTCGTTGCATTTTTGCACAACGAACACGGTGTTCCTCGACTTCAGAAATGTTCGGATTGTCCTCCAGAGTCGCCCTATGCTCAGCATTAGACGTTTTAGGGGCTCGTGTCCCCTTTTTGGGTGGTTTCGAGCTCTCCGCTGTCTCCTCGGGTGGTCGTTTGCGTTTTGAGCTGGACGTGATTTAAATAGACCTGAAGGATCAATCGGTGGGCCTGCTTACCCAAAAACAACGTCAGAGTCGTTTCCTTTGCTTGTTGGGGCTTCGTGCGTGGATTTTTGTGAGCTGGATCTCAATTCAGTGCAGTTCCGGAAGGTAAAGATTGACTAACCTGGATTTGGCCTTTGGTTCAGGCCCATTCTCGACATTGTCAATGGTGAAATCAACGGCCATAGAGCAATTATCCGGTGCATCAACCATGGTGGCGGTCACCTGGACAGGAACTTCATCAACCGGCTCTGCAGTACTGTCCTTGACTAAGAAACACTGCGTTCAACCCCATAGTACACCGAGGGTCCGTCTACCAAGGTAGACCATGGGTAGACCAACATGTCTGTCTACCTCGGTCCACATTGGGTAGAACCACTCGGTCTACCTGTCTATACCCTAGGTGACGCGGCCTACCCTGGTAGACAGAGTAGACAGACCTCCGCCAAGGGCCCCGATGTAAACACAGGCGCACGTGCCTGGGCAGCCCCGAATGAATGCCTTTTTCGCAAGCCTTCGCTTTGAGTATTCAATTCAAGTTGTCGGCACAGATGATCCCTTGATTGATTCATTGACAATGTTGATTCGTTGACGTTACCTTCAATTGATCCGATTCGGCGTGTCGATCTGCATACACGTGCAGCACAGCCATATGATTGCCGAACCTTGTCTCCGTCTTTTCTCTTGTCAGATATTGTTCTGAGTTTTTTCACTTTTTGCACTGTCAATGCAGCAGCAAGTTAAAATTATTATTGTAGGTCGGCTGAGGTCGGCGTACCCGCTAACACTGGGGTAGACCAAGGTAGACCAAGTAGGTACACCATGGTACACCATGGTAGGCCAAGGTCGACCAACCTCGGTGTACTTTGAGTGGTAGACGTAGGTGTACCTGGGTAGACAAAGGTAGACTGAGGGTAGACCGAGGTAGACCAAGGTAGACCAAGCTCGGTCTACTATGGGGTTGAACGCAGTGAAACTGCGTAGAAGTCAATAAAATTAATGGTACCAAGCGAAAAAATTCATTCAAGATTGCTCAAAATCATCTCCAATGTTTCCTTCTTTACACGCGCCGTGTGTTCGTTGGTGACAGCATTGGTAGATTGTCCGTTTGCAAGAACTGTGATCGCATGAATGGTGAAAAAACCGCAGGCCCAACCATTCATTTGGCACATCAATGGGGGAGGCGAGTCATAATGGCATTTGAAAGGCGCTAGATCCGCATCCAGAAGTCCAAGATAAGCGTAGACTGTTTCTGCAAGCTCCGTGAGCGCCTAAAAGGCCAAATAAAATTAACACGAGCCACAGAGTGAAAGAAATACTTGCCGGCTCGGCCCAGACGTCCGAATTCAGCTCTGGATATCCATCAAATATGGAATTCCCGTGCGCCAAGCTCGAGATAGCCCAAAACCCAGTGTTGATCCTCCTCGCCGAAGAGGGGAAACAACCATCAAGATTTCGCCAAGAGTATTTCCTTAGGATATCCCTGGCACTGGACAACGATAAGCGAATGTCTGGCAGTCTATACAATACACACTGCATCCAATATATGGCCTTCAATTGTCCCGTAGTGCGTCCCTTGTGGAACCTTCCGAGAAATGAGGGGACTGAGCCATGACGAAAAGACAGCGAAATCCGAGTTTCCATCTTGCTCTTCAAGCAGCTGCATGAGAGCACCGACTGCATTCAATGCCGTGCCATTGAGTTTCGCTCGACTGCTGGCCTCGAAACAGGCGAGATCATTCAATGCAAGCTCGAAACCTCGTATGTTTCGCCGACGCGATTTGAATGACGCTAGCCGTTCATCCATTGAGGGACGAAGAGGAGAAGAAAAGATATGAGAAGGAATAATTTTTAAATTTGTCGATCCTGGGGTGATGGTGATCAAGGATGATCTGCGTCCGAGTTTCACATGATGCGTGTGGCGCGCAAAGTCGGCGCTCGACACTCATCGAGCAACAGTGAGCAACCCTCAAGTTGCAGACAGGTATAGACGCCTTAGCACTTGCATCTCAATTTCTGCTCACCATTATTAAAACAAAGAATCAAAGGAGACCAGAGTGAAGACCAGAGAACTTGAGTCCCTCCGAGTTTTAGGAATTCAGGGAGAAATGCTTCGAAAAATAACCAGAAACAAGAGCCGACGAGGCTGGAAAGAGCAGGCAGCGGGGAGCAGCGGGGGTAACTCGTCGATACATACAAGTCATTGAAGCTTCAGATCTGACGTGGTAACAAAAGCAGTAGCCCGGGAAGGTAGATGGTGCTGGATATGATACTTATGAGCAGTGCGTTCCACGCTGGGCATCGAATTGAGAGATTCATGAACGCACTTTGCGTAGAGACGACGTCAATGCGAGGAAGCGCGAGAAGCAAAGCTGTTCGGGATCCATCGGATCTGATCTGATTTGATCTCTGATAACGGAGAAATCGCGGATCTGACCTGAAAAATTGGATTTTGCGGACAAGGATCTGCAATTTTTGGCCTAAAAAATAATATTTTTGGACGAGGAAATCGCCAATTTTCGCTCTAAAAAATCCTATTTTTCGGACAAGCCTTAGTCTCTCTTGACAGACTCTTTATCGATTCTCGCTCGTACCTCATGCGATAAAGAGTCTGTTGGTTACCGCGTAAATTACCCGGGTGCCTGCGTTATTATGTAAGCTTCCCCTTTCAGAATTCACGTGAGCTGTTAATTTACGCGACTTGAACGCCTCTCGCAAGCTCCCAAAGATTCTAGAGCTACCAAACCTCATTTCACATCACCAATGAACTCTTTGCACCATATTGAGCCATTTCAAGCAAGATAAATGCTCATCTGAATATCTTGGCTTGAATCAGCCTGTTTGGGCCGAAATTGTTCTATTTCCTCGAGAAAAATAGTAGAATCATAGAATATTCATTCACAATATATCTATGTGCGCTGTGCCACAAATTTCTGCACCAATTACCAGGGAAAGATGAAAAAACGCGTCGAGACGCGTCTCGCTAAATGCTTGTTCGTGCATGCATTCATGATCGTTACATAATAACGCAGGGACCCGGCTAATTGACGCGGTAACTAATAGACTAGACAAGCCTTAGCGTGAGCTTCACGGGGCCTGGCGTCGTACCCGGGCGCGACCCGTACCTATGATACAGCTGTCCCGGTCTGCCCGCCTCCGCCGCCGCTGCTCAGCTCGCTCTCGCCTCTCAATTCTCCTGCCGCCGTTAGGACTCGACACGTCGGGTGCTCGGGTTGTGCGCTGCTGCTTGTACTGTAGTATTTCGTTCAATTCGTATGGTCACGCGTCACACAGCCAAAAATCTACGAAAATTTTCGTAAGTCACAGCGTCACAAGCAGTCCCTACGAAAGGTTTCGGTCAAAAACGCGCTCCGGGCGGCCCTGCGGGGCCTTTTTATACAAAATTTTTTGTAAGTCACACCAGTCACAGACCTGCATACGAAAGGTTCAATTCGTACGATGGTGTCACACCCCAAACCACCTTACGAATTGAACGAAATACTACAGTATAGGCCATCGCTTGCTGCTTGCGAGGGTGAATCCTCCGCCATCACTCTGCTGCTTACTTAGGGTCAGGCACACCTCGATTTTCCCTCGACGGCTGTGGCTTCGTGGAGGGGATGTGATTTCGCGGAGGAGATGTGGCTTTGGGAATGGAGAAGCTGCCGATCGTGCACGACGCGTCATGCGGAGTGGGGAAGGAACGCAGGCATTCATATTTGTCCTTTCCCGTACACATGATTTTTCGTCGTCGTCTTCCACCTTCAGTGACTGCACTGTATTCGATCCCAATGAAATATCATTTTATTTTATCCACATGCCCATGCGAAACCGTCTCGAGTACTTTACTCTTCCTCGTAGCATTCCACTTGCAAGCGCTTGTGACCCGATCTCGCGCTCGACTCACTGCTGTACGTGCGAGACTACTCAACGAGATCTAAGATTACGCATAAACACATGTCGAGTAGGTCGTGTATGTACAGGTCCGTACCGGCAGCGAAGTACAAACCGAATGATGAATGAATAAAAAACGTGCAGTGTAGCAACGAGCAGTGAAAGCCAAATGGTAGTATCATGTCGTGACCGGCGAGTCCGTAGTCATATCGTAGAATCCCGCATCAAATACATCCTCCACATCCTTCCCTCCACATAGTCCGCCATCCACCACGAATACCCCACCGCTCCCCACCCGCCACCCGCCACACTTCCTCGCTCTCTTCTCTCCACTTCCCACCCCCTCTGCCCCTCGCCGTTCCCTCCGCTCGTCGTTGCTGAAGGGCGTATCGAAGTGGTACGGGTGGAGGGCGTGTCGAGGGGAAAGCTAACGAGAACAGCGCCAAAGCCCTCGTGAAGCTCGCGGCGCGAAGACCCATCCCCTGCCTATCCCCTCCTCAAAAACCAATAGCGACAGCCCCGGGCTCGTGAGCGCTTCCCTGCGCACCTACCCCTCTCCCACCAATCTCTTGCCCTCCCTCCGCTCCGTCTCCTCGTCAGTCTCCTCGCTCCCCTTAGCCGAAGTCGGAGGAGTCGAGATGCGAGGGAGAAGTGCCGAAATCGGAGTGGGAATAAAAGAGAGCGAGAGGAAGGCCGAGGTCGGTGGGGTCGAAATGCGAGGGAGAAGGCCTGAAGTCGGAGGAGTCGAAATGCGAGGCAGGGAGAAACGAAGCCGAGCCCGTAAGCGGAGGGAGAAGGAATAACTGCTCCTCTTAGCCGAAGCCGTCGCCGTATGAAGTCGGAGCACGAGGAACGCCGAAGTCGGTGGGGTGTGGGGTCGAAATGCGAGGGAGGAAGGAACAAAGCCGAGCCCGGAAGCGAAGGGAGGAGGAACAAAGCCGAGCCCGGAGGCAGAGGCGGAAGGCGGAACAGAGCCGAATCCGGATCCACCATGCAGCCCTTCCTCGCCCACTCCTTGCAGGTAGGAGGAAGCATGCGTGAAAGGGCCAAGGAAGTCGTCCGCGTCCACCAGGTCGATTGCCGATATCCCTATCCCTCCAGCGCTGCTCGACGGGGACGAGAAGTAGTGCGAGAAAGTCATGCACAGCGAAGGAGTACAGGCAGGCGGTGGCGAAGCGACAGTCTTCCCGCCGTCCACCTCGTCGTTCTCTCGCCGTTCCCTGTCAGGGAGCGGGAGGGCTGGCGGGCGTGTCGAAGGACGGCGAGAGCTGAAGGAGCAGCACCGAAGCCCTCATGAAGCTCGCGGCGCTGGAATGCATCCGAAACCCCGCACTCCACCCCAGCGACAGACACGGGCTCAGTAACGCTTCCCTGTGCACCTCCCCCTCTCCCACCTGTCCCTCCCCAGCAATCTCCTCGTCGTCTCCTCGCTCCACTTAGCCGTCGCCGATGTCGGAGTCGGAGGGAGCAAGGGGAACGCCGACGTCGGTGCGGTGGGATCAAAATGCGAGGGAGGAAGGAATGGAGCTGAGCCCGGAGGCAAAGGGAAACCGAATCCGCCAGATAGCCTCCTGTGTGCGCGTGCGTGAAAGGGCAGAAGAGGTCGCCCACGCCCACGTCCAGGTCGATCGCCGATATCCCTCCGCCGCTGCAACGGGGAGGGGCAGTGCGAGAAGAGCGCGGCAGGAAGTACAGGTGGGCGGTGGTAGCGAGGCGGGAGTAGTGGAGGTCGCGCTGAAGAGTGATTCCGTGCTCCGCTTGGATTTCTTGCTCCTTTTGCGCTTCGTGAGAGGTCTGCGAATCAGATGTTAGCGCGCTTCGACATCGAGCAGAGGAGGAGGCGAGGGCGAAAGGGCGCGACGAGGGACGCGGGCCGAGAGGAAGAGGCGGGATGGTAAAGGGAGCGGGAGGGAGGGAGGGAGGGAGAGCAGTGCGACGAGAAGGGAAAGAGACGTACCTCCAACGACACCACACTTCCTGAATTCGAGCCCCGTTCCTTCACTCGACCACGACCTGCTCTACGTACCCCCAATGGGCGGCGTGCGAGGGACGCCGCGCGAAGGAAAGGCTGTCGAGATCTGGGGCTTCTTCGTCTCTTGCAGATGTCTCAGAGCATGCGCGCAGGTGGGCGTAGAGCGGCGGAGAACGGTGCGACGGATGGCGGGCGGAGGAACGCTGGTATCCGGCGGTGGGCCGCCGCTGCCGTCATACGTGAGGTCTGGTGCTTCCTCGGCTTCCCAGCGATCCGTGCAAATGCGCCTGGTCGGATGGATGTGGATGCGGGGAGGGAGGAAGAGACGCGAACGGGAGGAGCTGGAATGGCGTCGTCGAGACGAGATGCGGATGCGTCGTTGGTATCGTCGTCGAGGCGATATGCGACGTAGTGGGCAGCCAGAGACTCAGGCGTATGCGGTGCCTACGTTAGCGCAGTGGCCAGCGGGCCCGTTTCTTTGCGCGCGTGCGTGCCGTGGAGTCGAGAGCGGGAGCATAGGTAGAAGCAGCAGCGGTCCCGCCGCTCGCTGCCACGGCGAGTATGTCTCGGTGTACGGGAGGCGGGCACGAATGCAGTGAGAGGGCGTCTGGGTCGGTGCCACGTGGCGGCGTGGTCGCCCCAGGCGGCGTCCCCGGCGGAATTGAAAGGCCTTGGAGCCGGTCGGAGCATGCGTGGCGGACGCCCGCACGCCGTCGTTGAGGCAGCTGGTGTACTCGCCGTCCGATGCAGAGTCCCCGATAGCGACGACAAAACGTGGGAGGTAGGAGGTGAACGTGACGCGGAGGGTCGAGGGGCGGTCCATCTTCAAGTCCTCTTCGTCGCTATGCTGTACTCTTCGCCGCTAGTCTATTCGAATCTTGGTGACGCAAGTCGAAAAATGCGGCGCGCACACGCCAGGCACGCAGCAGCAAGGAGTGAAGGCATCGAAAGCCTGTCTCTGGGTAAAGAGGGGCTCTTGAACGGACCAAGATTGGGGGGAGACTGTACCATAAGCACCTGCATTTTGCGTAGATCGGTGACGACAGAAAGAAACGCGGAGGGCGTTTGTTGGGCGCTTGTGGTCACGATGTCACCGTGACGTCACTCCTCTCTCTCTTGCTTTCTTTGTTGTTTTTCGAGCTTTCAGCTTCCCGTTCGAGTTCAGGCCTTCTAACATGTTGAAAACGACTCGGGAAAAGCAATAACCGATTCTTATGAAATCCCATGGGAAATTTTGACCTTCATTGTCTGCGCCGAAGAGCTTGTCGGCTTCGATTTTGGAATCAACAGTCTTGCTCGTCGAGTATCGACCTCAAAATACAACCGGCTCGTCAGCCAGTTTTACATCGTCCCCGAATAAAGCAAGCCTGAGCACTTCAGCGTCGAGTTTGTGCCTTAAGTCGCCCAGGTCTGAGACGTGCTAGCGATAAATTCCAGTCAGCCCGTCTTCGGCCTGGTACACGAAAGTAACGCAGGCCCATTGGGATCATGGAGAAGACGATCGTCGTTGAGTATCGTGCGTCGCGCGCACGTTTATCTCATTTCCTATTCTGATTTCATTCCATGCGCTAGATCGACTTCGCATCCATCTCCTCGTGCTCACAGATCGCGATGTTCCCCACCTGGTCCGACTGATATTGTGGTTATCGAGTGTGGCCTCCTCTGCATCGCCCGCTATCTCTGATTGAATCGATCGTGTTATTCGTAGGTGTCGCCGTGTCTTAGGGAACACCTCGTAAATGACTTCGCACATCACCTTCATCATTGTCCCAGATATTGATATCCATGCCGCCCGCGCAGAGGAGCAGTGACTGTGAGTACAGTACTCTCCAAATCTTCTCTCCTCTCTCATCTTTGCACTATTCCGCGCATTCTTCCTATCTTCCGTGCTGCTCCACCTCTTCGTCGTTTTCTTTTTCGTTCTCCACTTTCCTCTTTCTCCCCTGCCGAGCGAGCCAATGCTGCGCACGCCCTTCTCCAGGACGGGATCCGCCACACTTCCAAGTACGCTGTGCGGTCGTGGGTGATATGGCACCAGGCTCGGCGTGCGTGCAGTGCTTGTCTACTTCCCTTTTCACTTGCCTCGCTGCTGTGGCTTGCTTTTTCGTGTTTTTCTTTCCGAGAGGGAGAATCGGGCTTTGCTATTGAAGTTGGCCGTGCAGCGACATCCGGCGCGATGCGTCGGGCGTCGATGTATGTTCCCTTGGTGCCACCGCCTCCGCGACTACGGAAATGCTATACCGTCACAGTGTTGCCGAGCACCGCTATCCATGTTTCTATCCTCTGCTTCCGTCACTTTTCTTCCCTCGTCCAGCTTCTCCCTGCTCACACCGCTCCGCTTTCCGTTTGCACGAGATGCTTGCTTGTTGAGCGGTGATTTCTGGGGCGCAGCTTTTCGAGCTTCATCTTGGAACCAGGAGCGGCGGCGTGTACGCGAAGCTGCAGGATTATACGGCGGGGAAGCTCTGGATCTGGATCCGGGGAGACTCGCCTGACTTGCGTTTGCTTTTGAGCAAGTGCGCAGTAGAGAGGCGAAGGATGAAGGTGGAGGTGCGCACGGTGTATCTGTCTTCCCCGTCAGTCCTTCCCTTGGTATCTCAATTCTCGTCGCGGCCGTCCACTGCGAGAAGCTGAATGCCGTAGTCGATTCCAATGAAATGATATCCCCCATTTCTCATCCGAGCGCCAAGCGCAAATGCACCTGCATAAATCAGCCTTTCCGCTTTGATACATGGATTCGACACGAGAGGGTACATACGAGTACGATAGGGAATAGCGAGTACTCAGAGGAGACTATGCACATTTATCGAGGTAGGTACAGTCGTGGACAACCAAACATGACAAAAATACTGAAATACTCACTGCACCTCCGAAAAGTACCGGAATTGCGAGATTTCATCTGAATCAATTAACTTTTGCCCTGTTTGAATTTTTGACACGAGCGGTTTGCCTGCAAATGGGCAATTTAGTAAGTTAAAGGTCCGAAAATTTGGCCGGACCCCTATATTTCATCCAAAAAACACGAAAAAATATGGAATCGACTGCTTTTAATGAGTACTTTCTGATTATGGTTCATAGAAAATATTTCAACGAGCCATTGTCGCACAGAAAAGCACACAAATATCTATGACTAACAGACATGTGACTGTATCATGTGACAATGGGGTTAGCTCAAAACTGCAAAAACTTGAATAAAAAGTTCTCAACTTGGGTTCTGCATGCTCTCAGTTGAGACTGTAGTTGCCGTAGATACAACAATCACTTCGGTTGTCCCCGAGTCCCTGGTTTAGTAGTCATAATTGTCGTTGAACCACCCCGAAATATTGGCCGTTCCTTATTTCTCGTGGAAAAAAATTGATTTAGGGCTCAAAAAGCGTGGTTTTTCATGCTGATTCTGATTCTGAGCTCAGATCAGCACAAAAATGGGTGGTTCAATCCCAATTTGATTTGTCGTGCTTGGTTGTCCACGACTGTAGTGGAATGAAAATGCACTGAGCGAGGTAACGCTGTAGGTAGCACTCGAAAAGTCCCAAACCCAGTCCTTCGACTTTCCACCGAATGCGGGGTATGTCTGAGCCCGGGTCCGAGAACTGAATCCGTCCGAACTCTCGCCCCTGACACAGACACCGACGCCACTTCTCCTGCCGTTTCACTCACTGCGTTTTTTAGCAAAATAGTGATTATCGGGCAATACGTGAGTGATATAGCGGAGCCCAAGAGTAGCCCAGTAGATCCATCAAGAGCTCAAGTAGCCTGTGGGCTGCATAGATCGCCGGACTTCCGGCTGAGATAGGCCGTGCGGGACAGCATTACTTGAGCGTCGTGTGAGACATTACTTTAGCTCAGTGAACTTTAGTTGACATCTGGGAACTTGCCTGTAAATCGCTCGACACGGGATTCCCCAGGTAGTTCACGTCAGGCTACTTGAGCCTTCAGATGAGCTCGGCTTTGGGTTCCGAGACTTTCATTAGATCCCCTGCGACCTTTCTGCAGATAATTTTTTGCATTTCTTGCACTCTCAAGACCGAATTCATATCAATTATTTCACGGTGCAGTCGAATTCAGAGTCTACATAGAGTGTGTCTCGACGCCCGGAATTCATGAGTAGAGATCAAATATTTAAGGGTGCAGGACGCCCGGAATTCATGAGTAGAAATCAGATATTTAAGGGTGCAGCCGAATTTACACAGAGAGTCTAAATAGCGTGCGTCGAGGCCGAACGGTTCTGTCTGAGTCTACGTAACTCGTTCTGGGCTTCATGGGGCGTGTAGGCATCGATCTCTGGACCTGTTTGCGTGGTGTTTCTGGGCGGAGAGATTTGCCGGCAGCCGTAGTCCCTTCCTGCATGAATGCGTTAAGAGCTCCATGAGGCCAGGTCAAAATGGTAAGCTCACCGCAGCATAGCATGCCCAGTCAACAAGGTCTTGAGAGAGCTTAGGCTGAATGAATGGTAGACAGTCGGTCTAGGGATCAAAATAATGACAGATGCATGCTCACCTCCAAGAGATTGTCGGCATCCAAGGCCAAAGAGGCGAACAACTGGGCGGCGTCCCCGCGATTCATACGGAACGTCATGGTTTGCCGGAGCCGTGTCCACAACGGTGCCTCAGGGTCTAGGCTGGAACCGCAATAATAGTCGAAAACGGCGGGTGGACTATCTCGCACTGCGGGGTCCAGGCCCGATGAGCGCGGTGTTGTTGCTTGGATGAAAAGCACATGGGTGGCCTGATGAGCGAGCCCATCCCAATAGTGGGCCTGTAGGCTGGCATCAGAATCAAGAGTATAGGTATTCTGTCAAGTAGTAAAACTCACCGGTGTCGTTAGACAATGAACTTGACCCAGTACCTCGTCGGCCCTGATGTCAAAGAAATTGAGGATGCCTTGAAAAAACACATCCTTTCCGAATCTATCCGATTGGTGACAGGTAATCCAGTGGTCCATGAGGTCTTTGTTGTTTCGACCGTGTTGCGGAGCATGTTGCCTGAGTCGGAGGATGCTCTCGCAGTTCAACGAAGTGAGGTGGTGATAATCCATGAAGATTCAAGAAGACCTGAGTACACGACGCCACAGAGAGGTGAGACAGATAAAAACATGTTGAAGTCCGAGCCAGTGCGCAAAGTTCCTAGCGCGAATGGTGAGCGCAGCAGAAAGGTCGTCCGGATTTAGAAATAGCTCCCGAGCTTTGCTTGAGCTCTTTGATCTAGTCATCAAGCTCCCCGCATAGCGCGAGTATTGCTCACCTTCCCCGTAGTATAAACGCCATGCATCTCAGCGGTCCTCTTTATCTCCAAACCAGCCGCCATGGTGCAGATTAACGGACGAACTTTTGTCAAAGCTCCGCGACCTCTGCCTCCCCGTCCGCGCACTGCTGTGGACAGACTTAAAACAAGCGATCTGCGACAGGGTCACCACACCCAGCTGAACGAATGGCTCTGGAATAGTATTCATACCTTTCCCAAGGATCTCGACAGCGACAACCCCAGTGGTGACGAGGTCCTTTGCGAGGTCGTCATGACGGTTAAGAAGGTGACTTGCCAACCACGTATTAGTAGCTGAAGCGACTCTGACCTGCCATTTCTCGCAGGCTGCCCCCGACGACACGATATTTGAAGGCCCCGACCTCTACCATCTCTTCCTCTCGATCAGCACACCCGACAATGCGAATGTCCCGTCCCCGTTCAATAGCTCCCCGTATCTTATGCTAGGCCATTGGTTCGGCTCTCAAGACGATGGCGATGCCCCGCTATGGACCCGGTACATGAAGGATGGGGTTAGATATAAATTTCGCCAGTTGCGCACCTTCATGGCTCGATTCGTTGCTGGCCTTACCAACATATGGGTTGGCGATCTCCTTCACGTTCGTGTTTTTTTTGGCTTTGCGTAATCTCAATCACATTTTTGTTTAGCAAACGGTTTCCCCTCGCATGCTGGAGTGGGCTGTGGCGAACGCAGTGAGTTCTTGCCTGCATCTAACTCTCTTCTTGAACCTCATTTACATCTAGCGGGGAACTCCAGTAGCAAAGGAAGTAATCCGACAGCGCACTCTCATCATGTCGCAGCTGTTGCTGGAACAGCACCCTTTCTGCCCTCCACGTTGGATTCGTGGCACAAACTTGCGTAGTCGGAGGAGGATCACATTGTAATGAGCCTAATATTAATATTCTCCGCGATTGTTAATGTCATCCTCGCAATTCAATTTCATTAACATCTCGTCTTGAATGTGATCTTTATGCAATACCATGTTGTGAGAATACTGAGCGTCGCATATTATCTGCATGTCCCTTGGCAGAAACTCAAAGCGCATGGCGGTGATGCGTTCGAGGTGGGTCGGTCTGGTGCAACAAGTTTTGAGTCTGCCGGCCCGAGGCAAATTGAAATTCCACAAGGCGCATTGCCACACGTGAAGGACACGTGAGTCGTGGCAACCTCCTTTCTTGAAGTTCCTCTTCCTCTCCTCGGTAAAGCATAAACATTGTGCGTCTGAGATTCCACTCATGAACCGACCGCTCACGGATGTGTAGACTATTTATTTTTTTGGCCACATCTATTTATTTGTCTCGCCTGAACTAATATTCGGCAGCGCCTAGTACACTCAAGCTTGGAACGAGGCTCATACCTCTCCAGATGCCTGCAGCTCTGGTTCCTTGTTCCTGCTCTAAATGCCAGGGGAAGTTGGTCCCACGGTCAACCAAAAAAAGCCACGAAGATACCGCCAAACGCCTCATCAGCCAACAGGCTCATGGGACGAGTACATCCAGCTCTCAACCATCGTTACCCACCTGGAGACCCTCCACAGCTCAGTTGCCGCACCCGGGACCTTCTCTCTCAGCGCTTCGTCCATCCCCAACCCCCGCTGCCGCCTCCACGAAACATCCTGTCGTGCTTGATACGTTACATCTTGAAACACCTACCTCTAATCCCAGCTATGTCGACTCCATGTCTCCCGGAACAGACCCAGCTCTTCCCCCGCTACAGGAGACAGTTATTCCTCAAGTTCATGTCTCGAATCTACCCACGTCCTCTTGTGCCGCCGCCTCTAACCCTCGGGCGTCTCCTGATCCACCTGCTCCAACAGTATCCACTTCGGCACCTCCACCCATCATTTTGCCCGCCCGGCTGGCTCATATGTCCACTGCCACTCAAGTGCAAGAGCTAGCGGCTATGGCTGCTGCGGAACGTCGCGGGCAGCAGGCCATCCGAGCGGCTCGGGCAGCGGCAGCTCCCTTGATACCCATCGCAGATGACGACTGGGAAGATCTTCCTGATCCAGAGCAGGAGGGAAATGTTCGGGAGTCCGATTCCCAGGACACCTCTGCATCGACCGCAGAAGACGACATCTATCGAGTTCCTCCCCGCCCCGCTACTCGACTTCCCACCCCCAGTGATCTGCACAGTCACCCCGCAGCATATATTCTTTATTTGCTGGTCGTTTGGCTACATACCGCTTTGCATCTCCCCTTTCGTGGGTGTGACGTCGTTCTTCAAGTGGTGGGGTATATTCTCCAAGCTGCGGGCGTTACCGCACTTTCCCACACACTCACTACTCTGCCGGCGGTGTTGACTCATATGGGTGCCGAGCCGGAGTTCCAAGCGCTTCCCGTGTGCCCGACTTGTTGCGAAGTATTCCCGGCTTCTTCTCCACATTCAACGGTCTGTCTTCGCTGCTCCATCCCCGTGTTCCAGACGGCAGTTCCGCTGTCTCGTTCTTCTCGGACCCCGACTGCGCCTCCCAGGCCCTTACTACAGTTTCCTACCAAGTCCATCGAAGAGCAGCTGCGAGACATGCTGGCTGTTCCCGGGGTCGAGGAGGAAATGGATAAATGGCGTTCGAAGAAACGCACGGCCGGGGTTTATAAGGATTTTTTCGACGGGCGGATTGCAAAGGAGATCCAAGGTCCTGACGATCTCCCCTTTTTCCGCCCTGGACAGAGCCCCCAGTCGGGACCGGACAATGAGCTGCGGATAGGGTTAACATTGGGTGTTGACTGGTGAGTCCCTCAACTGGTTTTTCCCGTTACTGCTATTCACGTCATGTACAGGTTTTCCTATTTACGCAGTCAGATTGCTCCGTCACACAGTTCTGGGCCTATCTCTTTCAATATTGTCAACTTTCGGTCGTTTCTGAGGTACTCAGATTGCTCGCTTTTTTCTGCTTGTCAGCTTACCAGAGTCCCAGATATCGGACAACCAACCTCATTCTACGCGGCATCATGCCAGGGCCAAAAGAACAGGATCCTGACCAAGTGCAGCGTTTCATGCGCGTAATCGTTGACGAGCTGCTCCGTCTATGGCTTCAGGGCTTTTTGGGTTACAACGCCGAATCATCCTCTCGGCCGACTGGTGCGGGTGATACTGGCGGGCGTGATCTGCGATAAACCTGCTGCACACAAAATGGGCGGTTTCGGCTCTCATAATCATCAATTCTTCTGTACGAGATGCTGGATACGCCAGCAGGACAAGACTTCCGAGGCGGCATTCCAGAAGAACGGTGGGACTTGCTTGCTTCCTTTTGGCGTACATTCCGGTGACAGCAGGAATTTTAGGCTTTCCCGAGCGTACAGACGCAGAGCACAGGCGGAGACAACAAGAGTATCTCAAGTGCACCACCGCTGCTGCTAAAAAAGCATTCGTAACCGCCTATGCCACCCGTTGGTGCCAGTTGTCTCGCCTTCCGTACTTCGATTTGTGCCGAATGATAGTCATTGACCCTATGCACAATCTTCTACTTGGTAACATGAATCTATGTCTTCCACATTTGAGCTGACTCTTTTTAGGGCTTGTCAAGACTCATTTTTATCAGATCTGGGTCCTTCACAAGGTCCTCCGCAAAACTAAGGAAATGCGACGCTTTCATGCTCTCCTCGCTGAGGTAAGCCAGCCGCTTCCATAACGGGTAATCCGAGTCACTAACCTTTTCGCGCGTAGCTTCACCTTCCCGCCTTTTTGGGGCGCCTGCCGGCTCTCATGGGGGTACCTGCTGGTGGTTCCTTGACAGCGGACCAGTGGTTGGTAGCCGCCATTATTGTCTGCCCGATCCTGGTGTGTATCAGCTTAACACCTTTTGCTACGTGCATTAACCATCTGGTATGTGTTCAGATACCCCAGATATGGTCGGAATACATGTCTGCTGATGAAGAAGCAGTTATCAGCCGCCGGGTGGCAGGTATCAAGACTTCCGTTGCTGCAAAGAAGGCTGCAGCTGCAGAAGCTCGTAAAAAGAAGGCTGCGGCGCACGCAGCTCAGCGAGCTATGGATCCCCCGGTTGACCCTCGTCCCCAAAACATTAGACGGCCAACGGCAAGAGCAGCAGCTGCAGTTCGTCATATAACCCCCTCTCCGCAATGTCCTCAACTAATGTGAATCAATACAGCAGATGGAAATCGATCCCGAGTCTGATCCCGAGGCTGTTCCGGATGCAGGAGCTGTCCTGGACAAGCATGATGCCGAGTACGAGGACCCTACCACGGGATCACGCAAGCGTGCCCGGAGATCTCAGGACTCGGACTCGGACTCGGACGATGAAGAACTTGAGGAGCGTGAGGCCCGCTCTCCCCCGAATCTACATCCCGACGACCCGCCCAATTTCTTCAAGCTGGCCACGGCTGTCAAGTTGTTTCTCGCACACCCCATTACAGATGCCCAGATCGATGAAGCTGACAGACTCCTGCGATCTTATGGTCCTGAGTTGTCGCGTGTAAGCTCTCGCTGTTCCTGATACATCTGTTCCTAACCATAAGCCAGTTATACGGTGACGATGTCATTAAACCCAACCACCATTATGCTACGCATACTGCGGAAAATGTGCGAGACTACGGGCCGCTTCAGGAGTTCTGGACGTTCTTGTTTGAGCGCATAAACAAGGTGCTCAAGAGTTTCAATTCCAGTAACCACTCCGGGGGCGAGCTCGAGACGTCCTTCTTTCGAGAATTTCATAGAACGGTCCAAACTTCGAGAATTGTACGTGTTCTGGCTCAGCTGCTAGCTTGCCATCCTGATTATATTTTTCAAGCTTGCTCAAGCTGCTCAGGCTCCTCCAGGCTCGCCGATGTATAAATCTGCCGAAGCCATGTACAAGGCCACATCTGATGACCGGGGAACTATTCAAGCTTTGGCTCGTCAGCTAGATAAGGCTCATGAAGACGGTATGTACAAAACTTCTGAGGGCATCCAATCCGCCTGATTTAGCTGCAGGCGGTATCGACTTCCAACTCAGCCCCAAATTCTCTATCGGGCCGGTCTCTACGGAGATTTTCAACTGCACCCTACGGGCACTGCAAATTCAGCTGCCGAGTCTGGGTTTACGCTCGTCCTGGGCTCTGCCCGCCGACGCGTCACCCAGTTATCCACTCTTTAATAAAATGAAGCGCTTCCCATTCGTTATCGTTGCCGATCGCCGCTATTATTCGGCTGAGCACGCCAAATCTGACTTCGACTCTCTAGTGCTTGTCAAGACCGATGTTGTACCTGGAATAGCCACTTGGGCGGGCGAGCTGCGGGAGGTCTTTGTCGTAGACGATCCCAAAGTTGGTCTGCATTACTATGGATTTATTCGGTGGTTTGTGCCAGCAGCAGCAGGTTTGGTCACCAATTCTGTGTGGTCTGTGTGGGATCAATTGTGAGTATCGGTTGCTCTCAATACATCAACACTGAAAAAACTTGCAGCTCCCCTATCCGAGCGCACCTCTGGAAACACAACGCTTACTTGGCACCAGAGGACGTGGGCCCGGGGAATCTGATTCAGCTCACCGATATCATCTGCCACGTCATCCGAACGGACGTGACAGTGGCTGGAACAAAATGCTGGCTCACTGTAGCTGTCAAAGCTTGAACCCTCGGGTGGCTTGTGCGTGTTCTAGTTTTTTTTGTCCCACTCATTTCTAACACCGGTTTTTTATTACCCCAGAAGACTGGGCGCCAATAGCTAGCACCGTCGCTCAACTACAGCTACACAAATTTTTAATCTAAACTAGTTTAAGCAGATGCGTCATCAGCCAAGAGGGCCTTGGCCTCGGCGTCAAGATCCTCATCGGGGATGCTCAGCTGGAAGATGGTGAACTCGGTAGGATCGTCAAGAGGTTCGTACGTGTCATGACTCTCGAGCCAGGCCGGATTGAAGCAAGACTTGTAAGGCGTGCGCTTTTTCCCTTTCGCGCCACGGGGTTCGCCCTTGTAACTGTTGACGGCGAAACCAGGGAACCGGTCTACCTTGATGCGACCACGCTGGCGATCCTTCCCTCCCTGCACGAATGCCGGAGTGTTCTGTGCTGCTCGCTCCCGGACCAAGGTGTCCAGGGCACCATACATGCGATCGACCTACAATAGAGTATGTCAATCTACTTTCAGAATCCGAGATTTGGGCTCACGTACCATCCCGCTACGCCAGTCAGGATGGATATGCTCACGGGCATACTTGTCCCCCGTCTTCTTGCGCCGCTCATCCCAGAGCACCGGATCCGCTTCTCCTCGGTCGGACTCATCATCAGAGCACCAAGGTGTTTGCACGAGCGCCTCGAGTCCAACGCAGTTCTCATCACCGTAGCGTGTTTTGAAGGCAGGGATAACTTCGCGTCGGCTAGCTGCCAACTAGAGCAGAGGGTTAAAGTAATGCATGATCAGTATGTTTTGCACTCACACGCTTGGTCCGACTATAATGAATATTGTAGGTTTTCTTCCTGGCATGGCGCTGAGCGCCCTTGGCGGTGGTCTGCGCTTGATAGCGCTGCTGCTTGGTACGCCAGTGCTGTATAGCAGCAGTCTTGAATTGCTTGCGACGCTTGCTATTCAACGGGCCCAACTCGGCAGGCAAGGTACGCTGGGCCTGCACGAATGAACTGACCGGCTCAATAATGCTGCGTAGTGGAACTCACCTGCTCGTTGGCCCAAGCCAGCTTGGCGGTGGCAATGACCAGAGGCTGGGTGCCATCCGCATTCCCCTCCCAAGTCGGATTATGCAGAATAGCACCATCGACCCCGATGCGGGGCTCTTCATCGGGGCCCAGAGGCCCAGGGACCTTGGACTTGGCATCGTCCATCCCCAGAAGACCATTCATGCACTCAGTCACCAGTGCCTAATATGTCCGAGGTGAGCGCACGAATGAATTGGAGGAACTTGCAGTCACTCACGTAAATCTCTTTGGGGACCTTGTTCTTTCCATCGGCTTCTTCCTCGTCCTTCTTTTCCTCGTCCTTCTTTTTTTGCTGTTCCAGCTCGGCGACACGCGCGACAATGGCCTGGATATGCCCTTGATAGTGCGCTTGGCATTGTTCAGCAGTTTGTTGAGCGAGCTGCGCCGCGAACGCCGTCCAGTTCTAAACGGCAAGATTGCTTGTTATTTGGTGCAGATACAAGAAACTAACACGCGTACCTGTCCAGTGTTTCCTGCAGCGGGGGGTTGGGCAACTTGATCCACACCTGCCGGACTGTTGTATATCGGTCCTCCTCCGGCGTTGACTCCATAGACGTCCTACTCCCCATGTGAGATTTTATAATGTTTGGATGGAGCTCGTCACTGACCTGATAATTAGTTCCATCCTGGGAACCCATCATGGAAGCATTCGAATAGTAAGTGCCCTGAGAGTATTATTGTCCATAACTTCAACGAATATGCAACAGATAAACGACTCACATCGACGCCCTGGGTGTTCTTGGGATCGACGGTAAGCGAAACATTCCTGGCCGCCAACAAAAGCACTGACATAAGGTTGGGTAGCCGTCCACCCAGAGGGATTCGGCATGTAAAACTGTTAACGAGAGCCGGGTGAGTGTTCGTTGCGATGACGTGACCAGAACCCAAACTTACTGCGTTCTGCTCAGTTGTATTATCTCCCATCGCGTGAACGTATATGGTCAAGATCGTTTGCTGCAGGTATTTCTTTTATACTTCCTGAAAATCGCCATCAGTTGACTGTGCTCCAGGTCCATATGATTTGAAATGGCTTATCCGACCGATTGACACATGGCGATCGGCATGGGAAGCTGGCGGGCGCTGGCGGTACCGAGGGCGGGCGGGCGGGCGGGGGCGGGGCGGGGCCGGGATAGGACGGGCTGTTCTAATAGTCTGAATGAAGCTATTTTGTGGCCTTTCGAATATCCTCAGTTGAGCTCTTCTTGGGATTCACATTAAAGTCGAGAATGGACCATGTGGCTACTTTAGGAAGCTCATGGAAAGCTCAACAAGCGATTTTGAAATGCTCAAGAAAAGCTTATCGAGCACTTTGAAACGCCGGCCCAACGCCCAGGAACGTCGGTTTCAAGGACCTGAAAATCCCATCCACCGGGTTAATTATCCCGGCCAAAGTCTTTGGGCACGTTGCTAAAGGACACGAATATTCCTTCTAACCCGTGTTATATTCTCACTTAAGCTCATTGCGCCCAAAAAAACGGTTGAAAAAAGTAACTAGTGATTCACGCGCAGGTAGAGGATAGCTTGGGAAAGCCTTCTTAGTTTGCTCGAGTTATGGTGCGAGGCATTTGAGAAAGCTCATTCAGACTATTCTGAGGTTTGTACAAAAGTTAGCCCGAGCTTCACGAAAACGGCATAACGACGATCAAGAGTAGTTTGGCCGGGCTTTTTGAAGGGCCAAGGTCGGGCTCTCTGAACTTTCCTACTAGCCACAGTATCGCTCTAGTGCCTGTTTTTCTAAAAAACGCAGTGACTGACCTCGCCTCGTCCCATCCCTCTACCACCCGTGACACCCCACCTCCGCCAAAGCTGCGGAGGTCGAGGAAGTCGGCCCCGCATCGCTCAAATCGCCCTCGTCCTCAGAAACCGAGTGCTCGGCGCATCGGTGTCGGTGGAGGATCAGAGACCGAGAATCGACTCCGTCCGTCCGTCATTTGACCTCCCGAAGCCGAGTCCGTCCTCCCTCTCTATCGTCCCTTCGCCGCTTGACCCCTTCGCCGCCCTCGCGCCGACCTCCCGTACTGCTCGCCCTCATCTACCCCGCTTGATGAAGCCGGTACAGCATCACGATCACCCAATTCACGCTCATCCTGGAGAAGGCAAGGGATCGCCCAAGGAAGGTATCATCATTGCTGAACCTTTAGGTTTGGCTACCCTTGACAACTTGGATTTGGGCCACTTTTGCTACAAGAACAAACAAGAAATTCGTCATATGCAATTGGTCATCATGCGAAATTAGAGCAACCGAGAATTAATCTGGAGATTATTTCACTCCAGTAGTCAGAAAACCTTCTCGCCTGCTTGTCTCGCATTTTGTAACATTTTTTCGGAGGCTACACGAGTTCTTAGCCCTCCGGACCTGTTGATTGGATGTGTCATCGCCGTTGTGTCATTGTTCGGCTCGTAACCGGTGTTTTTCCGGGATTAATCACCTGATTCACCATACCAACCGCTACGTCGCCATTTTCCT
The DNA here is from genome assembly GCA_014462675.1 of Mycena sanguinolenta. Lineage (NCBI taxonomy): Eukaryota > Fungi > Basidiomycota > Agaricomycetes > Agaricales > Mycenaceae > Mycena > Mycena sanguinolenta. Next base: position 139,335 of record JACAZH010000047.1, on the reverse strand, counting down.
CTTCCTCTCTCCCTCTGTTGCACCCAGCGTCTCTAACGACTTTTTGCAATGCTCCTTTGTCTGTGGTGTTTAACGGCTGCACCTGGTACTCTTGTCTTTCCCTGGATTGGATACTGAACTCTGGACTTCGCACTCGAAACTCGAAGGCGTCTGGTATCCTCACACTTCCGAGCAACAACGGCGTCGTGTCTGGCTCGATGGATAATGTTCCTGTGGCTGCGGCTTGCCTTCTGATCTTGTCCTTGGCCTCGACTGGCTTCAGTCTTTCGGCAACCTCGATCCTGGGCTTGTTTTGTGCCTGAGTTCTGGCGCACTCCAGCTTTGCTATCCGCCTCTTTCATGGAATGGGATGGCCTCGGAACTTTCTGCTTTGTCTACAAGCTTGTCTCCGAGTCACTTTTGGCCCTGACATCCGGCCCATGTATCTTTTTTGGCAGTATCGTCATCTACGACAAAACACCGTGCTGGCATGGAGCCTTCATCGTTCCCAGGTGTGTCACGGCTTTGCTGAGGATTTTTTCGGACGTTTATTTGTTATCAGCATTATCTGCCATGCCGGCGGGCTCGTTCCCCTTGCCAGTGTCTCCGGGGGTGGACCTGGTGAAGTACTATCCCCCCAGTCTACACCTCGTACGCAAGGTGTAGCAACTGCTAGTACGCTTGCAGCTCCCCCCACACCCCGTACGCGAGGTGTCATTGTGGTCAACGATGATGATATTGTGAATGATGACATGTATGATTCTTTTGTTCGTCTTACTGTCAATGAGACAATGAGTGTTGTTCGTTTCGTTCTTATTGATAAACGTCTTCCTGTTTCCCAAATGAGAAAGATGAGTGCCCGTCATCAACATATGCATGTGCGAGTGTCGAGCGAGAGGACTCGGAAGGATGTTGATACTTTGCGCACGAGATTTCTTGCTCATCAATGTACTGAGGCATGTCTCGTACTGAAATCCGAAGCTATGGTGGCCGGATTAAGCACCGTTTCCCTTTCGGATACTGAACTTCAGGAGTGTGAAATAATTGGCATTCGATCCAAGTTTAACCCGAACAAAAGGAACTGAAATACCTGGACTGATTTATAGCTACTTTACTTTACAAAAATTAAAAGCCCCCCATCTTTCATGAATATTTTGGACAGTCAAACATTCCAACATGACAATGCCACGGCTCGGATCATGCTGATTTTGGACTCTGACTGTGCATCATAAAATCGAGTTGTGTCGGAAACGCAGAGCAGAGGTCATGGTTTCATATGCAGAGATTAGCATGAGCTTCATTGTGGCGAATGGGGTGTTTGGAATCGGTCAAAGTGGAAGCCCCCGCTTTTTTACTTCACACGACTCGGTACAAGCTCCGACTTGATGAAGTGATGGCCGAACTTGATCAAGTTAAGATGCAGAACTCAGCGAATTCCGGTAGGTGGGCATTTTGCAATCAGACTAAAGGTTCAGCTCCCGCCTCACAGAGGCCTAATCCACGTCATGGGATATAGGCTGGGGACGGAGGCGAAGGTGGGAAGGATCAAAGACGGGAGCATCAGAACCCGCTCATAATATTCCTCCACCGCTCCCGATCCCAAAGCCCGCGCTCCCTAGGCGCGACAGCCTGTGCTGGGAAACGCCTCCCTCATCACGCCCACGCCCACCGCAACCTCGGCGTCGTCGTGGCTGAAGCCGAAGCCGCCAGGTGTGCCGTCGAAATCTTCCTCTCCCGCCCTGTGCAGAGCCGAGGAAGCGTACGTGAAGGGGTCGAAGGAGTCGTCGATGTCGATGGCGATGACGCAGTCGCGGACACGTCGGCTCAACAGGCGGGAGGGGAAGGAAGAGCGGAAAAAGGAGGATGTGGTAGCCGGCGGCGAGGCGAGCGCAGAAGGGGTGGCACTGGAGGGGGATTTCGTCCTTCGTTTGGACTCGATTTGGGTCTTGGGCTTCACGAATGCGTCTGCTAGAATACCAGTCAGCTCGCGAATACACAGGAAAGAGGGGAAGGAGGAAAAGAAAAGAACGTACCAACAGGCTCATATCCCTGACACCACACCCGCACTCCCCTTTCGACCTCCATCCACTCGACCACCCGCTCGACCCCCACTGCCCGCTCCATGTCGACGTCGACCGACCGCTCGGCTTGGTTTGCGATTGAGAGCCACCAAGTGGATGCGGCGCAAGCGGCGCGTACGCCAGGCGGTCGAGCTGCCCTGTCTCCTCCTCCGCGCAGCTGTGATCTGACCTTGCCCACAACTCGCGTTCTTCCGTCGAGATGTGGAAGGCCGGGCGGGGAGCAAGTGGGGAGGAGAGGATAGTTGGCTCATATCACGCGATCCGGCGCCGTCGAGAGGAAATAGGCAGTCGATAACGTGTCGGGTGGGTGGTGATTCCGATCTGGCGGGCGAGGCGGCGAGGATTTTAAAAATGCGCGCTTTGCGCTTTGCGGCAGGCGGGGCTCTGAGCGGGCGTTGCCGTTGAGCGGTACGGGTGGAAGTGGGACGCGAAGAGCTGGGATGCAGATAGAGATTGAGGTAAGTCGAAGGGGGAAGGGGACGCGCGCCGCGCGGCGTCCACCAACGTGACGTCCTCGAGCTGCGTCAGGGCAATGGCTCGGAGCGCCCCGCGCGAGGTCGTCTGTGCTCGGTCGTTGCTACCCTCTTCGTCCGCCGCCGCTGGCACCACCATTGCCCCAAGACGAGCCGCAGCGCCTCGTCCCCGCCCTCCAGCACCACCCGGCTTCCCTGGTCTGCCACTCCCGAACGAATCAACACGCAGAGCGGTGTATGCCTCGGCGTGGCCACACGCTGTCTCCACGTGGGCCCGAGGTGCGGCGTGCGAGGGCAGAGAAGGGTGCGGATCCGAGTCGGATGCGGAGTTGGCTGTGTCACGCCACGCGTCGTCCTGCGCCGCGTCGGAGTGCGAGTGCGAGTGGAGAGTGGGTGTCGGCCTCGAGTTCGTCCGGGGGCGCGACGGACGCGTCGTATGCTGTTGATGGTGGCGTTGTTGGTGTCCTCGTCGTCTTCCCAGAGCCACATTTGGAGAGAACGAGTCGGACAGTGACGTGGCGCGGAGGGAGTCGCTCCACGCGGGTGGTCCATCTTCCTCTTCTCTATTCTCTTCCCTTTCCCCCTATGTTATTAGGCTCTGGCATGCAGGTCGATAAATCCAGCGAACACGCAGAGGCACGCGGGAAGGGCATTGGAAGCCTCTTCTTTCTGAGTGAAGGGTGCTCTTGAAAGAACGAAGATTTGACGGGGAGATTGGAGTACAAGCGTCCGCAATTTGCGTAGATCGGCGAAGACAGAAGAAAATCGGATGACGGGATGACGGAAGGCGCTTGTTGGGCGCTTGTGGTCACGGTGTGATGTCACCCTCCTCCTTGCTCTTCTCGTTCTTTTTCGAGTTTTCGACTCTTTCCTCGACGTCGGGCCTTGAAACTCGTTGAATGGACTCGCGATAATGAATGGCTGGCTGTTTGTGCGATTCTATGGAACTTTTTGAACCCTATTGTGACCTGTCTGCGACGGTGAGCTCTTGAACTTGTGAACTCGGCATTGACAGTCGACTCGAAGCGCACAAGATCGCAGGACAGCTGCGTCGTAAACCAGGCTCCCAACGTCGTCGAAATTAAACAAATCTGAGTGCATTGTCTCGAATTGGCCGATGGCAAGCCACTCGATGGTGTCCGAGGCCTGTTACCATTCAGCTGGTCTTAGGCTTGATATGCGAAGTGGCGCTCGCGGGTTGAGGTTGCAAAACCAGAGGAAGTTGCGGCGGTTTGGTATGGTGCGTAGCACTCGCATTGATTCATCCTCTGTTCTGATTTTTCGTGCGCTAGCTTGACGACTCTCGTGCTCAAGTCTCTGTGCAAGATCGCGATGCCCTGGTCGACACTCAATCTTGTAGTATTTCTGCGAGTGCCCTCTCTCATCGCCGGCCTTTTCCAATTGCATCGACCGTTCGTTTTGCGGTAGGCGTCGCCGCGCCTTGTTCCGCTCCGTAGACGTTTCGCGTACGTCATCCCCGGCGCCAGGATCGGCGCTGCGCAGGAAGGAGCCGCCACTTGTGAACACTACCCTTCTTTCCTTTACCCCGATCCCATGTAATTGCATTTCTGCCCAAATCCTTCGCTTTCCCTGTACCTTCTTCTCATCCTCGTACTCCTCGCCGTCTGCCCATTTCTACCCAACGCTGCGTAAGCTTTTCCCTCAACACAAAGTAAGATCCGCTCAAAATAAGATCAGCTGCGCCTCCACAAAGTTCGACGGCGAGGCTGGGCCGGGCTCGGCGCTGGAGCAGTGCTCGTCGCTCCGCTGCTTTTGTTTTCTTGCTGGCGTACTTCCTTTGTTTGCACAGGGGAGCGAGCCGAGGCTCTGAAGGTGCAGACGGCGCGTGAGGCGCGATGGACAGCGAGATGCATTGGGGGTATCGATGTGAGTCGCTTGCTCATCAACGACGGGCACGGCGTCGAAGTACCGCTCCCCCATACCTGCCTGTTTCCCTTCTGTTTCTATTCTCGTGCGTCGTCCCGCTCTGCTGCGGCTGCAGAGTGTTCTCGCTGGCTCGCATCGTATGCGTCTCGCTGTCTTGTGTATCTGTTCGGAAGGGCGCGTTCGCATCCGAGGTGCATTCGTCGTCGTGTCTCTGGGCTCTAGCGGGCGGAGAAACCTTCTCCGTCCTACGGATGTGCGTGCTTCGCTGCTCGTGCTCGTATACGGGAGACGATGAGGGAAAGGAGGCTGAGCGCTTACGGCCTAGGCAGACGGCGAGCAGCAGCACTGGCGTGAGGTGGTGTAATGCAGCGGGCGGTGCGCTTTCGAGAAAGATTCTTGACAGGCGAGGAGGGAAGGTGCCGTTTCTCGGAACGGCGGAGAAGCTGAAGCTGGAGCAGTGGATGTGTTGTGCGGTGCGGTGGCCTTCGTTTTGCGAGTGGGGCTGAGGTGCCGAGGTGTCTCCTTAGCTTCGACGCTGGAGGCGCGTGTGGGAGGGCTGGTAAATCGGTGCAGACAATGAAGGGGGGAGATGTCGCGAGCGTGATCGATGGAGATGTGCAGTGATGGCATGAAAGAAGAATATCGCATGGATGTGCATGACTCCCAGTTGCCCAGCGCATAATAGTGTCGAGACAAGTGATGAATTTCTCTGCGAAATTAATGGTGGTTCGTCCGACTTTGTTATTTTTACTTTTATTTGCGGTAGGACCGGAGCGGAACGAGCTGTCGATCAACAGCTTTGTCTACATGATTCCATAATTTCATTTGACCTTTTGCCTCGCTCAAAAAGGCAATTTGTCGGTGTATTTTACTTGCCCACAGAGGGATTAGTTGTAGTGCACAATGGAAGAAGGTAGTGAAATGGATGATCAATGCTATCCATAAAATCAAATAATGCGAGAGCACTAATTATATTCAAGCTACCTAAATACAGACATGTCATGTTCAAGCATATTCGTAGTCATTGCTACCTTTCTCCTGAGTGTATTGTAGCTAATCCACCTCAGGCTCCATCTGATCCACATTGTTATTTGCCATTTTAGCCAGGTAGGTCAAGAAAAAGGGTTCAGGTACTGGAAGGCTGTTGAGTTGATTTGAATGGTTTGCAGCATGCAAGCTTCGATGCATATTATCCGGAAACCCTCTTTGTCTGCTTATAACAACATTTAATTGTCCTTTTTTTGCATGCTCTCCCAGAGCAAAGTATGAATCTTTTTCTTCCTCGTTGAGTATGCTATCATTATCACTATATTCTTGGTTTTTCAGCATACTAATGAGTTGTACTTTGCGATGCTCTACTATAGCTGAGTATATCTTTGTCAGATTATCCTGGACATCCAGTGTATCTGGATGGTTGTTGCCCAGAACCTGTTTCTGTTTTTTTGAGCACAACAATATAAAGTTCTTTAGCCTTTTGATGCTCTCCAAGATTTGAGTATATGTTGGCTAGATTACTCATGGCAATCAAGGTATGTGGATGATCATCCCCTAGAATCTTTTTTTGTTCCTCCAGGACAAAAACCCCTAGTTGTTCAGCCTTTTGATGATCTTCAAGATCTGAGTATGTATTGGCCAGATCACCCATAGTTCTCAAGGTATCTGGATGAATATCACCCAGAATCTCTTTCTGTTTCTCCAGCACAAAAATGATAAATTCTTTAGCCTTGTGATGCTCTCCAAGATGTGAGTATCTGTTTGCCAGATTACCCATAGAAACCAAGGTGTGTGGATGGATGTCACCCAGCAGCTGTTTTTGTTTCTCCACTACAAGAACTAGGAGTTCTTTAGCCTTTTGATGCTCTCCAAGCTTTGAGTATATGTTAGCCAGATTACTCTTAGCAACAAGAGTGTATGGATGACTGTCACCAAGCAGCAGTTTCTGGTTTTCCAGCATAACAAGAGTGAGTTTCTCAGCCTTTCGATATTCTCCAAGATCTGAGTATGTCTCAGCCAGATTAATCAGAGTGACAAGTGTGTCTGGATGATTGTCACCAAATAGCTGTTTTCGTTTCTGCAGCACAATAACATTGAGTTTTTCAGCTGATTGATACTCTCCCAGATCTGCATATGTATTGGCTAAATTGCTCATAGTACGCAAGGTGTCTGGATGATTGTTGCCTAGAATCTGTTTTCGGTTCTCTATAACAGAAATCCTCAGTTCTTTGGCCTTTCGATATTCTCCCAGATTTGTGTATGTATTGGCTAGATTATCCATAGTACTCAAGATCGCTGGATGATTATCTCCCAAAATCTGTTTTCCTTTCTCAAGCACAGAAATCTCGAGTTCTCTAGCCTTTTGAAAGTCTCCCAGGTTGGTATATGTATCAGCCAGATTATTCATAGTACCCAAGGTGTCCCAATGCTCATCCCCCTGAATTTGTTTTCGTTTATCCAATACAAAAATGTCCAGCTCTTCCGCCTTTTGATAGTCTCCTAAATGTTTATATGTGACTGCTAGATTACCAATAGTGCTCAATGTTTGTGGATGCATCTGGCCCAGAAACTGTTCTTGCTTCTCCAGCACTAAACTCAGGAGTTCTTTGGCTTGGGGATAGTCTCCTAGTTCATGGTATATTCGTGCTAGTTGTATCATGGTGGAGAGGTTGTTCAGATGGTTATTACCATAAAGCTGTTCTTGTTGCTCGAGTACTTCTTCCAGAAACTTCTTGCCTTTGTTGAACTGTCCAGCTCCCCAAAAAATCAATCCATATTTAAGCCTGAATTCTAGAGCTATCTTTGAACCTTGCTGTACAGCCATTTCAATATGCGGATACAATCCCAGACTAGCCGATTGAATATCCTGCTCTGGGTACTGTGAAATAGTCATACCAAGCATTGATCCAACTGTGGTTGAGCCTTTTTCTTGATTGCATCCTATTCCTCGACTCCAAGCATGTACCAATGGATGGATAGAAAAAAGCTTCCTTTTTGCATCAAAGCTGATCAATGAATAGGCTTGTATTTCATTTGTAACAGATGAAAACTTCAAAGGGTCCCATTTACCAGTTGGCCCCAGAAAATGTTTGAGAAATTCCAGAGTGCTTTGTGATTCTTCTCTCGATGGACCATCAGATTTGAACCTATACTTGGATGCATGGCTGAAGATTTCTTCTGAAATTCCATTGAAATGGAGGAATGAGCAGTGCTGCAGAAACATAGCAGCTGGTTGACTGAGCTGATCAAAGCTTATTTGCCAAGTTGTGTACACTGTCCATTCATAATGGTCATGGGATTGAGCAGGCTTCTCATTCAGGAGCTGTGCTTGGTGTTTTTCATAAAGTGTCAGGTAGCCATCAATATCTTGAGATTTTGCAATGAATGCACCAGCCTGGACAATAGCAAGTGGTAGATAGTGCAATGCCTAAAAACCTTTAACATCACAATGGGATAGTTCACTTTCCTATCTGACCTTGACTATGTTTGCTGCAAGTTGTTCATTCTGAATTGTGGCCTCTCTTGCAGCACTCTTGAGTAACAGTGTCACTGCATCTGTTAATTCCATGTCTGATACCAAAGAATATGATCCATAAACACAATGCCCAGGATTTCGAGAGGTGATAATAATATTCCCGTGATTGCACTGAGGAATGAAGTTGTTTAAATTGATTTTTGGATCATCTGCATTGTCCAAGAAAAGAAGCCATTCTTCAACTTTGCTTCTGAGCCAGAGTAAGCCATCTGTCTCCGAGTTCCCAGAATGCTTGATGACAGCAATATTCTTGAGACCCGTATTGATTGTAGCAATTGTGCTAGCATCAATAAAGAAGATGTCTGAGATGCTAGAACACACAATTTAATACAACAAACACCATTTGGAATGGAGGTCACCTAGATGACAACTCTTTGATCAATTGCAGAGCAATCTGTGTTTTCCCAGCACCACCAAGCCCATGTAGTACATAAATCTTTTGGCTATCCTTGTTGGAGCTGAAAAAATTATGCATTTTATCAAGGATATCTCTTCTGCCTTGAAATATCCTCGATGGAGGAGGACATTGAATAGCAATTTGAGAACCTTGAATGTTGGTGCCAAGCTGAAATGCCTGCTCCACAGCAAGTGTGGCAGGCAAATTTGTTACACTTAAATTAGTTGTGCTGATATGCACATTGGGACCAAGACCAGTCCCACCAGGGCCACCAGTACCGTGTGTGTGTCCATGACCACCAGGACCACCGTGGCCACCTACTCAAAGTGAATATTTCCAGCAAAGTACAGATATTTCTTTTTCTCACCAGTGATGTTCAGGTGTAGCACATTATTTTGAGAAAGCATGAGCTCGCTCAGGCTATCATCACTCTGTGGATGTGTTTGGTGCGACAGCCCATGTTGGTCATCTATGTACTTCAAATAAATCACGGTTTCAGCCAAGTAGCATTTGGTTATCTTACGAGATTCATCCTGAGAGGACATGATATGCCAAAGCTAGAGGATTGAGGAAGACTGAAAGATCTCTGCTGAGGCATATCAATCACTCGCCAAGATTCGAAGAAAGTTAGTACTGACCGAGGAACAGATAAACTGAGGTGCGAGGTGAGTGCGGAAGACAAAGTGGAAGGCTAATGCGACAAGCAAGGCATGCACAGCCAAGCATCGAGATCGTACATGACATCTAGTAATGTGCTTAGCTTGGCATCAAGCCATGAAGCCCTGAAGCCAAGCCACGGCAAGCCAAGCCAAACTGCCGGCTTGACGCGGGCTTGAGCCCTGGCTTCAGAGCACAAATAAATATTGTTGGGTGCCACTATTCTGTGGCAACAAGTCGATGTTGAACAAGCACAAATGATTGTTGAAAATTAAGAATCACATTCGGCTGTCCTTGAAGCCAAGCCAAGCCCGCAAATCACCAACGAGATCATTCCCACTTTGGTTTGGCTGTTAATAATGAAAGTCGGTCTTAAGCGCTCGGTGTCATGTCACGTTTTGCTGGTACTTATTCATATTGTAGCCGTTCCGAAATATTGTGAATATAACTCCGAGCAACATGCATCCCAGAATTCGCGCAAAGATTCTCCAAAATTGATTAATTTGCTTAAAGCTGCTCCCCTTGTTCTCTTCGCTTGACATGGACGTCAGCCGCTGTCTCAGGCAACTCCGTAACATCTCTCATTCATCAAGTCTAATTTCGGCGTGATCAAACTCAAATCGCGATTTCCACGGGCCAGTCGTAACCGGCAATTGTGGACGCCGATCAATTTGTCATTGATTTCGTGGCACTTTCGACTTGTCGATCGCATGCGACTATTTTGGGTCTTTATTAAATTCTTCCTATTGTGTACTTGATTGTGTAAAGGAGACACTGGCACACAGCTCGTATGCTCTGAAGAAAAGTGTCGAGCACTTCCCGTCACTGTGGTCAGCGAAGCGGCATCATCGATGCTGAATGCTTGCACGGGTGTAGTCACTGTGTTTTCTGCAAAATATCCACATAGTGGATATCTATAATGATAGGCTGACTATTACTTGCTATCAACTAGGATGACACTTTAGATATCCTTTGGATGAAATCATTTCAGAAAGGATCTATTTCAAATGGCATCTGCATGTCAGATACATCAAATATTATAAAGTATCGACACTGCAGACAGCTGAGGTATATACCAGTGGATACCATGTCAGAAAGCATCAATTTCATATGGTATCTGCTGCATGATATCTTGACTTTCCTAAGCTATCTGGCCATGACTATTCAACCACTGCCTTTCATGCATGTGATGGTAGTACTTACTCAGAACTCTGTTGACTCGTACACTGGCAAGGGAATGAGATCTCAAAACAATTTATTTTCCCAATATTTTTCACTGACTACAGACAAATCCAGGCTACTACTTGCCACAGGAATGATTTAGACTTGCCGCTTGCTTCTACAAATGCTACCTCACCCCAGACCTCGGTCTTCCCTGCAAGGCCGAGACTGGGACGGCCTGCTCCTGTATCTACTCATTCCCTGAGCCCTGATGTGGAGGTTTCCGAGGCCAAAGAATTTGAAATCTTGGTGTGGCTATATGCTCTCGCCAAAAAATTGTCCTCAAATGGTCGGAAACCAAAGAAGATGCCAAAGATCAAACCAGCCAGCCATGGGCCGATCACTGCTAACACCAGGATAACTCGGGATCAGTTCGTTGACACCATAGCAAAATTATTGTGCACGTCTGCACAGTTCCTTGTAATCTCAAGCATGGAGTGGCATTGGGTCAAGCCAGCCAATTCCATATGGTTTCCTCTTCAGGATGAAAGCGGCTTTGCATTGCTGATACAGAAGGTTTCAATGCCTGGGAAGGGCGTTTCGGCAGATTCCATCATTGTCAAGATGGACGAGCCGATCAAGGCGCCTCCAACTGTGCCTATGGTGCGTCAAATTTCTCTGTAGTTTGCTATGTCTGATAGAATTCAGCCCTGGGTGTCTGAACTGGCTGCAGGACCGAGCTCAGGCCCTGGCTCTCTTGAGTCTACATACCGTATGACTATGCGCGCTAACAACACACTCTCAGATGACGACACGGACAGAGGGAATTCGAAGGTGCGAAGCTTCTTTTGTTATCCCATTTCTTCTGGTCATAAATCCATTTCCTAGACTTCATTTGACGACGGGTGGTTAGAAGAAGAAATCGAGCAGATCTCCAACAAGTACCCTCCCAGGACATGCTCCATTCATCCTGACATTGAATGCTATCACTCTCACGTCACTGATCTTCACTTCAAACTCGACCACTCCAAAAAGATCGTGTGGCTGCAGCGATTGTGAGTGATATTACATTTCCTCTAGCTGCGTTTTGAATCATTTTTCTCGTAGAAAAAGGGCTCTGCATCCTTTATCACTCCGCTGGTTGCCTCCAATCACTTCAAAGCAAGCACCGCACTCAAAAATACAGCCACCAGTGCTCCCACAGCCCCTCCTTCCGCACCTGTTGCTCTGCCAATGCCTCCTTCCACACCAATGCCAGCCACTGCGCAACCTACTCCATATCCTACCCCGTATCCCTATGGCATGCCCACTTACCCGCCTCCTGTTGGTTACCTGCTGTTCCCGTCCCCGTTCCCAGCCTACCACCCATCTGCATTTTACAGTCACCCTCATATGATGCCATGGGATACACCTCGTGGCCATCGACGTCAGCGGTCTTTTGATGGGTCCTGGCCACTGTCGCAGCCCTCCTCGAAGCGCAGACATCACCAGCCTGATCCCGCTTCATCGCCACCATATTCAGGGGGTTCCATTGATGAATTTCTTACCAAGTATCAGCTTTCTTCCGAGATACGATTATTCCTCATTGACGTCGGCTTTGAGATCGGAGATGACCTGTCAGTGGTGACAGAGGCACGGTGGAAGGAGGGTGGGTTCACTCTGTTTGGCTGGAACCAGGTTCTCAAGGCATACAGCAAGTACAAGACTTCACTTCGTGCATAATTTCCCCAGTAATATCATATCTTGTATATACTTACCTGCGCACTTTCTGTGTACTTATTTAGCTTGGAACTGCTCCTCGTACTACTGTACTATTACAACCATAGGTTCAGTCACAGGTCACAAAGCCAGTTGAACTGAACCTATTTGAATTTTGGTCACAGTCACAAGGCTCCAGGAGGTGTGTTTTGAGGCAAAAAAGATCGGCAAATCCCGAAAAATCGTCCAAAAAAGGAAATTGAGCTTCGACAAGCTTGCGAAGATATTCACTCTTATGAATGGCACAGTTGTTGAGGATCAAGACACTTCGATTGTTGGGATAGCTGTTCATCTGTGGGAGCTGGTGACCATCAGGATATCAGGAAATCAGTGAAAATGAAGGCTCACAATGTCATTGATAATGAAATCAAAAAATTTGTCGCTGTCCACAGATCCAGAGACAATTTGTGTCCCAATGTATCCATCAATGGTAATTGCAGCCAAGATGCTGTAACGAAGCCCATGAATGAAATTTGCATTGATCTCAGCTCGATGTCTGCTCGGGGCACGACCACACTTGTGAAAAATTGTGCATTCATCTTTACTTGATTCACCAGCTGTGATAATCATCAATGCAACGAAATGAGTCCGGATGAGCTGCTGCCACCACTCTCGTTCCTCTTCATCCCGCTCGGAGGCTGCGTGCCATAAAATCTTGTAAGTGATTCCCGCATCATTGATGAGTGTGTGTAGGGCAGCGTGAGAGATAGGTGCGTCCAGGTACAGCATGACCCAGTCCACAATTTTGTCAAGAAACATCTCGGGAGCCTCAGCAAGGAGGGTGAAGAGGTCGTGGGTCTGGTCTGCATTGAGGATTCAGGGATGACCACATAAAGGATTGGCAGGAGGCACAACACTGCCATAGTCCAATTGATTGGCCTTCCAGCGGAAAAGGCTGCTCCGAGAGACTCCCAGAAGGTCACAGACCTTATCTGTGATATAGCCCTGCTCGGGCAAGGACAGCGCACATACTTTGAGGTCCTTGCTGATAGCTCTATACACCTGGGAACTGAGAGGTGGCTCGTTGTGATCTCTGCCAAATTGGGTCATCACCCGACAGACCATCGGCCCCGAGCCCAAATCCAGTAATTCTTGGCACTTCATCAAAAGTCAGAAAGTGCACGAAAAAATCACAGTGTCAAGCTTTTCGGAAACAGCTGTAATAAATAGCACTGCAGTAGGGCACATACGGGGACTTGTGAGGGAATGCAGGACTGTATTTATAGCATTTTAGTTGGTGGATATTGGCAGCTAAAATTTGAGGTATTATGCAGGTAGATAGTGTGAAAGATATTCAAGACATTTACCAGTCGCAATATCTTGAGATGATTTTGAGGATAGCAGGGGATAGCTTAGTGGATTTTTGAGCTATCTACTGCAGCAGATATCTCAACTATCCATGCATTGGATACTGTCAGAAAATGATGGATACCCACGGATATTGCAGGAAATCACAACTATCTGAAGCTATCTATGCTAGCAGATATTTTGCAGAAAGTGCAGAGAGTCCTTTTTTAAGGTGAGGTGTCTGATCGGGGTAGAACCTTATTACATAATCATGTTTTCAGGCCCTTACTTCTACTTCTCAACCTTGGGTATATCCTCAGTAGGCTGGAATAGATGCATTCTGCCTGCTTGAATATTTTTGGATTGCTTCAGTACCATGGGACAAAGCTGTTGAAGAGTGAAGTTGATGGGTTTTTGACATCTTGATGGCCCATCAAACTGAAAATCCGATACTGCACCTATTCCAGCACCATTTAAAAAAATCCAAAGCAGATCACCTCCAATAGGCTCTAAAATTCAGTATCATACCAAAAATTTAGGGAGAAAGGTGCCAGATAGTGAAAATAATGAGAAAGCGCTAAGCAAAGATCATGTAAGAAGGGCCCCATCACTGAAAAAGTTTGTGCCCTTGCTCATTTAATAACAGACCTCAATACAATCGAGGTATGAGATGGTGCTGTTGATAAGGCTTGTAACAAAACACACATAAAAACCACAAGTTTTTATTCATTTTATGATTTATCAATGGGAGAAGTGAGGATCAGATTGAGAGTGCGTACTCACCCCAGAGTAGCATGCTAGACTGTTGAAGGCCGAAAGCCAGTGCAACAAACATCATTTGTTGAGCAGTTCAATAATATGGGTGGTAAAGCCATAAAGTTTTACTGCAAGATAACCAGCATTGGGCTATGAACAGCGGTGGAAAGCTGTGGTTTTATGCGCCAGAGGTGACCACTGGGGGAGAATTCAAAAGCATCTTGGTGTCTGTTTTAAAAGACAGAACTCAAAGTTGCCAGAAAAGATATTGGAAATAGTGGCAACAGCTGAGAGCTTGCTCTCACTGCTAGACCACCTCTGGGGAGTCACTGTATTATATAAACAAAACAGGACCTCCCTGTGAGTGGAAACTGATAAAGAGAAGTTCTTACCCTCGCTGTCAGCAGCACCAGTGAGTTGAGACAGAATGAGTGCTGCTCCTGCTGGTTGAAACCACTGCTAGGAGACTTGGAAATTGAGTGAGAGCACTTCCTGCAGGAGGACAGATAATGAAAAGAAGTACTATTTCACTCCCCACCAGTCATTCGCAGTCATGATTTGACTGGCAGAAGCCTTTCAGCAACATGCTGTTGGTTGTGAATGATAACAACTGTGATTGCAGTGCACACAGCAAGCAGCTGCCGCCACTGGAGCACAGAAATGACTCACAGGAGGACATCCCCTTCACCCAGAGACACATCTGAGATAGTCTGGTGGAAGGCTTACTCTCCCTGCAGCAGCAAACATCACTTTGTGGAGTGTGGACACACCTGCAGGGAGATGAATGAGTGAAATAAGATGCTGGCCATCTGCTGGAAAATGCAGCCGGTGGTTGGGAAGCTAACTTGTGGGAGATGACCATAACGGTCTGGGAGTCAAGGAAACTAGCATGAAGTATGGCACTATCTGCAGGAGCATGTCTGGCAGGAGGTGAATATACCCATGATTGAGAAATAACCTTGATATCATTGGTTCATCACCTCCTGGAGGTGTGAACTGACTTGATCCTAGACATTCCTTTTATCTCCTTTTTACATTTGTCATTTGTATATAAAAGACCAGCAGTAGCACCTGTAGTAGTGAGTAAAGTGTCCACTCAAGAATTAGAGGGGAAATAGTGATTACTCTGTTTTGAATTGAAATATAAGACATCTTGCTTTGAAAAACTCTAAGATTTAGGGTTGAGTGATACAATATCTTTGAAAGGGGCCTCCTGCACATGATATAAGTGCAAGTGACTTCCTGGAAGTGTGCTCCTTGCAGCTATCTGCAGCTGCCTGATGTTGAGAGTACTCCGAAGGGCTGAGTTGAGTCAGCGAGAGTGTGTGTCCTACTGTGACCGCCTATCGAGTTCTTGCACATCTTCCCAAGAGAGACCTCCAGCACGTGGGCAAGCAAGCCATCAGCGGATAGCCGCTGTTCACAGTGCAAATAAGCTCCCACCATGTCTGTTGTTGCTGCCGTTTGTGCTCTAGCAGACAAGCCAAGTAGAATCTCTGTTGTCTGATGGTCTGCCTGATTTTCCCAACTACGACAGCTGGTTGTCGTTGAATTCCAGAGAAATCTAACAATATTCGGGTGATTGTTATTTGATCAAGGACTTCAGAGTGTCCTATCAAACCTTGAACCTCTCGGAGTTGGGCCAGTCCCTGCTCTTGCAAAGATCCTAGCTTTTGTGCTGCTAGCAGTCACCTCTGCAAAGACAAATTTATCCTCCCTGCACACCCTTCCACTGAAGGGTGATATGTACCCTACTACACCAAACTCATACCCGGCGCTAAAGCATTTAGAGTTTGTGGTTGTTATTATTTAGAGAGTGTTTAGATATTTTTGGGTTTGTGTGGGTTAGATTTTGTGTTAGCATCTCACTGCTATGCTTTCTGGCTCATTCAGCCTTGGTCTATACATGATTTGATATTGCAGCTGCACTCCTTGTGCAGCCTCTTTACTGTATTTATGTTTGGCTGCAAGAGACTAGCGCAGGTGAGTTTAAGACTGTCCGGTTCTGTATTCATTCAACCGGATGCAGACAAACACTGTGGTGAATAGTGTGTTATGTTCATGGTTAAAGAAGAGGTTAATTGTACCAAGAATATGCCAGAAGTCTTGACTCTGAGGAGAAAGCAATTCGGAATTCCACAGAAGCAAAGGGAGAATAACCCACTCAACTCTGTCTACCATGCTTCCATCTACCACCACCATTGCACAACAAGCACGACGTGTTGCCAACATCCCAATGTCTTTTTCCATGCGCAAAAAAACATCCCATACACCTGCAGACATCGAACTTCTTGACAGCTTGTCTGGCCGGGATGTGATGGAATTCCAGAATTATGTACTTGACGGTCAAGCCTCTCCATTTCCTTATTGACCCATGCTGGCCCCACATTGCTCATAGATCCACGCACCCAACTTCATTTGCAATAATTATGACTTGTTTTCTGGCCATGAATTGATCAATACTGCTGAGCTCTGACTATTTCTCCACCAACATGGCCTGTGGAATTCACCACCAGCCACCAGATCCTATCTCTCAAACGGCAGTTACACCGATCAAAGCCGAACCTCCTCCTAATTTTGCTGCATCCCTCCCCACTGCTCCAGCAAAGGCCAAACTGGATGGGTTGAGTATCCCGAAGGCTCACATCCGAACCAAGGAAATTCAAAAAAAATAGACAGCTAATCTTTGATATTATTTCTGATTCTGAACCCGACAATAATGCCATGGATTCCGATGTTGAAGTTGTGGAGTCTCTGATGTGCAGTTCGTCTCGCTCTTTGAGTTTACCTCCGGCCAACATTGATCCAGAGAGAGGTGAGTATTTTGTTTGACATTAGTGACGGTATTGAAGTGCAGTTTCAGATACTGAATTCATGGAGCCTGTTCCAAGATCTGACCATTTACACAGGTTGGGGACCAACAACAATGGAAGAGCTTTTACAGCTAATGTCGGAACCGAAGGCGCGTGTGAATTTGTTCCATTTTGCGATGTTTTCAAAGAATTCAAAATATCTCTGTCAGTTCTTTACCGATTTGGATGAAATGTAGGTGTATATGTGAGGCTAATTCATGCGCAATTAGTGACAGGGGGCGATTTGTGAAAATATCTTGTATTAGATAATGTATTTTTCTAGTCTGTTTTCGCCCAAAATGCTGTTTAGTGAGACTAGAACATGTTCCATAGGCATCATATTCTATGGGGACAGCTTACATGCATTCTATAGGACATGACAGAGCCAGAAAACAGATAATCCAGTCACACACTCTCCAGCTGCATTGTATACACTCTCTGATTTTCACACTGGGAGTTATTCAGAAGAATTCTGATTATCTGGAGCTTTTTGTCAAGTTTTGGCTCTGTCACATCTTTGCCAAGGTAAATATGTTGTCTCTGACAGAATCGTAGGTCACTTGAACATGCTGTGGGCCTGCTAGAGGGCATTCAGTGCAAAAACAGCCCCAAACCTTGCATTACCTGATACAGAATATTTTTACAAATCCCTCCCTGTCACTAATTGCACATGAATTAGCCTCACATATACACCTACATTTCATCCAAATCGGTAAAGAACTGACAGAGATATTTTGAATTCTTTGAAAACATCGCAAAATAGAACAAATTCACACGCGCCTTCGGTTCCGACATTAGCTGTAAAACGGTGGCCGAAATATCGGGTACATTGACCACGCAGATATCGTCGAGGAACGATGTAGACCGGGAAGGCCGTTTGGGGCTGAGGGCGGGCACGGCACGTCGACAGATGTCCGTCGATAAGAGTCATAAACATGCTCAAATAATACCTGCGCATGTGCGGCGCTCAGCTGATGCGTCGGATCCAATTTTCGGAACCAAGAAATACCCAGAGACGGGTGAAGCACTACCAATACATGAGCCAAAGAAGTGAAGCGGAGCAGAAAACGTACATGTTGCGACGAGATTAATTGAGAATCCCGCGCCTTCAAATAATACGGCTCCAACTTGTCGAGAGCCGCTTCTGCGGCACTACGTAGCAAAGCATAGGTTGCCGTGGCCATTGTGCTCTGGAGATACTTGCGCATCCTTTTATACATGGGAAGAACCGAAGGTAGAGTCAGAGTCCGCGAACGAGACATCTCTTTTGTCACTTCCTTGAATTTCTAGCAAAACAAATTAAGGCATATGAACATCAATATGAAAATTGAAACGAGCATTCAATAATTCGCCCAGTGATTCAAGGAACTTCCAGTCCTCTGCTTTGAGCCAAAGAGCTCGTAATTCTGGCCTGTCCACGATCCATGTATCGATCGCCTGGCAAACTGCGTGATAAAACAGCTTGACGAGAAAAAAAACTCACCTGTTGCAACATAACCCCATGTTCAATCATTGCCTCGGTATGATTCTAGCAAAGTCTGACGTCGCGGACAACCCTCAGAGATGCCAACGGCCGACCTGATTGCGCTAATTTGCTACCCAGGACCCTGACGCGGTGTCTCGGAAGCGCTTGCGACGTTGCGGAGAAGAGCAAATCTTCGTTACTGTTGTGCGTAGCTGTGAAGCATCAACTTTGCATACCACATCGAGTTGTTGCGAAGCACCCGCCTTCTGTAGCACAGACATGCTAGCAAACTCGGGAGAAAGGTCAGCCAACAAGTCTGCAGCGTCATCTTCTTCGTTCCCTTCGCCGGGTTGCTCGGTGAACACCCCCTGTTCCATTGCAATATCATAATGGAACGGAAGATTTATTGGGGAGGTAATCGTCAACGTTCTCGGGGTCTTCGGCGTTGTCGAGCGCTGCGAGGAATTTTTGTACAATAAGGTTTGCGACATGAGCGAGACAACGAATCTGGCGGGCACGAATTAGCTGTCGAACTTTCTCATCAATAGCCGCGACAAGGCTTGAAGCACGTCATTTGGTGATGCATTGTCTAGCGCACAGCGAAGAGGTAAAACGAACCATCAGTTCGATGCTATTATTTTGAAAAGAATATGTGACTTATCTTTTACAGGGCCTCGAAATTGTTCAGTGACTTCGCGAGGCCCAGCGCTGCATATTCGCCCTCGTGCTCCTTGTTCTCGATCGGATGGAAGTCCAAAACGCGGTCGACAAGCTCCCAATCAGCTGTTATCCAGCTTGCGATCGTACCAGCAAAAGTGAAGGTCATCGCGCGGGTTGTTCACGTATCGGTAGACACGGCTATTTTGGATTTCACATTCTGAAAACATGTCAGCTAGATACACGATATTGCCATAGTAGTCGCCGCTAGCTCGGACTCCACAAGGTTGTACATGTCTATGTACATATCTGCCAAGGCGTTGCGTGCCGTGGTGTCGCTCGGCAAGCCATAACGTGTTTGAAGAAAGGCAAATAAGCGCTCGATCCCCGAGATATCCTCAATGATCCACGCAGCGAAAATCTTCAAAAAAATTCTTCTGTGTCGAGTTAATGACGGTATTAAACTTGCCTTCAAAAAAGAGATCAACTGCTGAGTTCATAGCGAGATTGATCTTACTTTTGAGGAGAAAATCAGCCATGATTTTGGCAGAAGTCGCGGAGATGCCGCGGATTTCTTCAGGCTGCACATCAAAGGGAACCGGCACACCGTCGTGTTTGGTAGTGATATGCGTAGCTAGATTACCGAGCCGCGGGGCGGGTTTCTCATCCCCGAAAAGCTGGTTTTTACCAACTAAGCACGCGACCGTGAGGGTACTGTTAAGGAGGTCGTCGGTCTGATAAAGCACGATTGAAATTAGAGTACAGACGTTTTTCAATGCCAGCATTTGAATGCCCAATGCTTTTCTCCGCCCGACTTGATAGCGACGGGAGGGTGGAAATGGTCGCGAGTTTTGGTCTGGGGGCCACGCTTACCTGTTTCACGGACTTCGTCCTCCGACTCGTCATCAACTTCGATGACCTCGGCGTTCGGGGGCGGAGCACCAGGGGTCCTTTAGGTTTGGATTTTTTTTCTTCTGGCATACAGGCGTGTTGATGATAGCCATGACGAATTGAAGAATATGAGCGCAAACCTTCCTCCGGGGGTGGGGGGTTGGGTGACACCATCGACAACGAGAAGCTTTCGTTAACTCGTTAGAAAAGTGTATATAACATCGAGCACGAGGAAAAGGATCCGCCGTCAAATATGTCGTCGAGCATGGTCTCTTTTTCCGCCTGGCCTGAGTTTTCCGACTTGGCTCTCGCTTTCGGCTTGCATGCAGATGCCGAAGTTGACTTGCGAACAGCTCTCGCCGCTGGTCACTACCGTAACAAATGGTTAGTAATTCGAGCAGTATACGAGGTGAAAAAGAAGCACGCACTAGAGAATCTCCATCTCTTTCACTACCCGTTCCAACTTGAGCACGGCCCCCTCCAAATTCATGTCGGCTGCGCTCCATTTGACCTCGCGTAGGTAACGGACCACCATCATCTCCAAGTCGCCGCGCCGAATTAGATGCAGACGACCATCGGCATTGCGGCATTGCGCGTCCTCCTTGAAGAGGATATCGAAGCGGCGGGTGCACCGGTGAAGGTGGATGAGGGAGAGTCTGGGTCCAGGCCCTGAATCGTGGTAAGGACACGGTGAATTTCGTCATCCTCTGTGCCTTCGGCAATGGTAGTGGGCAATAGAGCGTCCAGCTCTGTCACCGACTTCCAGTGGCTTAAGCCAAACGTGTTTTTATCACGGCTAGCTGAGGAGAGAACGAAGAATGTAAATGCGAGAGGAACTACGCAATGAGACGGGAGCACTGAAAGTCGTCTTGCCTTCGCTCCTCAGCATCCAATAAGGCAAATTTGATGCGCAGGTACTCAAATGAGCTTGATTTCTACAAGGATTCGAAATTGTCCTGTGCGCTAATCAAATTTCGCGGTCTTTTTTTTTTTTTTTTTTTTTGAGGAGCGATTTGGTATATTGGGGTCCAAGAGAGGTGGCTCGTACTGGCTCCTTTCTCCCCTTCCACACCACCGGTTTCCCAGTCGGTGCTTCCGGGCCGACATAGTCGGTCTTCACCCGTTCGCTAGTGTGAGGCCTTGGGCCACCACTTGCGTGCTGGATGAGCGAGACCGTCGATCCCGATTTCAAAAGTTCAAAAGCTCGGCGGTGCAGACAGTAGGAGTCAAGATCTTCCATAGAATTGCACATACAAACGAAATACAAGGCCGGAAGATGAGGGAGACTCGAAACCGACAGCAGTTTGAGAGAGAGGAGTGACGGTCACACCGTGACCACTCGCGCTCATCCCAACCTATCCCAACTCGCTCCTCTCACTGTCCTCTCGGGCGCTTCTCGTATCACTTCCAAGTTTCTCTAAACTTTCTCAGTTGCTGTGTGAAAACACAGAAATCCAAAGATTCTAGCCCCTGCTCGACTTGCGCACTGCGATCCTCGTACCGGCCCCACTCCTTTTTTCTCCCGAGCCCGAACTCGTTAATCTCAAGAATTGGCATTGGGCAGGATAATCGCACAAAGCAGCAACAAACCGACGCTAGCAACTCTTCTCATGAGCCCGTTAACTCCGTCTCGCCTACCTACGCGCCACCAATGATGATGAGGCGGCAGACCTCGACGGCCTAACCTACCGGCGGTTGGCGCCCCGGCCTGTGGGTGGCTCTCAATCTGAATGTTCTAGCGCCAATTCTGGGAGCGGTGTTGGGAGCGGGGCGCGCCGTGCTGTGCTCACCGGTGTAAGGCACGTTCTTTCGCTTCCCCTTTCCCTAGCTTCTTCCTCCATATCTTTTCTCTTTGCCGTTTATCCCGCGCTGCCGTCCCGCTTCCTGGCTTCCCTCCCGCCTGTACCCCTATTTCCGCCTCCCTCCCCCTCTCTTCGCCGTTTATCCCGCACCATGCTAATTTGGATCCCAAACAGCGTCGGCGGCAAACTCAAGAAACCCAAATCGTCGAAGAGCACGTCGAATCGGAGCATGTAATCGCACATAAACGCGACCTCATCTACCCTTGCCTCGTCGCCTCCTCCCACCACCGCCTCTTCTCCTCTCATTCCTTTGCGCCGTCTCCGTTGGGCGACGCCGGCGGCTATCGACGTCAACGACTCCTTTGGCGCCTTTGTGCACACTTCTCCTCAGGTCGACGCCTTCGATGTCACGCTTGGTGGCTTTGGCTTCGCCGACGAAGCGGAGGCGGCGATGGTCGTAGTGAGAGAGGCGCTCCCGAGCGCGGGGCTCTCAAGGCACGGTAGTGCGGGCTTCGGGAGGACGTTCGGAGTGCGCCGTCGTGAAGCCTCCACCACGTCGTCGCTGCCTCAGACGCAGATGGAGACGATGGAGAAGACGGGGGCGGTGGGTGCGGTGGGTTTTACCGCTGCGAGTGCTTGGGGACGGGAGCAGGACGGAGCCGGCGGGTATCTACGACGGCGGGATGCACCTCCGAACGGACTCCGAACGGACTGTAGATGCATGCTTAAGATTCGGTAGACGGCATTCTTGAGACTCGACTACTACACGACCACGATAACACGATTCGACTGCAGTGCTACCTACAGCTCTATGCTACCTATATATCTCTCGGTGCATTTTTCCTTCGATTTCTACATGGTACCTACGTCTATGCACAATCTCCCATATGTACTACATTGCGTGCAGCTCGAACGTCGATTACAAGTAGACAATACAAGCGTAAAAACAAGATCTCATTAGGACAATACAGTACAGTCACTGGTGGAACACGACGGAGGCGGAAGTGCACAAGAACGATAGCTGGGAGAAACAGACAGCCGGATAAACAGACGCTTGCGCTCCCTCTCCAGCTTCCTTCGATTTGGAAGCGACAGTAATGAGTCCCACCCCTCCGTATCGACGACCAACGCTGTCTCTACCTCGCCGTACCCAATCTGCATCCAGAGCAGCTGCGAATCTCGGAGCGCAGCGTCGAATCGCACGGAGCGTCGCAGCATCGAATGGCACGAAACGTCGTGGGCGTGATTCCTCCCGATGATACGCATCCAGCGCATCCACGACCCTCCACCCTCCACCCCTACAAGAAAAGCAGCAATATTGCGATGTGCCCACTTGTTACTGACAGCAGCATTGCAATGTGCCCACTGGTTTACTGGCCAGTGGAGTGTGTGCAATATTGCAATGTGGCATTTCACTGCATAATAAAGTGCACACACTGGGATTCGAACCCAAAAAGTGTTGAATGATGGCATCAAACAGAACATTATATATGATACCACTGTACTAGACAAGACATACTTGGCACTATCATTGATTGGAGTATACCATAGGTGGTGGAGTCTATGGAATCAGCTTTGTGGAGGCCCAGAGATGGTTAGGGTTTAGGGTTAGGTGCTTAGGGTCTGGGAACAGTGTTTTCTTTGGTTAGGAGGTTTGGGTTGGTTAGGGATCAGGGTTGGTTAGGGGTTTGGGTTGGTTAGGGATTTGGGTTGGTTAAGGTTTAGGGTGGTTAGGAGGTTAAAGGTTTGGGTTCAAACAAAGAAAAACAAACAATAAGCTATACAAACAGTTTTCGAAGGCCCAGGGCAGCTTGCCTGCCCTGGGTCTGGGTATTAGCAGTCCCAGGTAGGGTAAGGCTAGCCTTACCCTAGCTGGGAAGCAAATGTTTCTATGTATAGCTTGTTTAGCTCAATGGCTATTAGTGCTTGTCATATTGGCTATGAACCCATGAGGTCCTGGGTTCAATCCTGGCTTTTGGCATTTTTTAAATTTATTTAATTGCACTGTCACTGGGCACATTGCAATGTGGCACCTATTTCACTGGCCAGTAAACCATTGGGCACATTGCAATGCTGCTGCCAGTAACAACTGGGCACATTGCAATAATGGTACAGTCTCTACATTCCACCCTGGGCACGACTCCGTCCTCGTGCACCCAGCTCGGCCATCTTGGATAGAGCCAGAGGCACTCCACGCTCTCGCGGACTCGGCTGGAGCTTGCATCTGACTTGACCCTCGAAAGCGCACCTCAGAGCCGAATCTGCGATGACCACGAGCTCTGCTCGCCGTTTTAGATCGAGGTAGATACGGAGGTAGAGGGAGCGACAGCTCGGGCGCCAGGGTGCGAAGACAAGCAGGGTACCGGGGAAAGGAGCGCATGCACCGCCCTGCATATCCACGTCCACCCTCCACCTCCGGCGGGTCAAGCAGAAACGGAAACAGGAGCCACACAAGGCGCTCGGGCAGTAACGAGAGAAGAGGCAGATGGACACCAGCTAGAGTATAGACGGAGACCAACTCGGGACGCGTGACGCGTCCCGAGTTGGTCTCCGGGCCGTTGCATGAGCTACCGCACGTCGCCGCTGAAGCCAGCAAATGGAGACTCAGATAGCAATGTGAGCGACTTCGAAGCGACAGGCTGGAACTCTGCGCTGAGAGTGAGCGCAAATGCGCACATGGACGACGCGGCGCAATGTACACAGTAAAGCTGAGGGTCGGGGATTCATCTTAGCACGCGGCGGATGCACGTCTGCGGCATCACGAAGTCGCAATCGCGTTTTGTCCTCCGTCCCAGACCACATCAATCCAGGGACGGGGAGGGACAGTATGCCTTCTCCCGTGGCAAATCCAGAGCAAGAAGTAGGGAGCGCACGAATGCAGCTGCGCTTGCCCGTCGACCTATGACCGACCGCGAAGACGGCGCGCGATGTCATGAGACGCATCGCATGTCGGGCGCGTCCGTCCAGCACCTCGCATGATGAGCCTCCCGCGTGCCCCGCAGCCGCCCGAGACTCCTGCCCTCCACGCACACGCACTGTCCCACAGGTTCTTCATCGCCGTCTCCTTCTCTCGAGCACGCGACCACAGCGTTGTGCCATCTTAATGACACGTCCTCCGCCCACCGCACGCCGTTCTCGTCGATGCGCTTGTGCTGTGTGTGGCCGCTCCGGCCTCCTTCCGTCATCACAGCAGCTTGCGACCCCCTGAGCGGATCCAGCAACGACGCCGACACCTCGCGCTCGCTCCCGGATCGCCGCACCAGTCTGGAACATTCACGAAACGTTCTCCTCCGTCTCTCCTGCACACGGTCACACGACACACGTCCTCCCCCGTCTCTCCACCACCCCGTCGCATCTCAACGTCGTCCTGTAACGTAGACACAGATCCTCCTGCCACTCCGCACTGCGTCGACGGCCAGTGCACACAGCATGCAGCTCGCGGTCTGCATTGCGCGTCGTTTCCCATCTTTAGTTGCAGGGCAACTCGCCCTCGACCACAGCGCGTTTAGCCTCAGACTCGCATCCTCGTACACGCGCCGCACCCTCGACTCTCGCCCCCCGCGTCTACCCCCAGACTGGATCGGTGCTTCAGCGGTCACCGCCACGCCATCCTTCACCGCTCCTCCTCGACGCCCACCTCACCGACGCTCAGGATCCCAAACACGCAGACGAAACGCAAAGAGAAATGATGGATACGTATCAGATACCATCTTGTTTCACGGGTCCCCCAGACCGTCTGGAGTCTTCTCCCGCTAGGCAACGCCGATGGTAGACAGGCGAGGGAGGGACAAAAAGCAGTGTAGGGTGTGGAGTCGGTGGTTGACACAACGACGGCCATGTCTTCGATACGATGAGAGCAGAGCCACGCACCGTTATGAGAGCTGCTGAAAAGCCAGAGACGTTTCTTGAAGGGAAGCGGGCATGGAGCATTCGCGGAGTTGTAGTTCTACCTGAAAAGATGGATTCAATGAAAAAATCCAGAAGGAAAATGGCAGCGGCGATGCACACCTTCCACGGTGGCACCACATGTCTGGGTGACTGCTAGTGGTGGCAAGGTTCGGTTCGGTTCAGGTTCAGGGCACTTTGCTCTGAACGCCGAACCTGAACCTGGCATTCAGTTCAGCAAAGTGCTGAACCCCGAACCTGAACCCGTGTTCAGCGTTCTGAACGCGTTCGAACCTGAACCGAACCGAAAAGAATCCGGGGATTTCGGAGGTTCAGTAGCTGGTCCTGGAGCAGAGCAAGTGGATCATTTACTTCTTCTTACCTTGATTGATTCAATTTTAGTGCCTCAAAGATGCTGAAATGCCCAAGAAACGGGAATCCAGGAATGTTCAAGTGAATTTCGAGTCGTGGGACAGTACGGTCCGAGCCCCGGTGATGCAACACTGACGGAGATGGTCGTAGAATTGGCTGCAAGCTGTCAATCCAGCACTCTAACGGTGAATCAGTGGCGAGTGATGTGCGAATTGAGCCTGATGTCGCCGGAAATCGCGATAAAATTGTCAAAAATTAGGTGGATGTCGGGATATCCGCGTTCGACGTTCGAACGCGCTCCCCGCGCCCCGAACGCCGAACCTGAACCTGGCGTTCGGTTCAGCAAACTGGTGAACCTGAACCTGAACCTCGCATTCGGTTCAGGTTCGGTTCAGGTTCGAACCGATTTCCGAACCGAACCTTGCCACCACTAGTGACTGCGAACTCATGAAGAATCTTGGGTGAGCTGAGACTGCACCGCACACTCGGCAGAATTGACCGAATGCAGATCGATTCTAACCCGGGTTTTCCTGAAGCAGTCGCACGCATGGTGTATCGTTCAACTTGGTGTATCGGAACTTGATGTAATATATCGGGACAAACAGTCAATGCTCACACGTGACCATGCATGTCTCACGCATGGCACGTATGACGTGACGCGTCGAGCACGCGTGTTTGTCAACGCTCACTAACTCAGCGGGCCCAGGCAATCGCTAGGTCACCGTGTCAGCAAGCAGTCCATCAATTCAGGGCTTTAGAAGTTTAGCTCTAAATCTTTGCTACTCCAACTTCCAAGAAAGCACGAAATATTAATAGACTATAGTTGACTCGGAAGTTGTAGTTCAAAGAAATATGAATGTTTGCATAGGTGGATCGGAATTTGTCGAGTGGCCAATGTCCCCGAAAAAGGCATTTACCAATGCATAAAGAGGTAAGAAAGCTTTCCTTCATGATTTTGGTGAATATGACTGCTCACAATGGTATGAACACTCGACGGAATGATCCTTTGCCGAGGGTCACCGGCACATCGGAGCCTGCTGCCAAATGCGGGAGTTAATTTCGAGCCGAAATCCAACCACTTGTGGAGTACTAATGGTCACCGTTCTTTTGCGACTAGTGACCACGGACACTGCAGAAAGATACATGTGGGTGAAATTTTGGCAGTGCACTTGCCATGGCACGGCCATGGACTGCCATCAATGATCACATATGGTCATGCATACCCATGCGTGCTGGTCATAGTGATTAGACTTTTGTTTAACCATGCCTGTCATAGTTGACATCGCACTTGAGGCTTACAGACTGGATGGAACCGAGGCGATAGATGATGGCCCAAGGAAAACGTGTTTCCTAGGTACCAACTGAAAAGACAAGAGAACCGAATGGTTGTGCCCTACCTCTTTTGTTTATCCTCCCCACTTGCCACACAACATCCTATCTGCTGCTCAGTTAGTACTTGCTCTTGAAAAACTGAACCAGCTATTGATATATCTAAGGTCCAAGATCTCAACCTTTATCACCCTTCCTGATAATCCAACAATATCATGCTTCCCCAAGATGAATCACAACAATGCAACATCATTGGTGAGGGAAAATGCATTCTGCTGAAAAAATTATTCATTTTGAGTAGACCATGATGAGCCCAGTCAGGAACATCCACATTGTACTGATGGCTCTGGCAATGTCATTTTTTCAGATGATAATTCTCGACAACTGAACATCACTGGTGAGTGGAAAAAAGTGTCTCTGCAAGATGATCATAGAATTTGAATAGGTGGCCATGGTGGGCCAGGTGGTCAGGGACACCCACATGGTACTGGTGGCCCTGGTGGGCCCGGGTTCGGTCCTACTGTGCATATCAATACACAGCAGTTGAATGTAATGAATTTGCATGCCACACTTACTGTAGAAGCATTGCAGCTTGGCAACATTCAAGCATCTCAAATTGCTATTCAATGTCCTCCTGCATCAAGACTATTTCAAGGCAGAAGAGATATCCTTGATAAAATGCATCACTTTTTCATCCCTCACAAGGGTAGCCAAAAGATTTATGTGCTGCATGGACTTGGAGGTGCTGGGAAAACACAGATTGCTCTGAAATTCATAAACAAGTCCCTATCTCAGTGAGCTTGGGTCAAATTGGAAAGATTACTTGGCTGACATGATATTTTAGCTTCTCAGATATCTTCTTTATTGACAGCAGTTCTATTGTGACCATCGAAACAGGTTTCAAGAACATAGCTGTCATGAAACATGCTGGAAACTCCCCACAGGATGGCTTACTGTGGCTCCAAAGCAAAGTTGAGGAATGGCTTCTTTTCTTGGACAATGCAGATGAACCAAAAATTGATTTGAACCAATTCATTCCTCAGTGCAATCACGGGAATATCATTATCACCTCTCGAAATCCCGGGCACTGTGTTTATGGGTCATATTCCCAGGTATCACACATGGAAGAGAAAGATGCAGCAACATTGTTGCTCAACAGTGCTGCAAGACAGGCTACAAGGGAAAGTGAACAAGTTGCAACAAATATAATCAAGGTCAGTTAATAAATATTGACACTTGAAAATTCTGATATTAACATGTTTCTAGGCATTGCACTACCTACCTCTTGCAATTGTTCAGGCTGGTTCATTCATAGCAAAATCCCAAGACCTTGATGGCTATCTCACTCTCTATGCAAAGCACCAAGCACAGTTGCTCAGTGAAAAACCTGCTCAGTCCCATGATCATTATGTATGGACAGTGTATACAACATGGCAAATGAGCTTTGACCAGCTCAGCCCACCAGCTGCCATGTTCTTACAGCACTGTTCATTCCTTCATTATAATGGGATCTCAGAAGAAATCTTCAGCTGTGCATCTAATTATAGGTTAAAATCTGAGGGGCCATCCAGAGAAGAACTACAAAGCACTCTGGAATTTCTCTCACATTTCCAGGGGCAAACAGATGAATGGGACTCTTTGAAATTTTCACTCGTCACAAGTGAGATTCAAGCCTATTCACTGATTAACTTTGATGCACAGACGAAACTGTTTTTGATCCATCCATTAGTACATGCTTGGTGTCGAGGAACAGGGTGCAATCCAGAACGGGATATGACCACTGTTGGATCAATACTTGGTATGGCTATTTCAGAATTCCCAGAGCAGGAAATTCAATTGGCCAGTGTGGGATTGTATCCACATGTTGAAATCGCTGTGCAACATGGTACAAAGATAGCTTTGGATTTCAGGCTTCAATATGGATTGATTTTTCGGATGGCTGGACAATTCAAAGAAAGCAAGAAGCTTCTGGAAGAGGTCCTTGAAAAACAGAAACAGCTTCTCGGTATCAACCATTTAAACACTCTCTTCACTATGGTACAACTAGCACGAACATACTCAGAGTTGGGAGACCATCACAAAGCCAAAGAACTCCAGGATTTGGCACTGGAGAAACAGAAACAGTTTTTGGGTCAGATTCATCCACAAACATTGCGCACTATGGGTAATCTAGCTGTCACATATATAAATTTAGGAGAGTATCAAAAAGCTGAAACCCTTGAGCTTTTCATAGTAGAGAATCAGAAACGGCTTTTGGGTGACACCCATCCAGACACTCTTGTTGCTATGGGCAATCTGGCTGCTACATACTCAGATCTGGATAAGAATAAAAAAGCTGAAGAACTGGAGGTTTTTGTGCTGGAGAAACAGAACCAGATACTGGGTAATAATCATCCGAATACCTTGAGTACCATGGGTAATCTAGCTAGCACATACTTGTATCTTGGAGAGTATCAAAAGGCTCGAGAACTCCGAGTTTTTGTGCTGGAGAAACGGAAACAGCTTCTGGGTGACACACATCCACACACCTTGAGTTCCATGGGTAACCTGGCAACCACATATGGACACCTTGGAGAACACCAAAAGTCTAAAGAACTCAATATTATTCTACTAGAGAAACAGAAACACCTCCTGGGTGACAATCATCCAACCACACTCATTACTATGAGCAATCTGGCTGATGCATACTCAGAACTTGGAGAGTATCAAAAGGCTGAAGAACTTACCATGGCTGTGCTAGAGAAACAGAAACAGCTCCGAGGCGATACCCATCCATACACCCTTGTTGCTAAGAGTAATCTGGCTAGCATATACTCGCATCTTGGAGAGCATCAAAAGGCTAAAGAACTTTATTTCATTGTGCTGGAACAACAGAAACAGGTTCTGGGTAACAACCATCCACATACATTGGATACAAGGAGTAAACTGGCAAAGACATATTCAGGCATAATAGAGCACCACAAAGCAGAACTCAATAGTATACTGGAGAAACAAAAACAGATTCTGGATGACAATAGCATCATCAATGAGGAGTTATACTCAGGTCTCAAAGAGCAGAGTGAAGAACAACCCAATGCTATTATCACAGGAAAACAGAGAAAGTTTCCAGGGAATACCTGTTCAGGCATCTTGGATGCTGCAAGTAGTCTGGGTATCAGCCAAGGACTTCATGGGCATTCAATTCCATTCAACAACAGAATCTCAGTGCCTGAACCCTCTATCTTAATTCTCATTAGGAGGAAGGATAATGATGTGCATAGGATGGAGCCAGAAGTAGATTAGACAGCACGCTCTAGGGAAAAAGTCAGTTGAAGGAACATTCTTGAACATGACACATTTTTATTTAAGCGGATTGAATCTGAATATGTAATTCCCTTATATTATTGTATTCGTGAGTAGCATTGGTCACCCAATTCGCTAACACTTTTAATTCTCAATGTGCGCTGAATTTTCAAATTCCGACTTGTTCTGTCTGCATCAAGTCTGCATACTTATGGAGGCAAAAGAGGAATTCAGGCAGAGGAGCAGCCTGAACAAGTACTCACGGGTGAACTGTGATGTTGACGGACATGGCAGCTCATTTGTGAGAGGCGTGAACACTGAATTTCGAAGGAAACGGGAAACACAGCCCCAAACTGTTGTTTTTGAGTGAAAGGTGAAATGGAATTGTAAAAAATGCATCGAGCAGAGATCACCAACTAGTTCTCGGAGCATCCCACTTATATCCATCATCTGTATTGACAATATGCACAACTTGAAGGCATGTACGTCTAGACGTTTGCATTGTATCACATCACCGCTTTCCAGGGCATTCAAGCTATCTCCTCACCTGTGCATGTCAAGTGCTTCACCCATGCCTGCTCGCAGCCCTCCCTGCCAATCCTCATCTCCACACCCAACCCGTCCCTCATGCAAGCACAAAAGCAAATAACACATAGGATGAAGAAACCACACGGCCCACACCCCTTCCCCAAAGGAGCCCAGGGCACCAAAGGCGCCCTCGACTGCGATTAAAACACAGCCATGCTGCGAGATGCATGTGATGCGAGGGAGCAATTAAAGACACCCAGTGGCCGCAGCGGTGGGGTGCTATGAGCAAGAAGTGGGATGAAGAAGGATAAGTAATGATAGAGAAAGCAATGAAACAAGGAGAAAGGAAATTTCTTCGATGCCTCGGCAAATCAGCACCAAGGCATCGAGCACACAGCAAGCAGACAGATAGATGTGTGGTGTCATCTATGGTCTGTGCTGGTTGGGAAGACATGTCACGCTGGTAGGGCATGCCTTGCCCACTATTTGCCCCTCTGGCAAAGCATCAAGTCCTTGAGGCTCCGCTTCCATTGGCCAAAATCAAGAAACACCAGCAAAGGAAGATCAGAACAGAAGAGATAAATAGGAGCAGTGTATGAGCCCCAAGCTCAGCCCTGCAACACCCTAGATGTCTGGACTCGAAGACAAAGCTAACCTTGTGGTGGGGAAGAACCTGTGCAGCTTTGGTCAGAATGGCTCGAGAATGTTCACAAAAAAGCGAAAGAAGCACAGAAGCTGAGCCAAATGCAAGTGCATGGGAAGCTAAAGCCAGAAAGGGTCGCACTACTAGAAGTTAGCCCTCCCTCAGGCATCATGCCGATCAATTGCTAGGATAAAGATGGTGTATGCAAAGCCTATTCCAAGGCACAGTCTGAAAAGCCTATGACACAGGACATTGCAATCTAAAATGTGGTCATTGCTCTAGCACCATGAACTCAAATCAGCACAAGAAAGGGAGAAGGGATCATCAGCCTTTTGACAAATATCTTGTGCCTTTTTGGCTTGGCAACACTAAGCGACAAGTTGGTAAGACACCAAGCAGCATCCTTTTGTACCTTTGTGAGGGCTGGAATGAGTGGGATGTGCTCAAACACTCAAAGATACACTTGTTGAAGCTCTAGTGATGACCCTCAGCTCACCCAATGACCAAAAAATGTCTCAAAGATGAGCTATTTTTCAGTCAGAATACAAGCTTGTGAATGCCCACTAACAAGTTGGCTCAAGGCTTGAGGCTGTGGTTGGTTTAAGTCATGTAACCACTGGATTGAGTTAAGCCATTGATGCCATGTGATCCGGCACAGCTCTCCTCTCACACACTTACCTTCACCAATTGACAATCGACTCTTTCGCTGGATTCTTGTGGTATGACATGTTGGTGCTATCTATGCAGTACAAGATCTACCTGACAATCCTCAGCATGGCAGGATTCAGTGCGAAGCACCTACAGGCTATATGGGCATGTTTGCAAAGAGGTACGGCGTGGAGAATCGAGGTAAGCTGCGCAGCACTGGCACAACCCGATGCTGACCACATGCAAGTCACCGAGCTTGCATCAAGTTTGGCAGCTCCGGGGATCTGTGCCATCAACGAGCAAGCACTGTACATCATAGCTATGCAGCGACACTGGCACAGGACAGAGTGCGCCAGTGCTCTGAACACGTGCAGAGTGCGCCAGTGCTCTGAACACGTGCAGAGTGTGAGCCACTGCTCTGCACTCGCGCTTTTACCTACCACTGCGCTGCATGCAGTGGTATCGAGCTTGCAGCCTGGGCTTGCGACTCATTATGCTTCCAGAGCACATTCAAGTGTTGCAACACCGCATTTCTTTCCGCAGATGGTACACTTTCCTGCCCACAAACTGTGAATGGTGCAGCGGCATGGGAGACAAGGTAAATCACCTGCATCTATCTAAGTTTTTGGCAGCGTGCTGATAATTTAGGTTTCAGATCGCAATGTACTGTATATGTGGCAAGCACCTGGCCCAACTCCGTGCAGTGCGACAAGGGCAGACAATGTACCCACTGATCTCGCACCTCTGTGAATGTGTTGTGGTGAGTGCGGTGTAGCTGACAAGATAGGCAAACCTGTCAAAATTTCCAGCTTGCTAAAATAGCTCATGGATGGTGCGCATACTGCAGATTAATTAGTGATGCGCCGTATGTGCCACAAGCGCACTCCTGACTGCATGCAGCAGGCAAATATGCTGATGTCTGATTTCCATCGCAGACATGCCAGGTCCAGGTGCAGGCACTTCAGGATCAACTGCACACACACAGCGAGATCAACCACGCATCACATGCGGCATACATCCTTGCTTCACCTTGAATCATATATGTACCCTTGTTGATGCCAAAATAGCTTCTCGCACAGAGGAAGGGCAATTAAATCAGTGGTACGAGCCACAGGCGGGTGCAGGTAGGGCACTGATCAAGTCTGGGCACACAACGTCGTGGTGGTGGTGATGGTGCAATATGTGTTGAGTTGAGCATGGCGCGGTGACACAGGGATGGTGATGGGACCTTGCGCATACATCCAGCACACAGCACATGCACAAAAGTCGATGCGCCGAGTGGCATGTGGATGCGGGAAGTAGGCTTATTGCTGCTGGTGTAGATAGTCAAGGGATTTGCAAGGTACAAGTACGATGTTTCAGCTACAACCTAAATAAAGTGCCTTTTAACATGTATACAGCATGGAATGAGCAGCCGCAAGGCAAAGGAGGTGTAGGCATCCCGCAATGAGTATACATCTGAATGAAACTTTGCAAAGAACAAAGGAAAGTACAGCTCAGTAGTGAATTAATTCATTTCACTCCACCATTGACTGTGGACAAGTACAAGCAGCAATTATGTTACTGCCATCAAGATGTACCAGGAGTCACTGCTGTCTTTCCTACAAACTCACAGCTCAATCCTGACCAATCTTGATTGGGATTGGCTGTGGTTTAACCCAAACAGGGCTTTCAGTCAAACCTTGATTCACTGTGCCGACGCTGCCCGCACATCAATCAAGATATTGGGAACCTCTCTCTCTCTTTGCTCCGGAGGACCTTGAACGCAAACGGACTGCGGGACGAGACAGACAAAGGTATGGAGAGATATCTCTCTCTTTCTCTCATTTTTCCCTCTCTTCTTCAACTTGAAAACTTGATTCTTTTGCCTTCACCACAGACTTAAACCTTGGGCCAACAAGTTAGTGGGTCCTCAGGTTCTTTGAAGGTATAGGTGCCCCACCAAATTTTCAATTTCCCAGAACCTTCCGGATTACAAGGTTGACTGTTCGAACCACGCACCTTGTATTCCTTTTTTGCTCACTGCGCTCGCGATTCTTCAGTCACGTGCGAAGGAGAGTGAAAAGGGGTAGTAAACAAGAACAAATTCGTCAAGATTGATGGCGACGAGCGGGGCAGCGAAATATTCAGAACTCGGTCTTGCTCTGCTAGTCCAGAAATTTAACTGTGACCTTTCCAAGTATAATAAAGGAATAGTATTCTCAGCCGACAGCTCAAATGGACTCCAAACAGATGTGTTTCGATTTTTCAGCCTGTTTCTTCATGCCACCGCGTGAACTGCGAAGCGAGCACCCGGCGCGGCCGCGGACCCATATTTCTTGCTTTCTTTTTGACTTGCTTACGTGAGATGGCGTGATTCGTTTGCACTTGTGGTCAATGACACGTGAAATTTTCTCTTCCACTCTCCACTCTCCCCTCAAGTTCTGCCTCCATCAATCTCAACATATCTTCGACATATCTGTGACACACGTCTATTGCAATCTTCTCCTTGGTCTTTTGCATCTTATTCTCAAGACTGGACTTCCATTGGGTTCTTTCACGGCCCTCACTTTAATTCTCCCCCTCAACAATGTGTGTTCCTATCTTCAATTCAATTTAAAACTTTCAAGCCCTCAAATTGAAAACTACTGGACCAAGATCTCGAGGAATGAGAGTGCTGTGTCGGATGTACAGCACTTATGGCCGACCCCGCCCTCATTGCGTCACCCTCACCGTCCACGGTGTCACTGACGCCATCTCCCCAATTGGGCAACCGAAAACATGGTGAGAATTCAGTTTATATCTTCTTAGTTTCCACTAATTCTGAATGCGCCCCGTAGCTATGAGAGCTTCTCCTGCCCATCCTTCAAGCTCCTTGTCATCAATTGCACCACTCTTGGATCATACATGACATTCCATGCTTCCAATTAGGCAGCCATGCAGAGTGATTAGTCAGTTCTGCACCAATTTGTTTCCTACGGCTTTCAGGGACGTTCATGGATACTGCAGGTCCCCATAACAGTTACGGCTGGCATGTCACTGCCTTTGCGACCTTTTTTTCTCATTCCTGTCCAACAGATTGGTACGTTTCATGGTCCCAATTAATGCTTGAGGTTCTTGTCGTCGGCCCGGTCACTGATTCATAGTCGCCGTTGCGCTGTCTCTCCACGCAAGGAGTCACGGTAAGGCTGGTAGTGTAGAGGTCGATTCGAAAAAAATTCACTTTTTATAACTTGGTTCTTTTTAAAATGTGTTGCTTGAGATATAAATTCGCTCAGAGTGCAGCTTGGTACTGAGCTCCTTCTGTGGATTCAAGTAATGTATGCACATCACTTGCCATAAGCACTTTCAGTTATTAGACAGTTGGAAGTGTCAATATTAGTGGGCTCTGCCGCGGAGCGCGCTACACTGGTTATTTCGGACATAGGTTCAACACCTTGTCACTTGTCCGCCTTTTGGGGTCTTTTTCGGGATTTTTTGGCCTTGTACAAGCTCACAAGCAAAATGTCAAAAGACTGATATGGTTTGAGCACGATGCACAGTACAT
The DNA here is from genome assembly GCA_014462675.1 of Mycena sanguinolenta. NCBI lineage: Eukaryota > Fungi > Basidiomycota > Agaricomycetes > Agaricales > Mycenaceae > Mycena > Mycena sanguinolenta. The sequence goes on along the minus strand of JACAZH010000047.1, from coordinate 103,490 downwards.
TGACTCCTTTCTTTTCCCCCCGAATCCAGATCCCATCGATTCGGAGGACGGAAATGATGATCAAGATCTGACGGTTTGACCCCGTCCGATGCCCGTCCATCTACCGACAATCGACCGGCGCGGACAGAGCATCAATATATCTGACAGAAAACGGTCTTCCGGCTAGAGATTCGTCAGGTATGTTAGCGAGGTTCTGCCTATTCCCTGTGTATAATCACTGATTCAACCGGAATTCGTGATGGTTTTGCTGCCGAATCAGTGAAATGCGCGGGTGTATAAATGAGCTGCGTAGAAGGCAGGCCCGCACCAGAACCGCAGTTTTTCAGGACTCCAACTTGGAATAATGCTCCGTATTTCTGTAGGGTTGGCCGCCATTCTTGCATCTGTGCCATCGGCGATCAGCCAGGCGCCATTATGGGGTCAATGTAAGATCCCCTTTTCATATATCTCGATGTGAAAAGGGAGTTGACGACCTGCTTGCGAAGGTGGCGGGCAGGGGTTCACTGGGCCGACGGTAAGTAAATCTCTTGTATCTCTCGTTTGCCCATCAATTCAATCCGATCGGCAGACGTGTGTCGCGGGGGCTGCCTGCTATTATGAGAATCAGTTCTTTTCAAACTGTTTTCCTGTATGTTTTCCCCTTATCATCATCGCTCCCTTCCCTCATGCTCCATAACTTAAGGTCGCCAAATCCACCGAAGGATCAAACACCGTAGCAACCACCATCGGCGGGAAATTATATTTCGGAACGTGCGTACACGTCTTTCTGCAACTCCCCCGTATATATGTATGTTGAGGGATTCTTTTTTTCAAAGCGGGGTGCACAACTACGAATTGAACGACCCCGCTTATGTTGCGAAGCTCAACAATGTCTCGCTCTTCGGGCAAATAACCCCTGCAAGCCTGAGCTGGGTAACAGTTCTCCTCTTCAGTTTAATTTAATTTTGGTTTTCTGATCGTCTGACCAAGGACGCCACCGAACCAGTGCAGGGTGTGTTTGTGATCTCTGCGCTTCCCGTGGATGGCGCCAGTTAACAAGTTACACAGGTGTTTTCACCTTCGACGAGGTAGGCTATCGTCCGAATTATACGTCGGCCCCACTCAACTGAATTGAATTTTCAGGCAGACGCTCTGGTCGCCTTGGCCAAGAAAAATGGGCAACTGATCCGTGCTCCGCCCTGTATCTCACCCAGTCAAGTTCCCAACTGGGTAAATACGCTCGAAAATAGTCCCAACACTCTCTTTGATATTATCACACATCACTGCATTACTCTGGTTCGTACCCATTTTCCGATATTAATCGCGCTAAGTTCTGGATGGCTTTCCATAGGTGAACCGTTATGCTGGAGAAATGTAAGAGTCTCGCTTGAGGTCACTGTTTCTTGAACGCCAGCCGATTGACCTTGTTTTTAGATGTACGTTCTCTGCATATACACCCAAGTTAGATTGAAATCATTTCTTACTAGATGCCTGGGACATAGTCGTGGGTCGGTGCATCTCAGCTCGACCCCAGAGATGTGCACTCATGTTTTCTTACAGATCCCTTCACTTCCGAGGGATTCACAGCACCCGTCGGCGTCTCCGTTGCATCCGGGGTAGATCCATCGTACATCGACGACATTCTCACCGCCGCGCGTGCCGCCGACCCCGCTGCAAAGCTCTACGTGATCGTTTCTCCCGCTAATCCATAGATTGCGTATTTGCCTAACTAAATTGTATATATTCCAGATCACCGCCACGGGCATGGACACCCCCGGCCAAGCCCTCACCTCCATGCTCGGCGAAGTCCAATGGCTACAGGAACACGGCATTCCTCTTGACGGCGTCGGCTTTCAAAGCCACTTCGTCACCGGGAGTGTCCCATCCAAGGAAGCACTCATGGCTAATTATCAGAATTTCACCGCGCTGGGGCTGGAGGTCGCCGTGACGGTGCTGGATATCCGTGGAGGTCTGCTCCCAGACTTTTCTGGCCAGCAACAAGCGGACTACGAGACAGTCATTTCTGCGTGCAAGGCGGTCCCAGGCTGCGTTGGGGTGACCCTCACGAATATCAGCGACAAGGTTCGTCGTCTCCAATTTCTTGATATGAAGATGTGGCTAACGCTGCTTTCATTGCTAGTATTCCGACATCCCAGGTATTCATTGTTGATTTGTTTTCAGACCCCGATCAACTGCGATTTTCGGTTCAATACAGTGGCGCCGGATCTGCTCTGCCATGGGATATTGTTCGTACTCTTTCGCAGACGAGTCCGATGTACTGACTTTCTGTACTGCAGAATTATGTGGCGACAATGGCATACGATGGAATTATTGCGGGATTCACGAATTGAATGCTGCGTGTAAACTCCAGAGCTAGTTATTTTGCTCGCCTGTTTTCGATCGGTAGGAATATCTTGTTGCAATCCTTTCGGGTCCTTTTGGGCAGGTGCGAACTTCTCTTCAATACGCATAACGTCTGGAACACCCGCATTTCGGCGAAAATCGCGCTGTCAGCAGGTGCCGGCTGTCGGCTGCCGAGTGAGACGCGTATGTGTTCGTTCTTGGCCCGGGCCATCGTTGGGCCAGGATGTTCGTTCACAATGACTAAATGTCAGCTTCACATAACCCGGACAGTCCTTACCCGGAAATCAAACAGATTGACATCATGTCCCTGACTAAACGCAAACGATAAATAACGTATGTGTAACACACACAGCACGCAATGGCACTCCCACCCGGCATCTCCTTCTCATTGAAGCGTTTACCCAGCATTCTCGCGCCACCGCTGGGGACCTATGTTCTCAAATGGCTGGGCGAGACCTACCTGAACATGCACATGTCGCGCTGGGTTTCGGTGTCGTTGTGCCTTCTCAGTTTCCCTCTCATTTTCACGGCTCGTGTACAATATAAACTCTTAGCCAATCGACGTGCAGCCGCCGCGCGAGGGGCCACTCTCCCACCCACTGTCCCGTCTTCGGTTGGGGGCCTCGACATCGTGTGGAGTGGGATGCGTAACAGGGGGACTGAGTATCCTGGTGAGGTTCACATGATAGTGTTAGCACCAGCACTGATATTGGACCAGGAGAGCCATTGGCCCAGTTAACGAAGAGTCTCGGGAACATTTACTGCCTTCGCATTCTGTTTGAAAACCGGGTGTGCGATGCGTTTCCTGTCCATTGCTTGTCCTCATCATGTCCTAGTTCTTCACCTGCGAACCAGAGCACATGAAGGTAATATGAAACTGTCTGGCCTTCGTCATGCTCACTTACAGGACAGATTCTTCTGGCAACGGAGTTCAGCAGCTTCGAAAAGGGCGAGGATACCAGAGTAGTATTTGAACCACTTCTGGGATCGGGAATATTTTCTTCTGACGGTGTGTTCTGCGCCAAATTGAGTACTGTGCCCTCACTATGCATCGGTCTAGGCGAGTTGTGGAAGTGAGTATTGCAATGCGGCCCTAAGACCTTTAAGTTGACCGACCTCTCAGATTTCACCGGGCGATGACACGCCCATTTTTTAAGCGCGATAGGCTCAGCGACTTTGAGCTCTTCGATCGTCACTCCAACGATGCCGTTTCCGCGATCAAAAACTGTCTCCGGGAGGGTTACCCTGTTGACTTTCAGGTTCGTGCCCTTTTCACTGGACCCATGTAGCATGAGAATCTCAAACTCCGCGCAGGACATTGTTTCTCGATTTGCCATGGATTCCTCCAGTGAATTCCTCTTCGGACGCAATGCCCACACACTTGCCGCTGGTCTGCCATACCCATCACACGTCGCAACAACCGCTAACACAAACGCGTCGAACACATAGAGGTGCACTTGGCGCGGCGTGGCCGGTCACTGAGTTCTGGCATGATAGGCTGGCGGAGCCCATCCGTGTCGTTCATGAATTTCTGGACCCTATCTTGTCCGAAGCGGTTGCGCGACGAGCCGCGGACAGCGGAGAGAAACAAGTCGCGATGGAGAAGCATACGGCGGATCGCGAGGTCCAGGAGGGCGAGTCACTTGTGGACTATCTCCTTCATTATACCCAAGGTACGTCGCACTTAGGCTTCGCTGAGTTAATGAGCGCTGATGGTCAGACCGCACGATACTGCGCGATGAAGTTCTCAACCTGAGCACCGCGGGCCGTGATACTGTGCGTTTTGCTGCGTTTGCGAATATTTCGCTACTTCTGACACGCTCTAGACGGCCTCGTTGTTGACCTTTGCAATTTATATGCTCACCGACCATCCCCGAGTGCTAGCCAAGCTCCGGGCTGAAATTCTCAATACAGTTGGGCCATTACGTGCACCAACGCCAGATGACTTCCGAGACATGAAGTATCTGCGTGCCGTGCTGAACGGCGCGTCTCGTCCCTGTCTGTTTCCATCCTCAGCTAATGATCAATGCAGAAACGTTACGCCTTTATCCTCCAGTGTGCGTTTCACACTTGCTCCCTGCATTGGGTCTAACTCATCGTAAACAGGCCAATTAATCTACGAAGCACGACGGCACCAGTGATCTTCCCCTCCATGACTGACGGGACGCCATTCTACCTTCCCGCAAAATCCAAGTACGTGCCAATTCTCAGGGTATCTTTGATTTCATTTTGCTGATCGTTCTTGCAGAGTGATATACAGCGTGATAGTGATGCATCGGCGGACAGATCTCTGGGGGCCAGATGGTGTGTGCACACGAGTGAAGGATTTCGGACTTACACAGACTGTGCAGCTTTAAAATGGGATCCTGAACGATTCATTGATGAGCGACTCCACAAATATTGTATGTGTTTCATTGCCAATCAGCGTCTGTTGCTATCATAGTTACCTGTTCAACAGTAACCGCCAACCCATTTATTTTCCTTCCCTTCAACGCTGGTGAGCGAGCGAACGTGGTGATTTCCTTGCTGATCGCGGAACCGTCAGGCCCACGTATTTGCATCGGACAGCAGTTCGCGTACCACGAGGCGTCTTTCTTCCTGGTCCGTCTCCTCCAGAACTTCTCAAACATATCACTTGTTCCCACTGCGCAACCAACCGCTTATACTCCACCCGATACCACTGATGACCCGCTCGGGTGGAAGAGGTCCGAGCGCTTCGCGGTCAAGACGCATCTAACGATGTTCATCGAAGTGAGTGCCCTGCTGTCAGGGTTTGTTTGCATTCGATCAGATTGATACATTTTGTCAGGGTGGAATGTGGGTTTCAATGGTGCCGGCCGAAAACGCGGTGGTCTGAAAAGAGTTGAAATCCATTGATCGGCCGTTTTCGCGGAAAGGCCGCATTATGCGATGGAGCATTCATGCCGAAAATCGAATACAACCACTCATTCCAAACTGTCAGCTCTTTGTGTATTCGCAGGCTCTCACAATGTCGGCTCCTACAACTGAGCAAGGAATTCGACTTGGCGGAGGATTCCAGGTTTGAATCGAAGAGCTCGAGCTCGAGTACATGCCATTTTTTTATGAGTCATTTCCGGGAAATCGAACTTTGAACTTCTTCATCAAGCAGCAAGTGTTTCAAACTCCGCCATCTCCGCATGTCGATAATTCCTCATCAACAATCCAACTCCATTCAATCTGAAAAACCGAGTCCGATATTCACGTCGATTTCGATTCAAGACTCTGAACCGCAGCTTGTCGGACTATTGAATGAGAATCAATAAAATGTCCTTATCTGAAGCTGGGTGTGAATCGACTTGTCTCTTGAAGCCAGACGCTTCAAACATTTCAACCTCATAAGTATCTCGGTTCTTGTTTGAATCGGATTCCTCTTCGGCATCTTCAGCCGCTTCCCCATTCAAATCGCAAATTCACATGGTCATGGGTTCATCTCCAGCTCATCTGACACAACTCGGTAGTTGAAGCAACCGGACCGCTCGCTCTTTTAAAATTGGGAAAACATCCGATATTTTCCCCCCTCTCCCACGACCACCATGTCCAGCGCCCAAGATCTGAATGACTCAGAGCACCCCGGCCGCAAAGCTTTTTCCGGCCAAGCCCCTCGCCCCCCAGTGTTTGCAAACAAATTGGAAGAACGAGAGTTTCTCAAGTTCCGTCTTGCCCAGGCTTTGCGGATATTTGGTCAGTTCGAGTTTGCATCTCGATAGAGATGGAACTTCACGCAAATTCCCTCAGGGAATCGTGGATACGACGAGGGCGTTGCCGGTCACATCACAGTCCGGGTATCTCTCTTCTTCTCGAGCAAATTCAATCATAACTCATATTCGAAGGATCCTATCCGCTCAGACTGCTTCTGGGTCAACCCATTCGTAAGTTCTTCGTCCCTTCTTGACTGTTCCCAGAACTTCATATAGTATTTCATACAGGGCCTGCACTTCAAGTTGATCCAACCATCCGACTTGCTCCTTGTGGACCACAGCGGTCAGATCCTGGAGGAGTCAGGGCAGAAGGATGGTCCATTCCGCATTCTTAATACCGCTGCGTTCATGATTCACTCCGCCATTCACGCGGCACGGCCCGATGTACTGTGTGCCGCACACTCACACTCGACGTATGGCAAGGCATTCTCTGCACTCGGCAGGACACTCGACCCAATCTCGCAGGACGCTTGTGCCTTCTACGAGGTTGGGCATTTTTGCAGATTTCTTCTATGTCCTATTGTTGTCTGACTAGAATTCTGGTGACAGGAACACGCTCTGTACACGCAATACAATGGCATCGTACTCGATGAGGTGGAAGGCCTTGCAATCGCAGAAGCCCTCGGGTCAAAGAAGGCTGCCATTTTGCAGAATCACGGGCTACTCGTCGCGACATCGTCAATTGAAGCGACTGTGCACTATTACATTTCACTGGAGCGTGCTTGTCAGGTGCAACTGCTCGCTGACACAGCAGCAGCCGCGCATGGCGGGAAAACGGTGCCGATAAATCCAGCCCAAGCTGCTGTGACAGGCAAGCTCGTCGGTTCACAAGGCGGGGGATGGTTCTCCGGGAGCATGGAATTTATGGTTCTTGAGCGGGAGGAGGGTGTAAAGTTCCAAACTGCGTAAACCATTATGATCCAACGATTCAGATCCTCGATACGTCCAGAATTAAATAGTCATTTTATACAACAACATCCGTGTTTTCGAAGTTTCCGCCGTCTTTCTGAGGCGGGTTTGTGCAAAGATTTTGACGGCAATCCTCTCTCTACTTGTGTGGATGAACGGACAAGTACCAGGAAGTCTGAGTTCCCCACCCTGGCTCGTCTTCAGGCCGCTAAATGGAAAAGATCATGAAGCCTCTAGGGACTTTCTCAACGATCGCTGAAAGGGAATGCAGACTGAAACAATATTCGAAACAGACCATTGACATACTTCATCAAATTTAATCATTCATAGTGCACTCCTTTGGTCTTGTTCCGTCCTCGTTCCAAACCTGCGAGACAATGTGGGCGCCAGGCCTACCCCAATTAAACCTCCCTGGGACGGTGCCATGCCGGATCCACACATGGCGATCGCACAGCCAGCGGTCCTGCGAACGACAGAACCCAATTTCGCGGAGGGTAGGAGCCAAGGTTTCCAGTAATAGAATCGCCTGATGCTGTTCATGCGTGTCGAATTCGGATTTGCCGACCCAGGAGGGCTGCTACATGAAGTTTAGCACCTCGAGCTGGGGCAGCAGAACAATGCGTGCATCGCGAATGAAGTTCATTGCGGTCTGCAGGAGGGTCGTAAGAATGGCGTTGGGCAGCTGGCTGGAAAAATACACCGCCACCGGCGATGGATTCCCACCTGGTTCCAATCGTTCAGGATTTGGAGGGTAGACTGCACCGCAATCATGCATATATCCCAGCAGGAGATCCTCCGGGAGCGACTCTCGGCTTTCTTTCCTCTTCGTGTCAGGAATAACTGATGAGGATTCTTCATCCACTGGCCTGGGCACTGAATTGCCTTCCGGGAGCACCACGACGCGAGCGTCAATCGCATCCTCAGCGTCACTGGACTCGGAACCCTTCGGATCCTCGTCGCTCTCTGCAACTGAAAAAAGTTCTCGGTCCTGATCAATCAACTCCAGTGTCAAGCTGCGCAAATCAGGGAAGCATGAACCAACTGCTTCGAATACTTCTGGGCTAGCTTCCACCGGGAACGCCAACCCGATGGAAAGCGAGCGCAGTGAAATACTCCCTCCTGATGCATTGGAAAGGGTAGACAGAACCGTTTCTGTCGTTATCTCCGTCAGAGAATGGTTCAGCTGCACGGACTCGACGGGACGATTATGTACAAATGGCCCTGCAAGATTGAATGGCCCCTGAACGACTTGAGGATAGGAAGCGTAGTTGACGGAACGGGAGGGAATCCGGGAGGGATATAGAGGGGGCAGGGCCGATATTGTAGTAAGGACGGATGTGGATGAATTCCAGTTGTGGACAACACGCCAAGAAATCGAGGAAACATTCGAAGGAACATGTCGTCATTGAGACAGTCATGCGAGAAAGACAAGGAAGGGGGCCGCTTCTGAGAGTCTTGAGCATGGATTCCGCGTCGAGATGGTCACCGATCGTGAGTCGGTGCAACTTGTCTGGAGCGACGAGATGAAGCGAACCGACTTGCGGTTCTGCTCCGAATCTCCCGGTGTTAAGACCAAAGAACTTCAGTGGAAGAAGACTTCCTGTGCGCGCGATGATGTCACATTCGGACAACTCCAATTCCTCTAGAAGCTTCAAGGATTCCAACGCTGCACGAACTGTGGAATCGATAGGCAAGCTGGAGAGGCGGAGAATGGCCAAACACTGATAAGCGCCAAGTGTGGTGGTGAATATGGTAACAACTCGACGCCACGTATCTTGAATAATGTGGATGTTGGCGATAAAGGGCAGCCTTCGGTGGATGTCACCATGATCGAGCCCATGATCACCCATAAATTGCGATTGTCGCACAAATGTAGCGAGGGGGCTGACCGCAAGTTCGTGGAGTGCCACAGCCTTGTTATGCAGGTCTTCGGTTATTGTTATCCAGTTGAAACGATTTATATCGCGGGGCGCGATGATGATTTGTTCGCGAAAAAGAAGCGGCTGGCAAATGGTGCAGAAATATTTGCACACCAGGCAGAGGCGGCGAAGTTCAAGCGAACCGCAATAGGCCCAGCAATTGTTCCAGATTTCGGCTGCTAGCCTGTCGACATAGCTGCTTCCGTTCGACGCCATGAAAGCGAGGAAAAGGTGCTGTTTGACTGTGTTTCGCAATGGGCTCGCACCTCAGGGAGCACCCTCGGGTATTACGTGGGCACCTCTTAGGTACCCTCGTCTGCAATGAAGTTGAGTACCTAAGAGGTACCGCCTTTGACGGCGGCATTACTAAAAGAAGCGTCGATTAGATTACGATCGGACCGCGATTAGATTATCGGCCGCCAGAGGCGCCGCAATGGCAGAAGGCGGGAGGCGCAACAGCAACGAGCTCGGAATTATTGAGAATGCTGCCTTATGAAAAGCAATAGTATTGAAGCTGAATTATATATATTATGTGCTGTTAAATGCCATGTAAGGTACCGAAATGGTCTACCTACTACAGGGCCGCCTTGCGCCTCCGGCACCCTGTAAGAGAAATGCAGTCGGTGCACACGACGCGATGGTGGCACGGCTGTGTGATGCAACGAATTTGAGAGGCAGGTTGACCGCTTCTGGAGGCCGCAGTTGCTTTGAGTGGCGGTGGTTCAGGTATTCAGGGCGGCAGCGGCAGCGTATAATGCGACGGTGGGCATGGGTATATTGATATCCAATGATTAAGTTAGCTTCCATCAATGAGCTGGCACTATTGTAGTCGGGAGGCTGGTGGGGGCGAGGGTGGCGCGTGGGTTGGCAGGAATAGCAGGTTGATGTAGTAGTCGTTGGAGGAAATGACACTAATACATCGGCGACGGCGAGTGTGGATAGCCGGGGCGAGTTAGCGGTGATTCAGATGAAAGGGAGAGCCTTTGGAAGGCCGCTGTCAACAGCCGCGGCGGCACGCATAGAGCAAAATGAGGTCTATGACCTTGCTCCTGAGGATTCTCAATGACCAACATATCCACAATTGTCCTCCGTCCCTGCCATTCGATGTGTCTTGAATAGAAATCAAACGGAGGCCAGCGAGGAGGAGGCGGAGGAGGCACAGGCGGAGGCGTGGAGGCGGCACATTTATGTAAATCTTTCGGCTCCAAGTGAGATAAACGACAACCGAGGCTATAGAGATGACAATAGCGCATGGAGCATGGCCTACGACGAGCCGAGTTGGCACTGGTGGCTCAAGAAAAAGACAGCGCGGCGCATTTGGAGGTACTGCCGACTAAAGCCGACTGCCCCGATCAAGGCCGACGGCTTCGATCAGTGCCACTTACCTGAAACATCAACCAATCAGGTGGCGAATAAACGTCGACCCCTTCGCTTTTTTTTCTCCTAGGTGAATCTATGACGGAGCCGCCCACTTTGAAGGTGGGGATCGGGGTTGTATCATTGCCCGCACCTGTCCTTATTTTTTTTGCATTTTTCCTGGCACTTTAATCTGGTGTGCACCAGATCGACCGAAATCCAACTCAATTTCCTTTTATAACTTGCGTTCAACTATCATCCTCGAGAGGAACATCGCAAAAAATACCTCCCTGGCACCGCTGATTTTTCAGAACGATGCCAATATGTTGTCAGACACATTCGGAGTCCACGGTGCGTGAGGACACGAGCCAATGTATGGTTTAAGGTGGGTCTCCGAGAAATCTGTATAGACTGACAAAGAGGTTTTCTCGGTTCCACAACGCACCCTTTTCCTCAAGAAGTTAAAAAACGCCCTCGAGAGCCTTCTCCTACCCTTTCCTCTGCCCTGGGACCCACGACAACCACTTCGCTGAGTACAGGAGGCGCCGTCATGGCCCCAATGAATTTACAGTCGCAGTGGATGCTTGCACACAGCTATTTCCACTTTTAATGTGCATTATATTGTGTTATCTGCTCCACTGCTACTTCAATTGCACAATTCCATGCACCATACCACCACCCCAAGCGGATGGCTCCCACCCGCCGCCGCCTCCATGAAAGCACGGGAAGCAGCCGTTGTTTCGAGCGCTGGGCGAAAGCTCCCCCTGTACCGCGCTGCAAAATTTCAACGCGCTGCACTTTCGCTGCTCACAAAGTGGACCTTAACCCACTGACCCGGAAGGAGCCGCCGGCTCTGTAAATACTGCACCACCGCCCCACGGGTACAGGCCGTTCAAGATCGCCCCATGCGCTCCGCCGCCACCACCTCCACAACATCAGGAAAAAACCTCCTTTGCTAATTTAGCACTAATTTTCTTCCTCAAAAATAATTGGGAGAAATTATCCAAATTCACAGAAAAGAGGCCTGAAAGTCGGCAAGGAAAGGTAATATGAACTAACTTTCTGACAGTACGAAAACAAAACGGTTCAGAACACAAACACAAGATTGGTTAGCACGGATGAAACAGTAGTACATGGAAGAAATGATGTCATTGGCCTTTTTCTCAACCTCAATTTCTCTGCCGCAAAAACACTTGGAAGTAAATGCCCAAGTCATTCAAAGTCCGCTCGGGAATCAGCCGCCCGCGGTTCCGAGCTGTTGATGCACGTCACCGTTGCCATCAACATGGCGTGACTCGGCTATTCCATGTTGGTTGTCAAGTGCTCTCTCCTCCGCCCACCATCCTCGCTCCGCCACTCACTTTCCCTCTGTGCAAAACACCCTCCTGGCGCTCACTCTACAACTATTGGTTGCATTCCCTCAACTCTCAACAAGTTCAAGTCGTCAAGGAAACGCTACGTCCGCCTTCTCAGTTCCTTGGCCGCAAGTTGATCGCAGAATTCCTGTCCTTTGCATGATCCTCAAGGTACCTTCAATACCTCAATAACTACTTCAAGAGTGTCTGGTCGCTTTGCTCATCTCGAATGGCCTGTGTCGACTTACTGGGCTTGGGCAAACTGTCAAGATCCGAGTCGGCGGAGTTACGAGTCCAAGCATGTGCGAAAACGATGAGAATAATCAAGACGGATGTCAAAACATCAGCGTTCGAAGGCTTTACATCACAGGGTGTGCCCAGTGGGAGATCGCATGTGAGGTATGTCAGGCTACCTTTTTGTATGTCGTGTGGTGCTAATTCATTACCTGAACGTCACGGCCCACTCCCCGAGTCGCGAATGATCTCGCCCGTGGCGATGAACCCCGAGTGCGGTGAGTCTAGTCAAATTTCTTGACTCACTGTTCGGACCTTTACCTTCAGTTTCGGGCACTGCACCAATGGCAAGTTCGACTGCCACCCTCCCTATTGCAGCTGCCCCCACCAACCTGATTCTCACGACGATCCCATACGGTGATGACAACTTGGAGTGCCCGTAAAGTGCAACTGCTTTGTTTATCGACGTGGCCGCCGGGGCCGTGTTAGTTCATGGTCATTGCATGTAGAATAACGTATATATTGCATAATTCAATTGCTTCTTCACATCTATGATCGAATTAAGAGATGATAGGGAATACCAAACAAAATTTATGTGGCTGAAGTGAAGCAAACAGCAGAAAACTTGTCGCGAATCTTCTCTAAATTACTACTAATTTATTTCCAACGTCACTAGAAAGCTAACACAACTAACGCAACTTATATGGCCAGATTACCACAAAATTCTGGCTAATTCGACCTTATTAGTAAAGGAGGTCTTTCCTGATGAAGCCGGATGCATCCAGTTGCCGCTGCCGCAAAATTGCGCCCCCTGCCGCCGGCCCAGGAGCATCTGCCTTCTGCAGTGCTACACTGTCGTCTCAAGGCCACGGTGTACTCGAGATCGTCTCACGAGCTGTGCCATCACCTCCACTGTGGCAAGAGTCGTCGATGAATCCCTGCCGTGCAATCGCAAAATATGGCACCCGCCACAGTGATCCTGGCGGCCCCGAAGCACCTGCCGACGACGCAGAAGTCCACTCGCCGTTGTCTCATATACACGGACCGCCGCCCCAGCATCACCCACCAACAAGGATGCGCGCGACCGCCAGCGACGCACGGACCACCGCGGCGGCGGCGGCGGCGGCGGCGGCACCAGGAGAGGCATCGAAGCTCAAAGGTGCTTCTTTTAGTAATGACATCGCCTGAGGCGGTACCCCTTAGGTACTCAACTTCATTGCAGAAGGGGGTACCTAAGAGGTGCCCACGTAATATCCGAAGGTGCTCCCTGAGGTGTGGGCTCGAGACGCGTCGCGGCGGGCCGGCCCCCGTTGCAAGCAACGGTGACCAGTGACCAGTCACACCTAGCCGCTCAACATTCACTACCACGAAGTATTCTGGGATGAACAGCACAGCCCGCAGTCGCAGTAATTGAATCCTACTAGCTGTGCCGCAGTACGTATCCTGCAAGTGTTGCTTGAACTTCATCCACCATGTCGTCCTCGGCGCATGAAACCGATCCACTTCTCCGCCAACCAACGACCGATCGAAAGCCCAGTTTTGCGTGGTATGTATGCGCTCCTTTCATGCCCGAAATCAGTTGATATTTTCGCTGCGAATCGCAGGCTAGTCCCAGTGGTGGCTTTGGCGTCGATATGTGTGCGTTCTCCCTTGAAACCCTTTTCATTCGGCCTTTTCCTATATTTATGCAGCGCGGAATATCCATGTTCGCGCGTTTCGAGCATTACCAGAAGACTTTCTGCCCATGTAAGACATTATTGCGTCTCCTGTCAATGACTTGATTGAATTGCATTCTGACCAGACTCCAATTATCCATGCGGCTGGTTCGCAGTATGGTTAGAGCTTCCGTCTATTACTGTGATGATTCAGACATGTAAGTCATTCCAGCGAGTTGCATTCCGCCATTCAGCTGATGTTAATTAACATCCTTATCAGGGGGTGTATGGGCCTCATTTGTCGTGAGTTTCATATCCATCGGATGGTGGAGCGAGCTGGGCGATCGCCGCGGCCGGAAGATTGTCATGCTCTTCTCCATCGCCGGAACTGTATTCCTGCAGGCTCTTTCCCTTTTTTTTCGTGATCGCACACTTACATCCTTTCCCAAGTGACCTGATGTACCTGGTCGTAGCCAACACACGACTATCACGCGACGATGCTGAAGACGCCTTGTCCGTTGGTCTAATTGTCGAAGGGCTCTTAGGCGGGTTTGCGACGTACAACGGAGTCGTTCATGCGTATATATATCAAGCTATGATGCTATTCACATTATTTACCCTTCGTTCTTCAGGTATGCGTTCGATGTCGCGTCTTCATCTTTATCCCGGTGCATTCCTATTTTCCTTTCTGCGAAACCGTGCAGTTAATTAATGTCTCTGAGTTTCCAGCCCGGTTCTCTTTGGCTTCATTGATGCGTTGTCGTTTGCCGGCTTCGTTATCGGCACGATGGTAAGGTCCCGCATCCCTCGCCAGATCTAGATGTTAAAGTTCTCGGTGTACTTCACACAGATCGGAAAAGTCACAAGCTACAAGATCTCCCACCTCTTCAGCATCATCATCGCTATAATCAATCTAGCATTTATCTACGCTCTTCTTCCGGAATCTCACAAGCAGCAGCAGCGAACCACTCCCCGGCGCTCTATGTTCAAGTCAATTTTCTCTCCAATCTCCGTTTTCTTTCGCGGCGGCCAGTCTTCGAAGTACCTCCCTCTTTTCGGTCTTGCGTTCTACGTATATTCCTTGACATCGGTCAGTTTGCGCGGCATCATTCAGACTGTATCCTTGGTTCGCTGATTCAACCAATGACTTTGGGTATGGACAGGCAATGGAGACTTCTCTTCTGCGATTCACAAAGTCATATAACCGTTTGCCCGGTCTCCCTGTGAGTGTCTGGTTTGCACGAGCGAAATTTGTATCTAAACTAAATCCATGCCCGTGTCCCAGGGCTGGCTTCTCCTCATTGGCCCGCGCGTCTTCGATCTTGCAACGTTGCTATGCATCCTCCCAGGTGACGTCTTTGTTTTTCTCATTCAACTCCTCATCTCATTCCTGTACACCGTAGCACTTGCCTTCTTCTGGCAGCGCAAACACGGCAGTACCCGCGCAGCGGGGCTTCGGCTCGCACTTACCCTATCCCAGAACTCGATTCTCGTTGCCGCAGTCTCCTGCATCGCTATCCTTGTTTTCTGTCTCACCATCCGCACTCCTACCCCTTACAGCGAACCTCAGCTCCTCTACACTCTATTTGCGCCTCTATACCCGCTCGGTGCTGCGATCGCGCGTCCAGCACTGTACGCACTGGGCTCCACGGTATTCGCTGCAGCAGGGCACAGGGGTGAGATCGGCGTGCTGTTCGGCGCGTTGAGTATTTGGGGCGAGCTTGGGATGTACATGTCTGTGCGTCGCGTTTCTCTGACTCTAGCTTCTCGGTCTTCATTGCTGATACCGGCGTACTCATCCAGTATTCGATGTACACCCAACATTCGGACATATTCTGGTTGTCGGCGTTCTTCCTCGTCGTGACTTTGATGTTGCTTCTGCCCGACCCGCCGCCGCCGCTGGTTCAGGACGAGGAAGAGAGAGCGTCACAGCCCGGTGTGGATGGCGGTGTCAGTGAGGTTGTAGCGTAGTTGACTGCTTTGTAAGTTCAGATTTATCCTTGTATTTATCCTGGGCGGACCGCTTCGCATTTGTGATCGGCCGACAGAAGCTGTTCCACAATAATGATGTCCAAAACTCCGGTTCAATTTCACAGTGAGCTTACACCTCATGAACAAAAAATACACTGGCAATACAGACCAGGACGTCATTCAGAGGCTATTCCTTTGAATATAACCAAGATCAGCTACTCCTCGCTGTCCCCCCTTTTCTCCCAGCTGGCCCCCTAACAGGACGACGCAGAGCTCCTATCTCGCTTTTTATGCTATGGGCGTGCGAATTGTCTTGTTGAAGCCCTGTACCGATATATTTAGTCTATCTCTGCCTGCCATCTTTCACCTCGTCCTTTTCATCCTATGCCTGCGGTATACCAACTACACCAACCTGATACTTTCTCGCAAACTGCACGGTTTTGCCGGAAACACAGAAATACGCGATTGAAATTTATATGGCTCCAAATTTACAGCTTGGTCTTCACAATGTGCTGAGCAGCACACTTGGACTCAGTATTCCAGGAGCAATGTTTGGTATTGTTTACTCGCTCTTTTCGAACGTGCCGTGATCACGTGAAGTAGCCATTGTTCGCCAGGCCATTGTTGTTCAATTCGAGGATTGTTGCGTCTACTGATGTTCTATCCAGAACATATCAATCCTCCTTGCGTCTAACCTTCTACATAGGCTCGTCTGAGGCATGTTTTGTACACGCACGTACTGGCACGCGTCGAACACGTTTTTTCGCGCAATTATGATAGAAAACTCCTGCTCTTCCTCCCGTTGAGGACGCAGCGATCACAGCGGTTCCAGCCGGTCCGATATACATGACCAGCACCAGCAGGTGTGGTAATGAGTTATTCATAATCGGGAGCTGAGGTTGAAGACGAGGTTGAACCGCAGCGGCCGCACGGGTTGACTGCCGTTGAATTTAAATGAAATCTACGGTTCGAAGGACGGAATGGAAGCTAGAAATGGAACTTTCCTGGATATTTTGCTGGTCGCCCAGGTAACCTCAGGTTGACGCAAGGTTGTACGTTGAAGTTGAATCACTGAATGAGATCGACGGTTCGAAGGATGGAATGGAAGTTGGAACTTTCCTCAATTTTGAACGTCGCGCCGAAATATTGATCGGACAAGTTCAGTTTCCACACGAGACACGCGAGAGGGAGCTCGCGCTACGACTTGCCAGTTCCCAGCTGGGTTGAGTGATTGATTCATAAATCAACGTCTGTGGTATGTTTACCTTACGCGCACGGGACGGCCCGCCCCTGCCGTTTCTGAATCCTCGCGGAAAAACCAACCACGACCTAAATACGTGCTGTCGCCATGTGCTCATTGCCTTGATTTTTTCTCTCTTTTTTGGTTGTTAGCTCGGCCACGCTTTCAGAGCATTTCGTAGAACGGTCTGGACATTCGGCTTCAGAGTAGCTTCCCGAAACAAATCTCCGAGTCGGCCGAAGAGAAATGAGAGAGGTCGTGCCTTGCCTCTGAAGCGTGTTGACCGGCGATTTTATGCTTTGCATGCCAAGCCCACACGGATCCGCGCACGCTGGATGAGACTCAGAGTCTAAATCGCCTGGCGCTCAATTCCAAACATATGTGAATCGAGCTGAGTATATTCAGCTGTTGATCGAAATGAATATTCAACTTTAACCGTCTGTGATCTGAGTGGATCAATTATTTTGAGTTGAATTTTACTCGAGTAACACATGATGCTGGCCATGACTTCCAGCGCTCTTTCGTGCCGCACGGCCACGTAGCTTAAAACTCAAAAAAGTGCTGAGTATGAAACATCTCAGTCATACTCAACGCTAGTTTAACCTGAGTAATATAAGATCGAGATGACATCGTTTGTCTTCCAGCGCTCTTCCTTGCCGCCACACGGCCAGGTATAAGTGATCGGCGAGTTTAAAACTCAAAAAAAGCGCCGAGTGGCCCGAAAGCACCGAGTATCAATCTGACGGGTGTCGACGCCGTTCACGGCGGCACGGTATGTTTAGCGCGAGTACCTTTTGCTTCCAATCAATTCTCCGGTCGTGGTTGGGCTCTACTTATTCGACGTTGCATTGTAGTAATGAACACACGAAACACACGAATATATTAGGAGGTTTGGATCGAATTTCATGGTTGAATACTCAAAGACATGGAAGACGTTGAGTTCCTTTTCTGTGCAATTTAATTTTGCGAAACGTAGAACAAACGCGGTCCCTACGCGTCCCTGTCCGCGCCGCGCGTTTTGTGCGGCCTCGGCACCATGGCAACTGACACGGTCCCCGACATCCGAACAGCCGCGATCACTCCAGAATGATCCGTCTCTGGACGCGCTAGCCAACACCATCGATCTTTTTGGCAGATACAGATTCAACTTGAACCACCATGGCTGGCGGCGGGAAACAGTATCCCTCGCAGAGAACAAAGGATGATTTCAATTCAAGCAACCTGTCGGGCATGTCACAACATATGACGTCTTCGCCTCCTGCCACTTGTCATGTCGCGGCCACCTCACTTGCTCTTCACGCTCTCGCTCTGACGCTGGCGCCGGGGACTCAGACGATGAGTACACCAACACCAACACCAACACCAATGCGATAAGACTCGGAGGGGCGCCGACAGTCTCGAAGGCCTCAGCCGACCCGGACGCGCTCTCACTACGCCGACGCATATTTCGCTGTGAGGGTGACGCGGATGCGGGTGCGGGTGGGCATCGACCGAACGCGGACGCAGTTGCACCGAATCGCAATTAGATGGCGGGACCGAGTCCGACCGACCCAGCACAGACGACCGCCTCGCGCGCACCAACAGCTGAACGACGCTGCGGGGCCTTCCTTTATATCGCCTCGACGACGACACCAACGACGCAGAGGGATACCCGTTTCCTTCCTCCGCCTCCTACCCGCACCTCCTTCTCATCCTTCCTTTTCTCAGCCGCTACATCTATCCGAATAGCCGCATTTACACGGACAGACGCAAGCAGCTGGAAAGACGAAGAAGGCCCAGACCGCGAGGGACTCGTATACGACGGCAGCGGCGGCGTACCGCGGGATATCAGCGTGCCTCCACCTCCCATCCGCCACCCTGCTCTCCTCCGCCGCTCCACGCCCACCGGCGTGCATGCCCTGAATATCTCTGCAAGCAGGGGAAGACGAAGCAGCCGCCGGTCTCGACAGCCTCTCCTACCCGCGGCTCGCGCCGCGTCCCTCGCACGCCGCCCATTGGGGATCGTAGAGCAGGTCGAGCGGCCAGTCATGGTCGAGTGGACGGAACTGGAATTCGGGAAGTGCGGTACCGTATTCGCCTGTCCTCGGTACGTTCTTTGCTTGCTCTTGCTCTCCCTCCCTCCCTCCCTCCCGCTCCCTTGCCGTTGATTTCGCGCTGCCAGCCCTCCTCCAGCTGTTTCCTTCCCGCTCCTTGTCGCATATCGCAGTCCTCTCCCGTACTTTCCCTGCTCGATGTCGACGTGTGCTAAGATCGATTTCCAGATTCTCCCAAACCCAAGATATCCAAAACGGAGCAAGAAATCAGACTCCAGCCCAATCTCTTCTGCACTCGCCTCGCTACCGCCTAACTGTACCCCTTCGCCGTCGCGTCCCCTCATCGCACCACTCCTCCCCGCTCCGTTGAGCAGCGGTGGATGGATATCGACCTGTAGACGGACTTGGACGACTTAATCGACCCTTCCGCTTCTTGGGCCCTGCACGGGGCAGGCGACGAAGGGACGCTTGGCAGATTCGGATTCGTTCCTCCTCCCTTTGTCTGCGGGCTCGGCTTCGTTCATCTTTCGCATTTCGACCACCAACGTCGGCGTTCCTCTTGCTCGCTCTCACGGCCACTCCGGCTTGGGCTTCGCCGCGGGCTACAGCTTCGCTCCCCCCTCCTCCTTTCGCTGACGGGCGAGGAGACGACGAGGCGATGGTGCGGAGAGGGGGAGGTGCGCAGGGAGGCGCTCCCGAGCCCGGGGCCGTCGTTTTCACGGCGGCGGCGCAGGCTTTCGTGCGGCAGTGGGGAAAGGAATGGATTGGATTCAGCTCGGCGCGGAGCGGGGGATCCCAACGCGCCTATCAGCCTTCCCCTGCCCTCAGGGACGATGAGCGAAGGGAACGACGGGGCAGAGGACAGTGGGTGTGGGAGTACGGGACCGAGGAAGGGGTGCTTTCGCGGTGGGAGAGTACGGGAGTGCGGGATTCTGGGTGATGAGTGAATTTCTGCACGACGTGGGCGATTCCACCGCGCTCCCGCCAGTCCCCCTCTCCTACACCTCCCACACGCCACGCCCTCTTCAACACGTCGCTCAGCAACGATGAGCAGAGACAACGGCGAGGGACGGAGGGCGTAGAGGACGTGGAGGACCGAGGATGCAGAGGACGAGGCGGGTGGGGAGCGGAGGCATATTCGTGACGGACGGCGGGACTCTGTGGGTGGGGCAACATGGAGGTGGGATCTGGCGGTGGGATTTGGCGGGGGGATTCTATGACTCGGCGACCACGGTATGATACTACCATAAACTCAAGCACTGATAGATATCGAGGGCCGAGCTAAGCTGTAGCCTCGCGCGCGCAGTGCTATGTCAAGCGGTCACGATTGGATATCACGAGGAAGAGGCGAGGACTTGAGACGACTTGACAAGGGGATAACAATAACATTTCCTTAGGAGAATACCGCCACGGCCACTACATGTCAAGGTAAACGACGACGGCGAAGAAGGTAAGAAAATACACAAGGTGCGTACGAGGTAAAGCGGGGAAAAGAATATAAACGCCTGCGTGTCGCGCACAATCGACAACTCCATTCTCAAAGTCACATCCCTTCGCGAAGCCATGGTCATATCCCCTCCGCAAAGCCACGGGCGTCAAAGGGAAATCGAGGTGCGCCTGGGCCTCAGCAGCGAGAGGAAAAAGCCACCGTAGTAGAGAAAACCGCGGAAACCCACGATGATTCTATTCGCACACAATCTATGCAGACCCCATTCAATTGACAAATCAATAGCTTTTATCGGTGCTTTTAGCGGAAAAGCCAACAGGCAATCAACCAGTTTCCAAGGATCGAGCGCAATTTGAATTGGACTTGATGGAAGAGGCACTGAAATGGGAATTCAGATCTAGACTGACTCCAAGTCCTGTCCTTCGGCCGGCGCCTAAGACGAGGCGCCATAGCGCCGGGTCCCCGCGGCAATGAAAAGAACGAAGAAAGTGGCACTGGATTCAATGAAGTCTTGATGAAAGCACTCTGCTGTGTGAATCTTTGTAGGCCAATTCCAGAACAGAACCCAAACAAGAGCGCTCGCATGTGCAGGATTTTTGACCGGAGTAGTACGAGATTGCCGGACTGTGACACCGAGTGCTTGAGGCTTATTGAATGGAACCAGGCAGTAGACGACGCTGCGAACAGCATTGCCGTAGGCCCGTCCCGTAGTTAGCTTGGGCGCTAAGTGACTGGGAAAAAGAAGACCCAATATCATTTAAGGTGTTCTTTAGACCACGAAATGTCGAAGATCTGCGTCTAGCCGACGTCAAGCAAGGTCTCACCGTGCTAGCCACTCCGCGGCGGCCGTGCTTGACGTCGGCTAGCCGCGGCTTGACGTTGCTAGCTCGTGCATGTGGCTCTTGCCTTGTGCTTGTCTTTCACATTCACCTCGAGGCTCGCGCACAACTCGCTATCCATTCTTCGGTCAGTCCCTGCCTGAACGAACTTCACCACCAATTGATAACCTCCTCCAAAGTCATTTTCTATCAATCTCTCTAGTCCCTTGACAGTATATGCTTTCACAAGACAGTTCCTGTGCTGGTGGGAGACAGAATGAACTCTGCTGAAAAGATTATTCATTTCAAGCAGACCAGGACAATTCTGACCAGGGACATATACATGGTGGCAACCCTGGCAATGTCATACTCACCCAGGAACCTCGACAACTGAATATCACTGGTAAGTGCGGACAAAACTTCTGCACAGTGGGTATCACTTTTAAGTAGGTGGCCAAGGCGGTCCTGGTGGCCAAGGACAGGCACATGGCACCGGTGGCCCTGGTGGGGCTGGCCTAGGTCCTACTGTGCATATCACTGCACACCAATTGAATGTGGCTCATCTCCGGGCCACATTCGCTGCAGATTGGGCAATGCAGCTTGGTGCTTCCCAAATTGCTGTACAATGTCCTCCTCCATCAAGAATATTTCAGGGCAGAAGAAATATCCTCAATGAAATGCATGATTTTTTTCAGCTGCAACATAAATAGCCAAAAGATTTATGTGCTGCATGGACTTGGTGGTGCTGGGAAGACACAGATTGCTCTGAAATTCATTGATGAGTCCTCATCTCTGTGAGTTTATGTTCTAAACAGGAAGTGTGTCTTTGATTGAGTTTGATATCTAGCTTTTCTAACATCTTCTTCATTGATGCTAGCACCATTGCAACAATTGAATTGGGTCTCAAGAACATAGCTGTGCAACATTTTGGAAAGTCTCAACAAGATGGCTTGCTGTGGCTCAGGAGCAAAGTTGAAGAATGGCTTCTTTTATTGGATAATGCAGATGATCCAAAGATCAATCTGAATGACTTTATTCCTCAATGCACTCATGGGAATGTCATCATCACCTCACGGAATCCAGGGCATTGTGTTTATGGGTCACATTCCCTTGTATCAGACTTGGAAGAGAAAGATGCAGTGTCACTGCTGCTCAAGAGTGCTGCACAAGATGCCACAAGTAATTCTGAACAAGTTGCATTGGAAGTTGTACAGGTCAGATAAAAAGTAACCTTGCTCAATTTTGATGTTGAAGAATATTTTTAGACACTGTACTATCTACCTCTTGCAATTGTACAAGCTGGTGCATTTATTGCAAAATCTCAAGATCTTGAGGGCTATCTGGCTCTCTATATGAAAAATCAAGCACAGCTACTTGGTGAAAAACCTGCTCAGTCTCATGATGGTTATTCCTGGACAGTGTATACAACATGGCAAATGAGCTTTGACCAGCTCAGCCCACCAGCTGCTATGTTCCTACAACATTGTTCATTCCTCCATTATACTGGGATTTCAGAAGAAATCTTCAGCTATGCATCAAAAGTACAACCCTCGATCTGATGGTCCATCTCAAGAGGAATTGCAACCTACACTAGAATTTCTCTCACATTTCCAAGAAACATCTGGGGAATGGGACTCTTTCAAGTTTTCATCCATCACAAATGAGATCCAAGCCTATTCCTTGATTAGCTTTGATCCAGAGAGAAAGGCCTTTTCCATGCATCCATTAGTGCATGCCTGGAGTCAAGCAACAGTCTGCAATCCAGACAGATGCATTTCTGTAGTAGCAGCCATACTTGCCATGGCTATGTCAGAACAACCAGAACACAATTTTGAACTGATAAGTCAGAGATTATATCCACATGTTGAAATGGCTGTCCAATATCATACAAAGACAGCTCTGGCATTTCGATTTCAACATGGGTTGATTTTTTGGGGAGCTGGAAAGTACAAAATAAGCAAGAGAGTTCTAGAAGAAGTGCTAGAGGAACAGAAACAGTTTCTAGGCATCAACAATCCAACTACCATTCTCACCATGATGAAACTAGCACAAACATGCTCAAGACTAGGAGACAATCTTAAAGCCAAAGAACTCCAGAGTTTAGGACTGGAGAAACAGAAACAGCTTCTTGGTCAGATTCATCCACAAACATTGCACACTATGGGTAATCTCGCTGTCACATATAAAAATTTAGGAGAGTATCAAAAAGCTGAAGAACTCGAGGTTTTTGTGCTAGAGAAACGAAAACAGATTCATGGTGACAATTATCCAGCTACCTTGAGAGCTATGGGTAATCTGGCAAAGACATACTCAGATCTTGGAGAGCATTACAAGGCTAAAGAACTGAATGTGTGTGTCCTGGAAAAGCAAAAGCAGATTCTGGGTGATGATCATCCAGATACCTTCATAATCATGGGTAACCTGGCAAGGACATACTCAGATCTTGGAGAGCATCACAAGGCTAAAGACCTGACTGTGTGTGCGCTGGAAAAACAAAAACAGATTCTGGGTGATGATCATCCAACTACCTTGCACATGATGGGTAATCTGGCAGGTGCATACTCAAATCTTGGACAGCATCATAAGGCTAAAGCGCTGAAAGTGTGTGTGGTGGAAAAACAAAAACAGATTCTGGGTGATGATCATCCACATACCTTGAGAACTATGGGTAATCTGGCCTGGACATACTCAGATCTTGGAGAGCTTCAGCAGGCTAAAGAGCTGAATATCTTTGTGCTGGAGAGAAAAAAACAGATTCTAGGCAATGATCATCCAGATACCTTGCGGACTATGGATGATCTGGCCAGGACATACTCAGATCTTGAAGAGTATCAGCAGGCTAAAGAACTGAATGGCTCTGTCCTGGACAAACGAAAACATGTTCTGGGTGATGATCATCCAGCTACCTTAACAGCTATGCGTAATCAGGCCAATATATATGCAGCCCTTGGAGAGTATCAAAAGGCTGAAAATCTTAGTACTATTACAGTGGAGAAATACAAACAACGGCTTGGTGACAGCCATCCTGACACACTTCTTACTATGAGTACTCTAGCAAAAATTTACTCACAGCAAGGAAAGCATGAGAGGGCAAAAGAACTAGGAGCTTTTGTGTTGGAGGCACAACAGCGTGTTCTGGGTTTGGACCATTCATGGACATTGTACACCATGAGTAATCTGGTAAAAACATACTCAGACCTTGGGAACCACAAACAGGCCAGAGACCTTGGAGTCTCACTCCTGGCCAAGCAAAAAAAACTGTTAGGATACAATCATTCAGATACACAACACACCATGCACAATTTAGCAAAAACATACTCAGCCATGGCAGAGTATCACAAAGTGGAACTTCATAGTATGCTGAAGAACCAAAAATGGATTTTGGATGACCATACCATAGTCAATGAAGTGTTATGCTCAGATCCGCAAGAGCATCAATGTGAAGAACAACTTAATCCTATTGTTCCAGACCGACAGAAACAGACTTCACCCAACACCAATCTAAGCATCCTGCATGCTCCAACTCATTTAATTCACATCCCTGTACCTAAACCACTTATCTTGACCCAAAAAGCTGGAATTGCAAATACCAATGTGGATCAGGTGGACCCTGAGGTGGATTAGCCATGACATACTCAGACAGAAAGGTAGTGGGGACTAGAAATATGCTTAAATATGATCCATCTGTATTTATATAGCTTGAATCTAAATAGTGCCTTTCACAGGCGGCATCACCTGTGGCTTATTTTAAAATAAGCCGTTGTGGCTTACAGGCGGCCATTGGCAGGCTACTTATATTTCCCATCCACACGGAATTCCGCGGCTATCAAGGTGGCAATTTTAGGTTCGGAACAAACCTGGTCCGGGTGAGCCGGACATCTTCCGTGGGTTCTCCCACTGCCTCAAAACTGGGTCTTTTCCCTTGGACTTTCTTGTGTCTTGTACTTAACATGTCTACCTTGATCCCCCAATTTTCCACACAAAAAAATAGACCCCTTCCACACCTTCCACATCACTCTGTTCAACCATCAATGTAGCCCAGCCCATTTTTCCGGAATTGTGCACATGAGGGATGCATAACCCAATCTGAAGGGTGTTTCTGTGCCCATCAGCCAAAACAATGCTCGAGGACTCTGCGGCTTTTCGAGTTGCTGCCAGTGAGGGTACGAGTTTTTGGGTTTGCCCGCCAGGCGAGTCTTTTGATCCATCTATCTTTATTCCGTTTTGATGCGTTACGCGCCTTCAGTTTGCCCAACTATTGTTGCCACAAAACCTTAAGTGTAAGTTCTCACCTTTTCCCATTTGAAGCACTACTGGCCTTGACTTCACAGGTTGAAACACTGCTTGCACTATGTACATTTTCTTGAGCTGGTTTGCATTTGAAGCTAACATTTCATTCTGTTCTGATAGACCCATGTCGCATTTTCAGTTTGCTTGACCACTGTAACCACGAAACCTTGAAGGTACATTTGCATTTGAAGCCCTACTGACTTGTATTTTGACTGTTTTCATAGCTGTTCCACTGAAATACATTCTTATTTGTCAAGCCAAAACTATGCTCCCTTGACCATAGTTAGCTTGCAGTTGTTGGCGATGTAAACAGTAATGAAACATGCTACAAAATTGGGAATGGCTAGCTACCCACAAAATACAAAAAGCAAGGGCACTATTCAGATTCAAGCTATATAAATACAGATAGGATCATATTTAAGCCTATTTCTGGTCCCTGCTACCTTTCTGTCTGAGTATAGTGTGGCTAATCCACCTCAGACTCCACCTGATCCACATTGGTATTTGTCATTCCAGCTATTCAGGTCAAGATAAATGGTGTATGCACTGGGATGCAAATTACATGGTCTAAAGCATGCAAGGTGTGTGGATGAGTGTTGGCTGAAGTCTGTTTCTGTTGGTCTGGAACAATAGGATCAAGTTGTTCTTTGCATTGATGCTCTTCCAGATCGGAGTATAACATCTCTTTATTGACTATGGTACAGTCATCTGAAATTTGTTTTTGGGCCTTCAGCATACTATGAATTTCCTTTTTGTGATACTCTGTCATGGCAGAGTATATTTGTGCTAAATTATGCATGGTGCGCTGTGTGTATGGATGATTGTATCCAAGCAGCTGTGTCTGTTTTGCTAGTGCCACAACTCCAAGGACTCTGGCCTGTTTGTAGTCCTCAAGGTCTGAATATGTTTTTGCCAGATTACTCATGAAGTAAAGTGTGTATGGATGGTCAATACCCAGAACACGTTGTTGTGCCTCCAACACAAAAGCCCCTAGTTCTTTTGCCCTCTTATGCTTTCCTTGATGTGAGTAAATTTCTGCTAGATTCCCCATAGTAAAAAGTGTGTGTGGATGGTTGTCACCCAGCAGTTGTTTCCGTTTCTCCAACACAATAGCAGTGAGGTTTTCAGCCTTTTGATACTCTCCCAGTTCACTGTATACATTGGCCAGATTACCCATGGTCAGCAAGGTATTTGGATGATCATCACCCAGAATCTGTTTCCACTTCTCCAGCACAAAAACATTCACTTCTTTAGCCTTTTGATGCTCTCTGAGATTCAAGTATGTATTGGCCAGATTTCCCTCAGTCCTCAAGGTAGCTGGATGGTTGTCACCCAGAATCTGTTTTTGTTTCTCCAGTATAAAAACATTCAGTTCTTGAGCCTGGTGATGCTCTCCAAGATGTGAGTATGTCCTGGCCAAATTACCCATAGTCCTCAAGGTATCTGGATGATCATCACCCAGAATCTGTATGTGTTTTTCCAGCACACACACATTCAGTTGTTTGGCCTTGTGATGCTCTCCGAGGTCTGAGTATGTCCTAGCCAGATTACACATAGTCCTCAAAGTATGTGGATGATCATCACTCAGAGTATGTTTTTGTTTCTCCAGCACAAAAACATCCAGTTCTTTAGCCTTGTGATAGTCTCCAAGTTCTGCATATATAGCAGCCAGATTACCAATAATCTGCAAGGAATCTGGATGATTGTCACCCAGAATCTGTTTTTGTTTCTCCACCACAAAAACCTCCAGTTCTTGAGCCTTGTGATGCTCTCCAAGATGTGAGTATGTGCTGGCCAGATTACCCATAGTCCGCAAGGTATCTGGATGATCGTCACCTAGAATCTGTTTTTGTTTCTCCAGCACAAAAACATTCAGTTCTTTAGCCTTCTGATGCTCTCCAAAGATCTGACCATGTGCTAGCCAGATTACCCATAGTCCTCAAGGTATCTGGGTGATTGTTGCCCAAAACCTGTTTTTGCTTCTCCAGCACAAGAACCTTCAGTGCCTTGGCGTTGTGATGCTCTCCAAGCTCTGTATATGTAGCAGCCAGACTACCCATAGTCTTCAAGGTATCTGGATGATTGTCACCCAGAATCTCTTTTTGTTTTTCCAGCACAGAAACTTCTAGATCTTTGGCCTTGTGATGCTCTCCAAGATATGAATATATAACAGCCAGACTGCCCATAGTATGCAATGTTTGTGGATCAGTGTCACCCAGAAGCTGTTTCTGTTTCTCCAGCGCCAAACTCTGGAGTTCTTTGGCTTTGAGATTGTCTCCTACTCCCACATATGTTCGCGCTAGTTTTATCATGGTGAAGAGGGTACTTCGATGGTTGATACCTAGCACTTGCTTCTGTTCCTCTAGCACTTCTTCCAGAACCCTCTTGCTTGTTTTGTACTTTCCAGCTCCCCAAAAAGATCAATCCATATTGAAATCGGAATGCCAAAGCTATTGTTCTCTGATATTGGGCAGCTATTTCAACATGTGGATATAATCTCTGACTGGCCAATTGAATATCATGCTCTGGGTGTTCTGAAATAGCCATGCCAAGTATGGCTCCTACTACAGAATTGCATGTGTCTGGATCATGGACTATTGTTCGACTCCAGGCATCTACTAATGGATGAATGGAAAAAGCCTTCCTCTCTGAATCAAAGCTAATCAATGAATAGGCTTGGATCTCATTTGTGATAGATGAAAACTTGAAATGGTCCCATTCACCAGATGTTTTTTGAAAATGAGAGAGAAATTCTAGTGTGGGTTGCAATTCTTCCTCAGATGGGCCATCACATTGGAGGTTGTACTTTGAGGCATAGCTGAAGATTTCTTCTGAAATTCCATTATAATGGAGGAATGAACAG
Source organism: Mycena sanguinolenta (assembly GCA_014462675.1). NCBI lineage: Eukaryota > Fungi > Basidiomycota > Agaricomycetes > Agaricales > Mycenaceae > Mycena > Mycena sanguinolenta. Next base: position 75,338 of record JACAZH010000047.1, on the reverse strand, counting down.
TGCTGTAAGAACATGGCAGCTGGTAGGCTGAGCTGGTCAAAGCTCATTTGCCATGTTGTGTACACTGTCCAGGCATAATGGTCATGAGACTGAGCAGGTTTTTCATCAAGAAGCTGTGCTTGATTTTTCATGTAGAGAGCCAGATAGCCCTCAAGATCTTGAGATTTTGCTATAAATGCGCCAGCTTGTACAATTGCAAGGGGTAGATAGTACAGTGCCTAAAATATGCTTCAACATCAAAATTGAGCAAGGTTACTTTTTATCTGACCTGTACAACTTCCAATGCAACTTGTGCAGAATTAGTTGTGACATGTTGTACAGCACTATTGAGTAACAGTGACACTGCATCTGTCTCTTCCATGTCTGATACAAGGGAATGTGACCCATAAACACGATGCCCTGGATTCCGAGAGGTGATAATGACATTCCCGTGAGTACACAGAGGAATAAAATCATTCAGATTGATCTTTGGATCATCTGCATTATCAAAGAAAAAGCCATTCTTCAACTTTGCTCCTGAGCCATAGTAAGCCATCTTGTTGAGATTTTCCAGAATGTTGGATAGCTATGTTCTTGAGACCCAATTCAATTGTTTCAATGGTGCTAGCATCAATGAAGAAGATGTTGGAAAAGCTGGATACCATACTCAATGAAAGACACTCTTCCTGTTTAGAACATAAACTCACAGAACTGAGGACTCATCAATGAATTTCAGAGCAATCTGTGTCTTCCCAGCACCACCAAGTCCATAGAGTATGTAAATCTTTTGGCTATCCTTGTTAGAGCTGAAAAAATGTTGCATTTTATCAAGGATGTCTCCTCTGCCCTGAAATATCCTTGATGGAGGAGGACATCGAATCGCAATTTGAGAAGCTTGAATGTTGCTGTCCAGTTGAAATGCCTGCTCCACAGCAAGTGTGGCATGCAAATTCATTACCCTCAACTGGAGTGTGCTGATATGCACATTGGGGCCCAGACCAGCTCCACCAGGACCACCGGTCCCATGCAGGTGCCCTTGTCCACCAGGACCACCTTGACCACCTACTCAAAAGTGATAATCATTGGCCAGAGGTTTTCCCTTTTTCACTTACCAGTGATGTTCAGTTGTTGTGGTTCCTCAGAAACGATGCAATCGCCAGGTTTGCCGCCATCACGTGGACGTCCCTGGCCAGGCTTGTCCTGGTCTATTCAAAATAAACAGTTTTTTCAGGAGCACATAGCTCAACTCCCACATATGCCATTCAGCTGTCGTGAATCATCTTGGGGAAGCATGATATTATCAGGTTATAGGGAAGATTGGTGGGGATTGAGATTTTAGGTCTTTGCAGAGGCATATAAATTGCTGGCAAAGTCTATTGAAGCAAGGACTGACCGAGGAACAGATAGGATGTATGTGAGGTAAGTGGGGAAGACAAAGAGCAAGCGCAACCACAAGGCCACTCCCTTCCTTTATGCGTCTTTTTTGCCGCCGAGGCTAAATACAGCAACATTTAAATATTTGACATCAACCGCGCCCATCTTCATTTATCAGTCGATAGTCCAATTGCGTTCCACAAAATATCCGATTTGCAAGGACAAGTAACAATACGTGAATGCACCCTTTGATGGCTCAGCGTGATACTGATCGTGCGGGGATTTTCATCGAATTCATTCCGTCAGGGAAGGCTACAACGTGGTGCGCGGCGATGCTCAACATACCACCCGAGCTCTCAATGCTGTACGTACGTACGTACGCGTGCTCTGCAGCTGTCTCGCCAGGCCGCGGCCTCACACTTCGTATACTACTCTGCGCGGTTTCTCACCCTTTCACCAAAGGCAGAGCGATAGTCCTGTTTTCGGTATGTGATTCTCCCGACCTTTGTTTATCTGCATCTCCTTTGGCGCGCTCACGACGAAAGAGTGTGTTTCGTCTTGGGGAGGAGCTACCAAGGGGCATGTAGGCGCCTGTGGAACCTATGCGCAGGTCTAGGTGTAGGGGCGAGTACGAGACGGGAAATATAGACGACTGGGAGGTAAAGATCGGTGCAATGTATGATGAGTACCATGTAGTGATGGGAGGGTCCGGTTCGGAAATCAGTCCAAACCTGAACCGAACCCGAACTTCTCATCGCCGCAGTTTCCTGGTTTTCTGCATAAAATTCAGCATCCTCGCCCTTTACAACGAATCCAAGCTTGTTTACACTCTATTCGCACCTCTGTACTCGCTCGGTGCCACGATCGCGAGACCAGCATTGTACGCGCTGGGCTCCACAGTATTCGCCGCGGCGGGGTGCGGGGATAAGATTGGGGCGCTGTTCGGCGCATTGAGTGTATGGGATGAACTTGGGATGTACATGTCTGTGTGTTGCGTTTCTCTTCTCGGCTCTTCATATTCAATTCAGATTCAGTACTGATATCTGTGTGCTTCCAGTATTCGCTGTACACAGCGACCGGGTCATGTTCTGGCTTTCTGCATTCTTCCTCTTGGTGACATTGATGTTACTTCTGCCTGACCTTCTAGTTCAGGACGGGGAGAGAGCCTCGCAGCCTGGTGCAGATGGCGAGGTTAATAATATTGGAGCATAGTTGACCACGCTGTAACTGCATTGAACAATGTTGCTAATGGATATGTCACGTGTCCGCGACGCGTTCAAAAGGGGCAAGAAATATTTGTTCGCATGTGTTGAATATCAGATTAGTGGCAGACATGGAGGCGAGACAAAGAAGCGCAGTTTTGAAATAAAACCAAGTGGGTACAGGTTTTGAATTCAGCCAGGTTTGCTGCTCACCTTCACAAAGGCGTGAAGTCGAAGAATGTCAACCGTGACTTTAAACTTGATATCGTTATTGTTGACCAGCCGCAGCGAGCGAGCACACGGAGACGCTCTGCAGCCACGGCGGCAGGTGAGAATTCACCCGGAAGACATAACACAAGAAAAGAGAAAAAATCAAAAAGGGGGTAGAATAGCAGTGCTCGTCACCGCCTCAACCATCGCAACCCGGCGTCAGGCATGCAGGCAACAGCAGAGTATATACAAGAAGAATGGGAGTGGGACTCGCCCACTCCCATCATCAGAGAACTGAGTCCCATCCTTTGCTGCTAAAGGATGGGACTCGGGCTGATGATGGGACTCAGGTGCTGTCCCGCCATCATGCGCTTGGCATATGTCAATCACCAGTGATCCGCCGCTCGTCACATTGTGATTTATGGCAGACATCAACAGGACAGTCAAATTTGAAACTGCCGCCCAAGTATACCTGCGAACCTATAGCATGAATGTCTGAACATAGTACAAATTGTTTCAAAGTGAATGAACCGTGGCCTTGCACATGAAGTGGGAGAACGAAATTGATATGGCTCAAGTCAATCAAACAAGGCCTGATTTCGTAACTTCAAAAGACCCAAAAGTACTCATGCTGCAGAAGTACAATTCTACCCCATAACTAGTAAATATAAATGAAAGCTGAATCTCACACTGACTTGAGTGGAAGTTACAGGGTGAGAAGTCGAATTCTGATCGCACCGAGGAAGTTGAATTCCTGTGGGCTGTCAGGTGTGCCACACCGTCGCATTTGGTGTTTATTCTGTCATACGGTCTTTACTACAAGTACGTGGCTGTTTCCTCTGCAACAATTCAAAAATTGTCGATACAGCTGGCGTGCTGGTGGCTCTCAGAAAACAACCACCCAACTTCGAATTCTGTGCAAGTGGTTTTGTTTCAGAATTTCAGACACAAAAAGGGCAAGGATAAGGGTTGAATCCCGTATATTTGACGTGAATAATAGTTAAATAAAGAATTTGAATTACCCAATTATTTACCAGGGAAGAGAGGTTGCATTCTCGGTGGGGATATATTTTCATGAACTCAATACGGCGCATTAATCGGCGTTGAAAACCGAATCTCAACTGACTTACCGAGTTCTCTTTTTCTTGGGCCTTGCAGTTGCGGCATCCACAAGACGAGTAGATGGAGTGTGTCGACGTTTCCCAGATACAATGTTGCGTCCACTCAATTCAAGATCGATGTTTTTCGGGGCCGTTGTGTCATGGGATCCGCCGTCGATAGCATCGAACATGGAGTCCTCAAAACCATCTCGGGACAGGGACGGTGTGGCGCGAGGGGGAGGAAGGCATGGTAACTCTTGGGAGGGTCTGAGACCAGTTGAACTAGACTAGGAAGGAGTCAGGGTTCAATACACTTGCATGGATCACAGGCCAATTACAGAGTGAATATTCAAAACCATAATTCCGTTCTCCTACATTATTGTGCATCACAGGATCGATGGGAGGTATTCCTATAGGAACGGCAGCCAAAGATTCATCAAATGCAACGACATTGAATTCAGACAGGTGCATCAAATCATCTGCAGAATATAATCCAAAATCGAAAATTGGGATCAATTCTGTGAGAAGTCACTTGTTTGATGCCCAGAATCAACAGTTGAGTAATACGTGCTTTCAGCGATTGGGACAAGCGTCATCGTGACAACACTGCCGGGACCTTCGTAGGAACCTAGCTGAAGGCTTGTACCTAGGCCGGGCTCGATGCCTTGAAACGTGGTAAGTATATTAGACATCAATCTTAGAATGAACTATTGCCAGCACCCGGAGTCATTGCAGATTAATCTGCATTGAGCACGTCGAGCATTACATATTGTGTCGAGATCGGCCAACATGCCTACGATTTCATAGTTCAGTTGGAGTCGAAATTTAATGCAAAAATATACAGGGAGACATACCTTCAGAGCTGGAATCTTGGGGAGGTCGCGTTGGGTTCAGGTTCGAACCGAACCTTGCCACCACTAATTGGGATATTCCCGTACCGCCTGACGGCGGTTTTGATGCGATATTCGAAGCGAGGGTCACACATCTGATGATTGATATGATTGCACAGATGTCTCGAGTCCCATTGATCAGTGCTCGAGTCCCATTCTTTTATCATCAATAATGGGAGTCGCGCACTGATGATGGGAGTGGTCGAGTCCCACTCCCATTCTTCTCGTCATCCCTCGCAACAGCACCTGGACATCAATCCGGGCTGCACACGCGGTGTCCACACGTCGACGCCTCCAGAAGTGCCGTCCGCTCTCTGTGCTTCGAGAGCGCTGGTCTACTCAGCCCGCCGCTCGTGCAACGAAGCAAAAACACGCCGGAGAATGGAAACAAAGGAAAAGGAAAGCAAAATCGACTGTATCAGGACCGTGTCACGATGATACTCGCTACAGTAATGTCGACGTCCGTCCTTGGAAGTGCCGCTAATCTTATTTGTGGGAGGACTAGTGGACGGGTGCGTTAGATGGACTCGATGGAGGCGAGAATGACGGAATCGGAGAATGGGGATGAACATAAGGGAACAGAGATGAAGACGAGAGAGGAGTTCGGTGAAGCCGCGAGACGGGAAAGCGGTACTCACAATCCAAGTAGCCAGTCCCTCGCGGGACGCGCCGATCTTGCCGTCTGGGACTACGAAACCGCTTCCATGGTGCCAGAAGACACGGCGAGGCCTACCCACAAAAAATCAAGTCGATCAGGGATTGCATCAGCATGGCGTGTAATGAGAAGACACCTGCAGCAAGACTCAAGCTAATCGAGGACGCCTTGATCTCGAGCTGAGATGGACGTGAAACCGGGAGGCGTTGCTCTGTGCGTGGATCGAATCAAAGCAGAGAAGGAAGAACAATTGGGATTGGGAAAGCGACGCCCAATACTTACAACCGGAGCCCGGGCACCTTGTTCTCTTAATAAATTCCATCCGCCAGATTCAAGAGTCCCGAATGCAAATGCCAAGTGACATCGGAGGAGCTGGAGTTGAACTGAGAGGATCCATCTAACCCTGGTCGGACAGCATCGGTTGGCCTCCTGGACGTCCCATGAATTCGACACCCAAGCACTCAGACTTGCTTGATTTTTGACCACGGCTTGAAGTTGGGCAGCAAATCAGCTATATCTTGCAGTCTTTCTCCAAAGATTGGGATGGTAGATATTCAATGACCCAGACTAGTATCGCTTCCAAATGTGAGGTATCAAGATTCAGATCCCTTCGGCGCCGGGCGCACAGAGTAGGAGATCAAAACAGTTCATAGAATTGCCAAAATGTCAGGAATTCTTCTGGCGAATGAGATTCAATGAGTTATAGGCCGGGCGAAGGAAGAGTTGAAGCAGACTCGACAAGAACGAGAAGAGCAAGGAAGAGAGGAGTGACGTCACGCCGTGACTACAGGCGCTCTCACTTCTCCCATCAACCACCGACTCTCCTGTATCTTCCTCAGTGGCACCTCGTGCACCAAGAGGCCGAAACCCACGCCATTTATCGACAAATGCCGCCCCGATTCATCCGATATCTTACTTCCGTTCTCGGTTTCTCGTTGCCCTCGATGGCGCGGCCCGATTTCTTGCGTTTCCAAGAATAGAAACCGACTCGACGACGCAGATTGCTCAACCCTCGGCATGGAGCGACACTCCCCGCGCCACGTTTGCCTCCCTGCCCTGGGTCTGTCCCTCTTGTGCTTCACGCTCCCCCGGTGGCTCTGCTTCCGATGACGCGTACACCCACGCCATCTCTATCAAGGGTGTCCGCCGTGCGCGGCTAGACGAGCTCGATGGCCTCCTCGTCGACTGGCACTCCGACTGGCAGCGGGCGACAGCTGATGCCACGACGACGCCGCCTCCGCCCCAAACAGTAGGCGCCAGGGCCGACGCAGCACAGACGACCGCCTCGCGTGCACCGACGGCTGAAGGAGGTTTCGCAGCCCTCCTCCAGCCTTCTCCCTGCCTCTGCATCCACGCTACCTCAATTTCGACTCGACGCTGCGCGCGCAAAGCAATGGCCGGCTCGCCCCCGCGCTAGCGGAGGCATCGCTTCTGCCACGTCACATACCACCTCGACGATGACACCAACGACTCATAGAGGGACACCAGCCCCGTTCCAGCGCCTCACACCCGCGTCTCCTCCTCTTCCCCGCATCCACATATATCTGACTCGGCGCATTTACTCGGACAGCCGGGAGGACGACGAAAGCCCAGGCCGCGACGGCTTCGCGTGCGACGGCAGCGGCGGCGTCCTGCGCGATACCGGCGCCGTTCTTCGCTTCACCTCCCGCCCTCCTCTCCGCCCTCCCCCGCCGCTCCACCCCAACCCGCGCGCATATGTAAGCATAGGAGCACGACGAAGCCGCAGGCCCCGATGGCCTCGCCTACGCCGCCCGTTGGGGGATCGCAGAACAGGTCGAGCACGAGCGGGGTGTCGAAGGGAGTGCAGGAGGGATGTGTGAGTGGGGAGCGCGAGTGGGGCGCGTATTGGCCTATCCGTGGTACGTTCCTTGCTTGCTCTTTCTCTCCCTCTCTGCATCCCTGCTGCTCCTTCACCGTTGGTCCCGCGCTGCCAGCACTTCCTCCCCTCTCGCTGCTCGCCTCCCGTTTCCTTTTCCCGTACATCGCTGCCCTCCTCCCTTCCCTCCCCTCCTTTCCCTGCTCGATGACAACGTGTGCTGACGTCCGATTCCCAGATACCCTCAGCCCAAGGAAGTCCGAAACGGAGCAAGAAATCGCACTCCAGCACGACCTCGTCCACACTCGCCTCGCCACCGGCTACCTGTACCTCCTTCGCCGTCGCCGTTTTTTTTTCCCTACTCGGCTCCATTCTCCTCGTCCCGAGCGGCGGTGGAGAGATCGGGATATCGGCGATCGAGCTGGCAGTCGACGACTTCCTCGGCCTTCTCACGCACGCTGCTCCTCGCGACGACGCGTTTGACGGCACGCTTGGTGCATTCAGATTTGGCTTCGTCCCTCCTCCCTCTGCCCCTGGGCTCGGCTTCGTCCCTCCGCATTTCGACCCCACCGACGTCGGCGTCCTTGCTCTCCCTCCCGCTCCGACTTCGACCTCGGCTACGGCTAAGGGGAGCGAGGAGACGACGAGGAGGCGACGGCGCGGGAGGGTGGGGAAGGAGAAGGGAAGTGTAGTGCGCAGGGAGGCGCTCCCGAGGCCGGGGCTGTTGCTTTCACGGCCCATCTCCAGCCCTCCCCTTCGACACGCCCTCCATCCCTCGTTCTCTTCAACACGCTCAGCAACGACGAGCGGAGGGAACGACGACGCGGAGGGCAGGAGAGGCGGAGGACGGATGTGGAGAAGTGGGGGAACCGAGGATGTAGAGGCTGAGACGGGTGGGGAGCGGAGGGATATTCATGATGGACAAAGGGAGCGTTTCCAAAGGGTGGAAGGACAGCGGAGGGATTTTAGGATGGATTTTGGGATGGATTTCCGCCTCACTTCGACGCATGACACGATACTACGATATTCAGTTTCCCACTTGACCAGCTGTACGGGCCTGTACTACACTATAATATCTCGACATGTGTATGCGTACAGTAATCTTGGATTTCGACGAGCTAGACTGTAGCCTCGAGCGGTATGTCGAGCGCAGAGTCGCAAGCCCTCACAATTATGCCATGAGGCAGAGTAGAGTACTGAGACAATTTGGCAAGGGAATGAGGATAATATTGCGTTGGGATCGACATACAGTGCTAGTGTGAAGCTACTACTACGTCGTAGACAAAGAATGCAATCGGGACGTCTTGGACAGCGAGAAAGCTGCATTCGGCCACAATTGGGGCCCAATTTGCTATCGTGGTGTAAAGCCCGATGATGACCTCTTCTCAAGATCATCTTCCCCAGACAGACCATCATCCCGTATTTTCCTCAAAGCCGTTCCGGAGAAGACAAGCAATCAAGGGAAGCACAGCCATGAGAATTGCTTTTTTGAGTACCGTGACTCGGCAGGCCACTGAAAACCAAGATCCAGAAGACAGCTCGGGCGTAGTCGTGGGAGACAGAGACACGGTACCACGCACTCCGTACTCTGAATGAATGAATCCAGCTTCTAAGATTGTGCATGCCGCGAATTCGCATGCCCCATATCTCCGGAAGATTCAATCAGCGAGAAGTCGACACCGCATGTTTGACTTTTTTGCAGGCTGAATGGAACCAGGCGACCGATGGTAGGAAGAATGTTCACAAACAGAACTTGTTCTGTATGTGCCTAGTTTGGGGGTTTCAAAGGGGAGTGCCAAGAATGTCCGCTTTTGGCTTATGTGAATCGGACGGCCCTGGACCGCTGCTGGCTCGCCCTTTTCCGGTGGTCTGGATCATGAGTTTGATGTAACCCAAATGCGACCCATCCTCGAGCTCACAAAATTCCATAGGCACACGAGGCTTCAAATTATTTGATGAACTTCAATGGTAAATTGTTCTGTTCAAGTTCTGTTTGTGCCACACTGCTTGCCAGCCTCTCCCCAAATCATTGCTGTACTTAGCCTGGACAGAGCATAACAAGGTGACTGTGCTTGCCTCGTCTTTGCCTCCCACACCCATCTCGCATCGTCCCAGGCATTCCTCGGTTCCTCCGGCCGCCACTGCTTTTGAAGGAACTTCAGCAGCGACTGATATTCATCTGTGAAGTCGATTTCTACCAATCTGCCCAATAGCTTGACAATATTGTGCTTTCCCCAAGATGATTCACGACAGCGGAATATCACTGATGGGAGATGAAATGTACTCTGCTGAAAAATCATCCATTTTGAGTAGGCGAGGATGATCCTGGCCAGGAATGTTCACACCATACTGGTGACTCTCGCTTTCCGTCACTGGTAAGTGAAAAAAAGAAATATGTTCCTCTGCCAGATGGTTATGGACTTTGAATAGGTGGCCAAGGTGGTCCTGGCAGTCAGGGACATGCACACAGTACTGGTGGGGTTGGGCAGGGTCCTATCCTGCATTTCAATAATGTACAACGGTTGACTGTGGCTACTAAACTGTCCGTAGAGCAGGCATTTCAGCTCGGCAACAACATTTGAGCTTCTCAAATTGCTATTCAATGTCCTCCATCCAGAATATTTCAGAAGAGATATTCTTCATAAAATGCGTCATTTTTTTCAGCTCTAACAAGGATAGCCAAAAGATTTATGTATTGCATGGACTTGGTGGTGCTGGGAAGACACAGATTGCTCTGCAATTCACCAAAGAGTCTTCATCTCAGTGAGCTTGGATTCATTGAGACAGCTTTCTTGACTGAATTTGTGATATGTAGTTCCTCAGACATCTTCATTGATGCCAATAGTATTGCAACAGCTGATGCAGGCCTCAAGCACATAGCTGTTATCAAGCATTCTGGGGAACTCTCAACGAGATGGCTTAATCTGGCTCAGAAGCAAAGTTGAAGAATGGCTTCTTGTCGTGGACAATGCAGATGATCCAAGGGGTACCCACAAAAGAAATTCTCGACACTGAGTCGAAAAACTGAATTAAGGCTCGCCAGGCTCTCCCTACCCTATCAGCCGAGGTCCCACGGTTACGTGGATTTCCTTAACAGGTAATTTTCTGCCCATCATCAACATTTTGAACCAAAATCACGCTCGGAACGGCAGAGCTTGAGGACAATAACTCAGCCACCAATGAATACATGTATTTTTCAAGCCTATCACATACACAATTGAAGTCTTCTATTAGGGAAAAAATTACGTAAAACAGTCGAATTTTTTTCCAACCCTTCCAAACACATTTTCAGGGTGATCCGCGACTTTTTTCCAAAAAGTGAAATAAGACAACCCGGGCCCACCCTACCCTATCACTCAGTGTCTCGGCTTTCTCCAGTGGGTACCCCTTGAGATGATCCAAGCATCACTCTGAACGATTTTATTCCCCAGTGCAATCATGGGAATATTGTCATCACTTCTCGAAACCCTGGGCTTCGTGTTTATGCTGGGTCAGATTCTGACATATTAGATATGGAGGAAGGAGATGCAGTGGAATTGTTACTTAGAGCGCTGCATTGGGGGCCACAATTGAAGCTGAAGAGGTTGTGGTGGCCATTGTCAAGATATGATGACACTCAAGACACATTCAATAGTGATATTGAATAATACTTTAGACATCGTACTATCTGCCCCTTGCAATTGTACAAGCTGGTGCATTCATAGCAAATTCTCAAGACCTGGCGGGATATCTTGCCCTTTTACACAAAGCACAAAACACAGCTCCTTTCTGAAAAACCACCTCAATCTCATGACCACTATGCCTGGACAGTGTACACAACATGGCAAATGAGCTTTGACCAGCTTAGTCTACCAGCTGCTATGTTCCTACAACACTGTTCATTTCTCCACCATAATGGAATTGCAGAAGAAATCTTCAGCTGTGCATCAAAATACAATGTCCAATGTGATGGCCCATCTGAAGAAGAATTACAAATGCAATAAAATTTCTCTGATATTTCCTTGGGCCAACTGGTGAATGGGATTCTTTGAAATTTTTGTTTGCTACAAATGAGATACAAGCCTACTTCTTGATTAGTCTTGATCCAAAGAAAAAGCATTTTTCCATTCATCCATTGGTACATGATTGGTGTCAAATGCAAGGTTGTGATCAAGAAAGATATGTGTCTGCAGTAGGCACCATGGCATGGCTATTTCAGAATACTCAGAGCAGGATGTTCAATTGGCCAGGATGAAATTATGTCCACAGATTGAATTTGCTCTACAACATGGTACAAAGATAGCCTTAGGTTTCAGGTTTCAATATAGGTTGATCTTTCAGGCAGCTGGAAAATCAAAACAAAGCAAGGAGCTTCTAGCAGAAGTGATGGAGAGATGGAAAGAGCTTCTGGGTGAGACCAATCCACACAGTCTGATGTCTATGAATAGTCTGGCTACCGCATACTGAAATCTTGGAGAGAGTCACAAGGCTAAAGAACTGCCGGTTTTGTGCTGGAAAAGCGAAAACAGATTCAGGGTTACAATCATCCAGATACCTTGTGTAAGGAATCAAATAACAAATGCTCATGAATCTCTATGCCTATCTTTTCCCCCACCATTTGTGTCATTTACTTGTATTACTTGGCGACTGCATGCGACTCGACTATAAATAGTAGTCACGCTAGTCATGTATCATCACATAATGACAAATCATGTTATCTTGCTTATAACCCTTCGCTCTCTCAGGAATCTACGTCCTCATCGAGTAACTCCAGGACTTGAGCACCAAGAACTGAGTGTAGATACTCTTATTTCCTCTATTCAAGTCTTTGTGGATAAAGATCCACTCATCTTCATGTTAGCCTTGTCTACCTTGAATTACAGGTAGTCTAACACCCGTCACTGTCCTTGAATTACAGTACAGTGGATATTCGGGGCAGAAGATTGTCAACAAGGGTCATTACCACATTGTTCTCTGTCTTGGAATTTGCTGGACTCTCAGTGCAGCTGTAGCACTCAGCGTGACTATCCAGAGCCTTACATAGTGGACTAACTGGGAAACAGTCAGTGTGCTGGCCAATTCCGAGTTATTGAACGAAGGCTTGACAATCAAATACCATTTACCTCGAGGTCGCTACTTGATAATCCATGCCCAAATATGCGAAGGATATGCTGAAGATATTTAAAATTTCTTCTGCATGCCTTTGGTTTCAAACATGGAGAAGGTATTCAAAAGACATTCTGAACTAAAGGATGTCTTTTGGATACCCTCTTCGTTCTTTGAGCCACAAACTTGCTCAAGTTATTGTACATACTTTCTGCATATCTTTTCGATGTTCTGGGCTTGAATATTTGGTTATGCTCCTTGTGTTAGTCGGTTGTACCGATATGAACTCAATACTCGCAAAATCTTCGAGATTGGTGGTGATCGTGAGTCAAGAAATTGATCCAGTCTTCATGGTTGGAGTTCTGCCCCAACTGATTGACAATTTTGCTCCAGTTGTTGGCTATACCAAATTCCAAGTGTCAATCAAATCAGATCAGAATCTGGTGGAGCGAAAGCATCGAGCAAGTTTCTCCACCTTCAAATCTAGCTACCCATCAGCTTGCAGTAGCCCCGCTGCGGCTCATACGAGAGCTCAGATCAAAGCTAAGGGCCCTGCTAAGAATAAACCCATACCTGCACAATGGAAGTCTACCACAATGTCCAACACTCCTACTATGACATCCATGCCTGGACCTTCGACCTCTAATCGCAAATGTCCTATCTCTCCATTAATTGAAGTGCCGGAGGAATTGCAACTGGCTGGAATGAGCGATTCAGAAGAGGAGGAGTTGAACACGCTCAAAATGGATGGATTAGTCTTAGCTTATGAAAAAGAAACAGATTACCTTACTTCGGTGAAACAGCTGGAATTGGAGCGAACGCAGGAGATGGTAATGGAGCTGGTGGGACATACAGAGGTTATCCCTACATAGCTCCTGGAGCTCCCTATGGCAACATGGTTCCGATGATTGAGCCTAAGTTTAAAGTTGATTCCTTGCCTACGTGGGATGGTGATTACAAAATGGCAATTGACTACTTCTGGGAAGTTTCGGAATTGGTGAACCTTCGAGGTTAGATGCCGGAGGCCTTGGGTTTCTGGCTGCCAACTAAACTTAAAAAAAGGATTCAGCGGTGCAATTATCATTCACTCATTTTCCTGTACCTTGTCAGGACAAAATCAAGAAGCATTACTTGATTTATTTCCAAGCTATTCAATTTCCGGGTAAACAATCACTCATGACTGAATACCAAATTCGATCAGCAGCAGATAGCTTAGAAAATTCAAGATATCCTCCTGCATATACCATAAACAACCGATGTTTTCTGACACAGTATCCACCGGTTGATACCTTGGCTATCTGGGGTGCTGATAATATGTGATATTTGAGGTATCTCACTGCATTGGGGGGTCCTGTAGTCAAAGGGTGTGACTACGTACATACTGTACTTTTTCATTCAATTCAGCAGTCACGTGTCACACAGACCTCTGTTGAACCTCCCGGTGGTCACACAGGACTTAAAATTGTGCAAAACTCTCAAACGGAAAAAGCGAAATTTTTTGGTTGGAATGTCAAAAATTTTCCAGTGTCACGCAAAAGTCTGCTAGCTACCAAAATGTCGAATTGCTAAAATGAGTCACACATCACACCTCATGTTGATTTGAACGAAAAAAGCACAGTAGTCACATCAACATACATCTACATGTGACTACGTACCTGTGACTAAGTCTCACTAGCTGTGACTACATGCGTAGTCACAGGGTGGTCACAGGTTAGCTTCAACTAATCACTGTTATAGTATTTAGGTCCCGAGCTGTTGAGTTATTGTTGCTTCTGATGTCGCCAACAACTTCTCTGTTCAGAGTGAACAGTCCACATTCGTGATGATCCGGTGTGATGTGACATGCTACCCGCCAATGTACAATAACACCCAATCATTGCATCTGTACAAAAAGAAAGTCATTTGAGAAGCACTGCTAAGGTAAATGGGTAAGAAAAAATCACAAGAGGTTGGATAAGGACTGTGACTATATGAGTAGGGAAGAGGTAGGCAGACATAGTCAGATCTAGTCACACCTTGACTACATGCTGTAACCCTAGCTCGTGTGCTTCACCTAAACACCAAACTGGAACAAGGTTTATGATACATCATTGGCAGCTCTATTTCCTGATCCTCTAGTAAAAAACACTCCGATTAGACCATAGATTAATCCCTCTTGAGGGATTTTCAATAAGCTCAAAAAACATTTTTTTTTGCATTGAGGCAAATTGAGACATCAGTGATATGATCAATCCATCAATGACGTGTGATGATGCAAGACCCTATCTCCTGCTCATGCACATCGTACCATTACTGGTCCCATATGTTCTCTGACTCTTCTGTGTCACTTGTATTGACAAAAACCAGGGGCTTCACACCTCCAACTAACCTCTATTGAGCACAAAGGGGTGGTAAATAATGATTTTTTATGACCTCAAACTGAGACATCAATGATGCCATCACTGATTGTTTGCCTTCCACGCCACGCTGTCCCGCCTCCTACGCTCCCGCCGCACTCTCAAGCTCCGAATCCATTGGGTACCCACTCACGTCGGCATCGTAGAGAATGAAGCAGTTGATGCGCATGCGAAGGAAGCTGCTCAGGGCGCGACCTCTCCCCTCATGACCCGTATCCCCACATTCGAACACCCCTCTCCCAATCAGCAAGCGGCAGTCATCGCGATGGGGTCCAGTGCCTTCGCCGAACAGTGGTACAAGGAATGGTCCGAGTCACCTCGCTACGCACGCGCGTCTCCGCATTTGACGACGCCACCTCCAAAGCGGTAGAACACCCGGGATCAGTAGGCCGCAATGCAGCATCCTCACCCAGCTCCGTACCAGCCACATTGGGCTCAATGCGTACCTTCACCACTTCAAACTCGCCCCCTCCCCGCTGTGCCAAACCTGCGCAGTCCCCGAATCTGTCCCCCACTTCCTCCTCACTTGCCCTGCATACCGCCTTGCTCGCCTCCGTCTCATGCTCCGGGTCAAGACCGCCCGCCTCTCTCTTCGCACCCTCATCTCCACTAAGGCCGAACCTGCCCCCGTCCTCGCCTTTGTGCGTGAGACCGGCCGCTTCGCCAACTATGACTTGTGAGACCCTCTACTCACTCATCTCTTTCTCCCCTTTCTTTTCTTTAGATTATTATCATGACTCTCTTACTATCCATAGTACATGCACATATATAATTACAATACCTCCCCACGGCATCTTTCCCATTCCCTTCCTGCGGACGCTCTCTACCCATAGTCATACGTTACGCCAGCCAGTACTTACATAGCCCACTTGTAAAGTGCGACATGGGTCCCAGGGGCTCACAGCACTATAATGGAACAATGAATGAATGAATGAATGAGATGTCCTGATTTTTATTTGGACACTGTTGTATTCTTCTTTTTCTCCCACGTCTCGCCAATTCCCGAGGATCCACCTGTTTGTTTTCGACGGAGCGCCCAGAGGCGCCCACCTGCACCCAGTTTGGGTTACTGTTCCGCTCTTCTAGTTGCCTCGAGGCGCACATGGCAGTGCAAGATTTCGGTGGTTTCCGCTGCACCATCATCCATGCCGTCAGCTTTCAGCCGCTCATGGCCCACTCAAAAGGGACGTCTGGCTAATTTCTCCCTCTCTTTCCCCCCATGATCTCCCTCACTATACCAATGACGATTATTCTTTCTCAAATGCAAGTCATCTGGCCGTGTCTTTTCTTCATGCAATCAAACCCTCCTTTGTAAGACCTCGTGGAGAATCGTCATCGTGCCAGTTCATTAAGCGCTCTCAATTCTGTTGCGAAGGAGTCTTTCGTCAAGTCACTCACGAAGCTGTCGCAACCCATTCAGGAGGATGCAAGACCATTAATGATATCTGGCATTTCACCTTTATCCTGTTTTGTTCTCGTTCCTCAACTTTTGGCCCTGTGTTCAAAACCGCTCAATCGTTCACCTGTGCTCATGCCTATTATTATTGCCTTCAATTACGAATCCATTTGATGTTCACAGCGCCGCTATCTCAGAGTGTTTCTTCACTAGAATCCCAATGCTCTCAAGCATCCTCAAACTCAATGAACCACTCCGAATCGAGTTGCCCTTCATTTTTATTCTTTGCAAACTTGCTCACGTGGATCCTCAGCAAGGCTATGGTATGTCTCACAATGCAGGAACGTGACCGGATACTTGCACTGCCGGGGCACCAAGCCCTCAATCTTTCACTACAACATGGGGTAAAACTAAGATATCATGCGCTATTTAAACTCAGCCAACTGTTTCAGGTTCAACTGGGATAGTAGACTGCAATCTTTGAGGGTCATTATGCTGAATTTCATTTCGCCTGCTGCCGTGCTGGACAGTTCTCTCATTCTTTCGGCACGGGTATCTATATTTTTTTCTTTCTACATCCTTCAGCATGGTGTTCGGGTTGTCGCAAATCTATTTCAACGATCCCTGGGGCGCTGTAGCTTCATAGAAATGCGACAGAACTCAAACGTTTAAACAGCACGCCTGAAAAAATTACCATTGCCGCATTTCCCTGTTTGTAGCTTCACTCTGTGTCCCTGACGTTTGACTGACATGATGAAAGCAGATAACTCGCTTCCATCAGCTACTCACCGTACAAGAGTCGTTCGACCCATGTAATAATTACAAGCTCTTTTACTTTCTCACTGATGCTCAGGTTCGCGGGCCAGGTCTTGGTGGGTTGCATCATCTCACTATCAGGGTTGAATTAATTTGGTTTATGTCCAGTGTCGTATCATACACAATTAGTTTTCCATCTTCGTCACGGTTCGGCATCCAAATAAGTTTCGTTTAACCCAACACCGCTGGCCGAAGTATCTCGCGCAACGTACGCTCATTCTTTTGATCATGCAAACAGGACCGACTAAGGCATCTTTCCCGATAGATTTTGACGATCCAAACTTGAGGCTTTCATGATTGCATTGTGATCAGTGCGTGCAGAGACGATTATCTTCGGTCGCTGCCGCAAATACTTTCCATTCACTGTTTACAAGTTCCGTAATAACAGTAGTACATCGAACTAGATAAAATTTGCTGCAGGCACGAACACTTTCAATGCCCACTATTTACTGTTGTTGCTGGAGCGAAGCGAAGGCATGTCTTGTTTCTTAATAAGGCTTGATCCTAGAAATTTGATTTTTTCAAATACAACAATTTATTTTATTCTTGACTAATGGTACAGGTAAGGAAGAAGTTAAACTGAGCAGAAGAGCTTAGAATCATTGTAGATTGACCATGGAATTTTGTTTGAGCAAAATCGGTCAAACTGGCCCAACGTCGAACTGACATCGGGAGGATTATTTGGATCAGATATCAATTGGTTACCGGGCACACATAGCCTATTTCGATGTCCACCCAAAGTAGCAGATCAGCCGTGGTGTAGTCAAGTGCGCTTCCGATCTGAAAGGAAGAAAGGCTGTACTACCGCGTGATGCTCATACACTATTTGGCTCGGGCGAAGCTCCAGTCGCCAGCTTTACAACATTACACATGTCTGTCCGAGTCAACAATCTCCACATCATTAGTTGTCGCGATCCGCTTCGATGACTTCATGGTCTTCTCATTACTGAATCACCTCGGCGTGCTCCACGTCCCTTGCCGTGAAAGGCACATCCATCAGTTCCCTTGGGGATACAAGAGCGCGGTCGGCCCACCACTTCGGTTGAAGAAGCTGAACTCGACACTGCTGTAGGTATATGTTGAAACCAAGGACGACAATTCCAGATTAGCAGTGAACCCGTTGCAAACGCACGGGAAATTTATTATACAGTACGGCGTAGTTATACAGCCCTCGGAAACTAATTAAACCAAATCAAACTATATTTATCAACAGCAAGGGAAAGCGTTACGGAACAGAATAAATGCGCACGGTACCTATGGCCTGAATCTAAGCAACTAACACATCCAAGATAGCGAACGGTGAACTCGAATTCCAACCGTATACATATGGTTGGGTCCTAAATAAAGAGGGACGCGGATTCAGAGCTCTGATTGCGGAGTTTCAGAAGGTTTCGTACAAATGGACAGACAGACAGAAGTTATTTTATAAATAGTGCGAAGCTCGCGACATGGGAATTCTTGGCTATTCCTACCACTGGCATGAGAAATACTCAATCAGATGACTTAAACCAAAGTCGTGGGGTGCGAACCGCTCCCACCGCACCCTTGTATATCTCGTGCACGTCGTTGCACTGCCTCAGCACGACATTTGAGACCCACGTCCTGCTCTCATGGCTGCCTCTGGAGTCGACGATGAGACATTCCAGGCCCTCTGGGATGATGCCTTCGAAGTATACAAAGACCGAACTGGGATTGATCTGCGGCATGAAGACAGTGACTTCGCCCTCCATCTGCAAGGCTGCACCTCTGCCACATCTGTTCTGGAAACTTTACAGAAGATTGCATCAGATTTTGTGGGATACCGCGAAGGAACTTCAAAATGGAGGAAATTCAATCGAAAGCTCAAACCAGTGCTTACGGTTATTGTCACGTTTATCGATGTGGCAGCTGATGGCGCAATATCTGTGGTGGGTCTGCCTCATGGGGATCAACCCAAACTTTGTTTGAGGCCCATATTTTTGCAGTCCGTGCCAGGTGGTGCTGTTTTTGTTGCCATCGGATTGCTGTTGAAGGTGAGGACTGCATGATGTGGAGGTAGTAATTGCTGTTGAGTTGTGTAACAGGCAACACAAGGAGTCAGCGACAAATTTGATGCCCTCATTGACCTCTTGGAAAGCCTGGAACTGTTCTTCAGGCAGCTGAGCATACGCTCTGAAGTTCCTCTCAGCAAGGAGTCCAAACATATAGTGGTTGAAATTTTGGTTGAGATGCTCAAGGCACTTGCTCTTGCTACACAGATGATGAAGCAAAACCGGATAAGTGGGTGAATTCCATCATTTGTAATGTTTAGCTCATTTTTAACTGTAGAAAATTTTGTTCGAGAACTTGTCAAAGGCGATGATATGAAAGCCATTCTAGATCGGCTCCAGAAGCTTACTACAATTGAATCAAGGATGACAGCAGCAGAGATACTTGGGATGGTTAATCAAGGTAAGGTTCTTATCATATCAATGAATCAACTCAAACCAAATGGCTTTCAGCTGGTAGTGTACTAGGCGAGCTGAACCACCAGAACCAGGACATCCTAGCACACTTATCCGTGCTCTCGGCCGAGATGAAGAGCAGCAACATTAAAGACTCTCAAATGACTATTCAATGTCCTGCTCCATCAAGAATATTCCAAGGCAGAAAAGATATCCTTCATAAAATGCATCATTTTTTCAGCTCCAACAAGAATAGCCAGAAGATTTATATATTACATGGACTTGGTGGTGCTGGGAAGACACAGATTGCTCTGAAATTTATTGACAGGTACTCATCTCTGTGAGTTTAGGTTCTAAACAGAAAGAGTGTCTTTGATTGAGTTTGATATCTAGTTTTTCCAACATATTCTTCATTGATGCTAGCACCATTGCAACAATTGAGTTGGGTCTCAAGAACATAGCTATCCAACATTCTGGAAAGTCTCAACAAGATGGCTTACTATGGCTCAGGAGCAAAGTTGAAGAATGGCTTCTTTTCTTGGATAATGCAGATGATCCAAAGATCAATCTGGATGATTTTATTCCTCAATGCACTCATGGAAATGTCATTATCACCTCTCGGAATCCAGGGCATCGTGTTTATGGGTCACATTCTCCAGTATCGGACATGGAAGAGCAAGATGCAGTGTCATTGTTGCTCAAGAGTGCTGCACAGGATCCTACAATTAGTTCTGAACAAGTTGGGGTGGAAATTGTGAAGGTGAGATAAAAGGTGAACTCATTCAATTTTGATGTTGAAGAACATCTTAGGCATTGCACTATCTCCCTCTTGCCATTGTTCAGGCTGGTGCATTTATAGCAAAATCTCAGGATCTTGATGGATATCTGACTCTCTATGAAAAGCATCAAGCACAGCTCCTTAGTGAAAGACCTTCTCAGTCTCACAACCAATATGAATGGACAGTGTATACAACATGGCAAATGAGCTTTGACCAGCTCAGCCCTCCAGCTGCCATGTTCTTACAGCACTGTTCATTCCTCCATTTTAATGGAATTTCGGAAGAGATCTTCAGCCATGCATCCAAGTATAAGTTTCAATCTGCTGGTCCATCTAGAGAAGAACTACAAAGTGCTTTGGAATTTCTCTCACATTTTCAGGGGGCAAACTGGTGAATGGGACTCTTTGAAATTTTTGCTTGCTACCAATGAGATCCAAGCCTATTCGTTGATCAACTTTGATTCAAATAGGAGGCTTTTCTCTGTCCATCCATTGGTCCATGCATGGAATGGTGCAACAGTATGTGATTCTGAGCGACATAAGTCTACAATAGGTTCAATACTTGGTATGGCTATTTCAAAATACCCGGAGCAAGATATTCAATTGGTTAGTGTGGGATTATATCCACATGTTGAATGGGCTGTACAACATGATGCAAAGGTAGCTCTGGAGTTCAAGTTTCAATATGGATTGATCTTTTGGGGAGCTGGAAAATACCAAGCAAGCAAGGAGCTTCTGGAAGAGGTGCTTGAGAAGCAGAAACAGCTTCTTGGCATTAACCATGCAAACTCTCTCCTGACCATGGTAAGACTAGCACGAACATATTGGGCACTAGGGGACCATTCTCAAGCTCAAGAACTCCTGATTTTTGGACTAGAGAGACAGAAGCAACTCTTGGGTGGCAATCATTTAGACACACTGAATACTGTGTGTGGTTTGGCTAATATATATTCAAACCAAGGAGAGTATCAAAAAGCTAAAGAATTAGAGGTTGTTGTTCTGGAGAAGAAGAAAAAGATTCTGGGTGACAATCATCCAGATACCTTGAATACTATGGGTAATCTGGCAGTAACATATAAAGATCTGGGGAGAATATCAAAAAAGCTGAAGCCCTGGAAGTTTTTGTGCTTGAAGAACGCAAAAACAGATTTTAGGAAACAAGCATCCACAGACCTTACGTACTATGGGTAATCTGGCTGTTACATATAACCATCTGGGAGAATATCAAAAGGCTGAAGAACTGGAGGTTGTTGTCCTTGAGCAACGAAAAACAGATTCTTGGGGACAATCATCCAGATACCTTGAGGACCATGGCTAATCTGGCTGCCACATATTCACATCGTGGAGCATATCAAAAGGCCAAAGAACTCAATGTTGCTGTTTTGGAGCAACAGAAACACCTGCTGAGTGACAACCACCCAGACACCCTGCTTACTATGAGTAACTTGGCTGAAGCGTATCTAAATTCCGGAGAGCATCAAAAGGCTAAAGAACTCAATATTATTGTGCTGGAGAAACGGGAAAAGATTCTGGGTGATAATCATCCCAAGACCTTGCTGACTATGAGTGATCTGGCTGAAAGCATACTTAAATCTCGGAGAGCATCAAAAGGCTAAAAGAACTCAACATTATTGTGCTAGAGAAACGCAAAAAGATTCTGGGTGATAATCATCCCCACACCTTGCTGACTATGAGCAACCTAGCCACAGTATACACAAGCCTGCAAGACTACCAACAGGCCAGAGATCTTGAAGTGGTGGTGCTAGCCAAACAGAAACAGCTGCTTGGATACACTCATCCACGGACACAACACACCATGCACAATTTAGCACAAATATACTCAGCTATGGTACAGCATGGCAAGGTGAAACTCAACCATATGCTAGAGAAACAAAAGCAGGTGTTGGATGGCCATACCATAATCAATCAGGAAGAATTATTTGCAGACACAGGACAATGCCAGAGTATTGCCTTGAATCAACAGAAACAGTTTCTAGGCAACACCTTTCCAAACCACTTGGATGCTAATGGTGGTGTAGGTATCAGTCAATCAATCCAACTCAACAGCATCCCAGTACCTGAACCTTTCGTGTTGCCCCTGATAACCAAAATGTCAAATACTAATGTGGATCAGATGGAACCTGAAGTGGATTAGATACAGCATACTCTGGCAATGATTGAAAATATTCTTGAGTAACACTAAATAGTGCCTTTGTATTTCTTTTGTCGCCCAATTTCATTAGTCTGCTACTTCTCATTGTGTGCTGCAATAAATTGAGCTAACTCTGACCAAATTCTCTTACCCAGCTCTTTGTCCATGTCCTCCTCAGATTCACCATCTTCACCATCTTTCTCTTTAGATTCTACCACTTTTTCTCTTTATTCTCTCCTGGAGTTTCTCTGGCTTTCTTGGCAGTAGCAGCAGGCTTTTCTGGTCCAGAAATTTGAACCAATCTGGCAACTTCTGAGTGCTTTGCAGCTAGATCACGGAGAAATATGTATTGGAGATGTGAGAGGGCATGGAAGGGTTTCCTGGAGCAAGTTTCCATTGTCCAAAGCATGCATGTTGATAAAATAGATTTCGGTTTCTCGGTGTTGAATTGCTGCTTGATTTAATCCAGTTGCTCAACACTCCTGTATGATTACTTCTGCATCAGCCACAACTTTACATTTACATCCAAAGCAATCATGTTGGGCATTTAAGCAAAATAGAATGCTCTAATTGCAAAATGAGATTAGTACAAGGCCATGCAACTCTTAGCAGAATTAACAACTGTACCTTGAGTTCAACTAAATGTGTTCCCAATACAAGAGAAAGAACAGGCATACCCATGCGTTCATCATGTGTTGCTGAAACTATGAACTGATGAATGATAACCACACCGGTTCCATGCTGAATTGAGGTGGTCACTGGCATGAGAATATTCCAGATACAGCCAGCTAAAACCTCTTGACATTGTTCAGGTACAATTCAGGAATTTATGTAACATTCCATACCTTGCATTTGAAGAATACCCCAGATAGTTTGTGGCAGGTGTCTTCTGCCCACAACACCACATATTTACAAGTGGTCTAGGTAGTTTCAGTCCCAGTATCAAGCTCCAGAGCGCAGATTGGGTCAAGAATAATATGCTAGGATGTAGTTGTAGCTGTTTGCTTTGAATCTGGTTCGATTGAGCCTTGAAAAAAAAAAAAGTGAGTTCAGTAGGTAATTACTGACTGAAAACTGACCTGGTTTCAGTTCAGACTTGTCTGTCCAAAATGATCTGTGGGCCTGCCTGGACATATTGGTTAGACTCCAGGTCTTTCCACCAACCACCACTGGCCTGGTGCTTAAATCGCTCCATGTCAGCCAGTGTAACACCAATGTCACGACTTGGGGCCCGGTGATTTGATAATATACTGCATAGTCGGAACACGCCATTCCAGCCCTCAAAACCTTCTGTGGCAAAGAGAATAGCAGGCCCAAATCGACGCACATCATCTGGAAGATGGGACAGCACATGCAACTTGTATTTGGTTGAAATCCGTGCAGGATCAATGAGCCCCCAGATATCCAAAAACATTGTCAATATAAACTTGAAAATTGCTCTGTTACAAGTGGATGAGTTTAGCTGGAAAGATTAGCCTGTGCTTACAAGATATAGCTCAAGGTTTCGAATTTCAGGATACTATAACATGGTACTGAGCCTGCCTGCAGCCTTCCAAAGCTCAAAGCCATTGTTGCTACAAAGATCATTATAAAGATGGAAGATGCCAAGTTGCTGGAGGATTTTGAAATGCTTCCCAATCAAGGCATTCTTGTATTTCACAATGTATCACCCATGTACAGCTGAAATATTGAGGTTGCTTGTCAAGGATGATTGCAGTCTCACTGCAAAGGTGTCTGCTTTCAACTTGTCCTATGGCTTGTTTCATGCCAAATATATTTGTCATCACCAAGGAGAATGGTGTAAAGGATTTCGCAAGGGCTGCATTGATGGGGATCAAGACCTCTCACCCTTAGAAGGACATTATAGTGATTGCCTGGACACAGTTGATGTACTGTAGGATGGCTTCAGTTTAAACCACCACATTGCCAATGTGAGAGGTGGTTTAAACTGGTTTAAACCACAACTGTGGTGAGTGGAGATAAGGATGGTTTAGACTAGTTTAAACCAGTTGATGGTTGTCACCGCAGAGCCAATTCCAGGTTCTGGGATAATGAGGGCGACTGAAGCATGAACAGTTTTAAATGAATAGGTGTGGAGATTAGACTAGAATAGCATACTGTACTGTACATCCGTGTATGTAGGCAACGGTAACGGAGGGGTTGGTTGCGTTGCCCAAACCCAGCCCCGTCACGGTAACGGTCAGGTCTGTTGCCCTGAAGAAGACCATTATAAAATAAATAAATAAATATATTTCCTTTAGAATCATGGTTAAAAGCTCACGAGTAATGATGAATTATGTTAGAAAGCATGCAATCCAGATTTCTAAGTCAGTTCGGTAGCCCATGGGCTGTATCGTATTGCACATGGTCTGGTGTAAATCTCAGTGCATGGCTGCCCAAACAAGCAACAGTCACGGTGAGACGGTGCAACAGATAAAGCGGTTGTCCTCTGGCAATTTTGCGATTTCTAGGCCAGAATGCAATCTACCTAGGCTCGTAAGAAAGCATCTAGTTGCTACTACAAGCTAGTGCACTAGACCTCTGTTCGGTGATACAAAGAGAGCTAGAGTCTACTCCAACTGCTAGCTATAGTACTTGGAACTACGCAAGTGGGACGTGCTTGCCTAGGCCATGTACATTGAACATCTGGAGATATAATGAGAAGCCCGATCCATTCATAGAACGATAACCTTGACAAATATCCAACTGGAGATCCAAAGGACTGGCGAGTCATAGGACATAGTCCTAGGTGGCTGTTCCTAACTAGAAGACAAAGAGATCAGCAGTGCCTAGGCGGAGATTGATGGACGTATGACAGTGATTGATCCTGTCATAGAAGTAGACATGTGACAGTCAAGCGCGAGCGCGGCTGTGCAAACTAGGACAAACATTGAAGGACAGTTATGGGCTGTCATGGAGCTGAAGAGTCGGAGGTCTTGGCAGTCGGGATCTGCAAGTCCAGACTGTCAGCAGACATGCATGAATCAGCAGAAAGCTATTTTAAGACAGGATTCAACTCCTGTCGAGGAGACACGTAATTGTGGGTGCAGACGGCGGCATCTGTGATTATCAATATACCCCAAATCGGACCTAGGAGGTCATCCTGGATGTCATTCTCGGCCAAGGACACTTGCGAATGGACATGGCAGCCGTTTCATTGGTTGTCTATATTTATTATTGACTCATTCTTTGTTATCTTATCTTTCCTCGCTCATGTGTATAAAAGCCCAGTAGTGTATCCACGACGCCAGATTGATCCCACCTGGAACTGGTGGTTCTCTCAGACTATATGTGGAGATTTTGATTATGTCGAAACTCTGCATGTATTAGTCTTTAGATTGGAATCTGGATTGTTTGACTCTGGATATAGAGTGTGAGCGTCTGAGAGACCGCAGTTGTTGGTCCGAGGGACCTTCACTTATAAAATAAGGGTGTTCTCTTTGAGAAGTGCTATGACTGGTCGACGGACTGTCCTTCGCCTCGGCTGGTGCAGCTACACTATGTCGTTGTGTTGAAACGTTGTTGAAGAAGTGTAGTGGTTCTTGAACCTTACAAGCGGAAGTAGAACAAGGTTGATTCAGCCTAGGAAATTGAATAGGGTGTTCTCCTCTGTCTTGGGAGTCACAACCTGTCAGGCACTTCGCCTTCACCCTGACTAGGTGTCGTAGCGTGTTGGGTCGATGTCTGAATGCTTGCTTGGTGCGAGACTAGAGCCTTATCAGAAGAAGATGAACCAGGTTTTCCTACCACCTAGGTCTGACTGCACCTTGTCAGGCACCTTGCCTTCACCCCGATTTGAAGCTGTTGCTCGTCGTAGTGTGTTGGACTGATGTCTGGACGTGTGTAGTGGCTGGGTGCCCGAATCAATGTAGATGAAATGTTCCTAGTGCTTGGAAGCCTAGGTCGACAGTTAATCACTGTTTGAGCCTTTGTGTGTGCTCAACGTTAGCCTCAATAGTCTCATGGACTACCAGAGCGAGGATTTTCACGAGTTGCCAATACCTCTGCCCTAGAGCCTTAGGTCTAATCAACCTAAACCTCCTTGTATCCCCTGGTGTGCGCTGCCTAGCAAGCTTCTGCCGCCTGGTTAAACCTTAGTTACTCATTCATCCAAGGTCTCCTAGGAGCCTTCGCTTCGAGTATTTGCACCTGAACTATTGAATTGTTGAATGGAAAAGATGATCTTTGGAACTAGTAAAGAGAGAGATTGTGTGTTGTTCTAGTGATCCAAATCTGCTGGTCGCATACTACGGCCTGGACCCGAACTCACAAAGTGACGCACTTAATCTTTGGGAGAAGTAGTAGTTGTTGGTGTAGTTGGGTTGTTGTTGGTGTGGCTGTCGCCCATCACAATATTCCATGCTATTTCCAGCATAGTCAAGTGCACCGTTTCAACGGTAACAGGAGGTCTGGTTGTGTTGCCGAAAACTGTTTAGGGTGTCACGGTGTGAAGGTCAGTTGCCTACATACATGGACGTACAGTATATGAAAGTAAAGATGGTTCAAATACTATAATCGATAGGAGTGATCAAGGTACTATGTCAATGCTAAGCAATTAGGGTAAATGAATAGTAAATACAGGGGGTATAAGCATACAGGAGAATGATTGGCAACCTGATCATGAGACAAAATAAGGAGTGTGTCCAAGTCAGGGACTCATGGGAAACAATCATTAAAGAAAAAGGAAATTGTGATCGGGTTATTGGGTTGGGTTCTAGATTTCATGACATTACCCCCCTATAGGATAGAACCTGTCTCAGGTTTCACCTGGGGCATTTCTTCTTCCCTTTATAGGTCCTCTCCTGAGATTACCTATTTGGTGCTGTCACAAGTTTCCTGCAGAGTGGTTAGATATTTCTTGTAGAAATCATCAAGGCACTCAGTGGATTCTCCCAGATGCTTGAGCAGTTCCCAGGTGTTATCTTTGCCATATCCTGCCCATCAAATGGGATATTGAAGGTGTTTTCATTGTTTATTAACCCAGATCTTCAGGACCTCTGCCACCTCATAAAGATTCACTCTATCCACCACATCTGGCAGAGAAGGATCATTATAGCGTTGGTGATCCACAAAAGGAGGGACCCAGGGTCAGAGGAAAACAGTGTTAAATACAGGATGAACCTTTTTACGTTGTTGGTAGCTTTAGTTCATATGAGCTGGTGCCAACTTTTTGTACAATGGTGAAAGGCCCATATCGGCAATCCTTGAACTTCTTTGTAGGTTGGTGGGTTACCAGGTTGGCACCAGAAAGATACACCTTATCTCTGAGTTCATAATCGGGATCCTCTTGTATCTTTGCATCATAGAACTGTTTCATGGTTTCCTGTGCTGCTGGCATGGCAGCAGCAGTTTCTTCCCATACTTTGGACATTGAATTTGTGAAGTTTGCTGCCTTCTCTGTGGGAACCTTAAGTTGGGGTTCTATGCCTGTTTTAGGATAGTACCTCAACATGAGGAACAAAGGACTGTAACTTGTAGTCCAGCTGATTTTATCGTTGTGGTTGAATTCTGCCAATGTCAACCAATCCGCCCAATCATCTTGGAGGAAATTGGTAAAGACCCAAAGATCTTGTCTGATGTCCTGGTTAACCCATTCGGTTTGTCCATCTGTCTGCAGGTGGTAGGCAGTGGAAGCATTGGATTTGATCCCCAGTAGTTTCAGAAGGTCTGGCATGAAATGTCCAACAAATTGGGTTCCTCAATTGCTGATAACCACTTCTGGCAACCCAAAGTCTTTCTACACAGGGTCATGGTATATTCGAGCCATTCCCTCTTCTCCCAAGTTCTCTGTACATGTATTCCTTTGCTTAATCAGTCCACTACCACTGTGATGGAATTGTATCCCCAACTGTTCAACAATTTGGTGATGAGGTCTACCAACACATATTGCCACACTTGTTCATAAACTGCATCCAGGTGTGAAGGTCCTCTAGGTTTAGCCGGAAATCACTTGGTCCTTTTCACAATTTGAGCACACTGCCACATATTGTTTAATGTCTTGCAGCAAGGTAGGCCAGTAATAGTTCCAAGTTATAAGTTCAGCAGTGTGGAATTGTCCTGGGTGTCCTGAAATATAATCATCATGGTGTGCCCATAGAATCTGATGTCGCAGTTTTCCCATTGAAGGGATGTATACAGCCCTGTACCAGAATATAAACCCGGGCTTGTGTTCTTCCCATCCTTCGGCCTTTTAGGGCCTTCCATACCACCTCTCTCCAGTTGTCTTTTTCTTTCTGAATATTCTCCATGAATTGGTCCCCAGTGTTGTCATTCAACACTGCTGGCATAGCTTTCAAAAATTTCTCTCCATCCATCTTCCTAAAAAATTGTGCAGGCAGTAGGGTTAGGTTCACATTATCTTCTGCCCCCTGTTCATGACTGCTTTGCCTCGAAAGTGCATCGGTCTTGGCATGTTGTTTCCCTGGTTTGTGAACCAGGGTGAAGTTATATTTGCAGAGTTCCAACGAGCTTGGTGATGATTCAGTTTATTGGTTGTAGTGAAGTACTCCAGATTTTTATGATTGGTCCAGATTTCAAATTTTTTTCTGACTTCCCTGTAGATAGTGTTGTCATTTACATAGAGCTCGCACTATGGCCAGCATCTCCTTGTCGTGGATATCGTAATTGTGTTCCATGTCATTGAGGCCTTTTTGACATGAACGTGATGGGCACCCATACACCATCTTGACACTGAGACAGGCATGCTCCAGTAGTGTAATCTGACGAGTCGGCTTCCACCCTCCATTCCCTGCCATCTGTTGGGAAATGTAGGACTGGTTTTGAGGTAACCATGAGTATTAAGTTTTCAAATGCCTTCTGTTCAGGTTCTCCCCAGCGCCATTTGTAGTCTTTGCAAGTTAACCAAGTCAACAGCTTGGCATAGCCCCCAAGTCCTTTAATGAACCACCGATGGAAGTTGAAGAAGCCAAGGAAGCTCTGAGCATCCTTCACAGTTTTCGGCACCACCCATTGCCGGACCCCTTCCACCTTAATAGGGTCCATTCATATTTTACCGTCCCTCACAATGATGCCCAGGTATTCCACCTCTTGCTTTTTGAATTCATGTTTCTCAGGTTTCAGAAATAGGGCATGTTCTTTCAGAATTTGCAGAACCTCTTTAACTGTCCGCCAATGTTCTTCCAAATCACTCAAATAAATGAGGATGGTGTCCAAGTAAACAATAACCTGTTTTTCTGCAATAAGGTCAGTGAAAATGTTGTTCATCATTGATTGAAAGGTGGCAAAATTGGTGAGTCTGAAGAACATTACCAAGGGCTCCCACAGTCCTCGGTTAGTTACAAAGGCTGCCTTCTCCTCATCCCCCTCCTTAATTTGGATATTGTTGTAGCCCCAGTGAACATCTAGTTTTGTGAACGAGGTTGCTTTCTGGAGCAGATGCATGATCTCCGAAATCAAGGGCAACAGATATTGATTTGTTATAGTGAGGGAATTTAATTTCCGATAGTCTTGAACTGGCTTTAATTTTCTGTCTTTTTTTAAAAAAAGAAGAGGGATGCCCATGGCGATTTGGAAGGTCATATCCTTCTGGTTTCCACGTGCTCCTTGATGAACGCTGAAACGCTTGCTCTGCGTCTAGAGTGGAATATATATGTGAAATGAGGTATTTGCGAAAGGTCTTCGGAACACAACACATACACTACAGTACACACACAACACACAACACACTTTTTTGGTTGAGTTTGGGGTTTCAGTCCAGTATAGACTGCTGCAATTTAGCTAAACTTCTGAGAGTGAAGTCCTTTTCAACTCTACAAGGCAGACAAATGACTTCTGATCACTTCTAGGTGCTTACATGCTCTAGAAACAAAGGGAAGTTGTTTAAAAGGTTTTATCGATTGAATAGGTGTCTTTGGAGAAGGTAACTCTGTGCAAAGCGTCTGAGTTCACAGTATTTCTTTCGCAATAGGCTTTCGCGAAAAGTCAAAAGACTTCAAATCTCGCTAGAAACTGAATTCTCTCATATCCAAATCCAATTCATGTGCTCCAAAACCGTGTTCGTTTAACTTTTCACACATAGAAGAGATCTGATCACAATCCAACAATGTATTGCAAGAAAAACAACAGAAACTTTTATAGCTTCTAGAGGTTTCTAACTGTAGCAACAAGAGGGGTCTGATCCACTGGCATCTCTAGAGCTAGTACAGGCTTTATATATGCTACAACAATTTCTATAAATGGAATATTGTACAAATAGATGACAGAACATAAATAACTTCCTGACTGTAAACACTGCTTAATAAATAGAACAAACAATGAGTAAGAAAGAGAGGATCTATAATCAGCATGCTTTCCTGCTGTGCTGCATGAGTCTTTTTGGACTCGCAAAATAAATTAATGACCATGTGTCGCTAATCCACTAGCCGATGTCAATATATGATGTGATTCTTGCTTGAGTCACAGAACTTCGGAAGCCAAGCCCGGTAGCTAATTATAGCTTCCCGAGTGGGTGCAACAGTCCTTGGCACACCCTCAGCTATTGTTCCTCATTATTCACATATTTGTGCAGCCACTAAGCTGTTTGTACACCATGACTCGATTGATCAATGGAACCAGGATTGACTCGAACTCCTTCAATGGCTGGGTTTGCCTTGTCCAGTCCAACTGGTACGTTCC
The DNA here is from genome assembly GCA_014462675.1 of Mycena sanguinolenta. Taxonomy (NCBI): domain Eukaryota; kingdom Fungi; phylum Basidiomycota; class Agaricomycetes; order Agaricales; family Mycenaceae; genus Mycena; species Mycena sanguinolenta. The sequence goes on along the minus strand of JACAZH010000047.1, from coordinate 44,411 downwards.
TCTGGTACTAATCACGTTGGATACCTGTCTCGTAATGTTAATTCCATCATGCTCTTGGTTTGTGAGATGTATGGCATACCCCAATCCATCCAGATGGTTGAATACACCTTTTGCAAAAAGTCTCTTCTCGACTCTTTACCAGAGCCATCATGCCCAAAATACACTGATAGAGTTCCACACTACATTATCTCCCTTATAGCTAACTACCCAGGCCGGTAATAGCTCTCGTATTGAAATAATAAGCCATTTATGCACAACTTCATTGTTAAATGGTTGTCCTTAGCTAGCAAAATGAAAAATTGCTAGGGTGGCTTGGTGCCAGGCTCATCAACACATTGAGTTCTTCCTGTTCTGGCAGACAATGGGATAGCCCTCCCCTTAATGGATTCTGCTCCAGGTTTTAGTTCGATGGTGTGATCCCATTTGTGTTGCTCTAGGAGTCCCTCTTCTCAAACATGCTTCTGAACTCTTCCAGATAATGCATGGGCATGCTTTCCTTGAGTGTTGCCTTCCCCTTGGCCTCATGTGCTGCTGCTGCTAGCTGGGTGGCCACACTTCTGGTAAGGTAGGGGACATACAAACCCCGCAAACCCCACGTGACCAAGCGTGACAACGTCCCAAAAAGGTCAATTTCTTGTGAAAAAGACCGCAAATAATGACCACTTGTCCCCTGGCTTATCGGTCCCATGAAATTATAGTAAAAGTATGTACAAATGAGTAGATGCCAAAAGATTTAGTCCAAAGGGCCCCAAAAGTGACTAGTTATTGATTTGGCCTGTAATCACAGCCTAAAACACACTCTTCGACATCTGGACATGTTGAAAAGACGTTGGCAATGCCTGAAAAGGCAAGGTATCTTTGGGATTGAGCCAAGAACCTCGTGAAGTGCGTAGGGGACATTATTGGCCATCTCTCACCATGGAAAAAGTGAAGATATGGGGATTTGGATTCAGATAAGGAAAATGTGTGTGGTGCATGAATAACAGTATTCTGATGCGTCATTTACCTTTCCAACACAGATAAAGGCTTTGACGTCTCCATCTGACATCTCTCTCAATGCTGTGGCCAAAGATCCCATCACAGAGGATGTATTCTTGGCAGATTCTTCACATGTCGGAATCTCCGTTCCCGGTCACTTTCCGTCCCCATATGGCAGTTTTTTCTATCAGAACGCGTCATCAGACGTGCCGACTGGTCCCCCAGAGCAATTCTACCACGAATACTCATTGAATGAGCCTCGTAAATTCTCAAAATATCGCGCGACTGTCGAGGAGGTGCCTGACGAAGATGATCTTTCATTCTTGGCAGCCAAAACGACCATTCCCCGTGGCTCCCTCGACTCTCTCACATCTGAACTCTCAGAACTGTCAGATACGCGTCTAAATGATGCTGCCAACTGTGCTTAGGCTGCCGGCAGTGATCCAGCAACTCAGGACGTGTATGCGAATATTTATGACGTATTCACGGCTCCGGGAAAGCTTCATGAGGCACCTTCCATAGCTCGTGCTACAGAGGCTGTGAAGGACCTAATGCTGGTGCTATGTGGGGAGTCTCGGGGACTTTTGAGAGGGTACAAGGATCCCAAATTTGATCCTTTTGTTCGGGTACGGCTGGAGGGCATGCGCACATTCCTCAACTTTTACATGGATACTCAATCCAAAACATATTCCCACTGGGGTGCCTCAGCCTTACAGGCTGCTGTCGCACTTGGAAAGGGATCCTATTGTGTGATACGGGTCCGGTAGGCTTCGTGGACGAAGTAGATAGTCGAATAAGAGATAAGTGGAAATGTGCCTAGGATAGGCAATAAAGTAAAGGAGCGCCTTGTAGGCACTCACCTGTCACGCTACTGTGACCCTGTAGACGGGGAGCTCTGTCACCCAGAGTTGGGGCTCTATTACTCCAAGTCTGGAGGAGCAGTTTACAGGTGCTCAGCCATCCAGTGGGTCTGGGGTGGTTAACCTATGCCTTCAGGGCGTTAATCCTAGATCCCTCTCACTCGTGCATGAAAGTCCAGAGTAAGCAAGATGATTATTATGTAATGCCGATTGCAAATATACAGTGAGCAGCCTCTGGCCATGGTATTGAGTAAGTATTGTAGTATGTACACCTTGTCACATATTGCGTGCACAAGTTGTGCAAATTGGCCCAACAATACATCCATGATCGTACCCTGCTTCCGGTGAACCCATATGGAGAATGGAAGGAATCTTTACTTGCCGATGAAGGCCTACGGACAGACATTGATCTGTATTTGCAAGAAATCGGTAACGACATTACAGCTGAGAAATTGGTTCAATATCTTGCATGTCCAGAAGTGATGGAAAAACATGGGATCACCAAATCCATTACTGTCCGTACGGCGCGAAGATATTTGAATATGATGGGCTATCGGTACACATTGCTGCGGAAAGGGCAGTACAGTGATGGCCACGAACAGCCCGATATTACAGAGTACAGGGACAAGGTCTGTCATTTCATGTTTTTCCTAACAAACAAAATGTTCACACGACAATTCAAGGTTTACATCCCAGCAATCAGAAAGTTCCAGGCTCGCGCACACACTGGAGGCAAGGCCCGTGGCACTAGGTTCGTGGCACTTGATCGGCAGTGCTTTTGACACTTGCCATGGCACTTACCACGGCACTTCTCAAGCACTTGCCACGCCCACAAATTCCCTTTGTTCCTCTAAATTTGCATCAACTCGAGGCATTTTCGGATCTCTGTCCGAGAGTCTTTCAGCACTGTTACTGACGTCATCAATCTCATTGTTCTCATTCTTTGTACATACGCCCTCGGAAAGAAGAATGTAAAAGTGGGCAGATAAAATGAACTGAGGCAAAGAAAATTCAAGCAAGGGAGAGATTTGACGTCTAGCGCCAAATACGGAAAACAAGGGTCATTTCTATTTCGGGAAATTTGATCTAAGGCGGATCAAACTTCCTCGCTTCCTACCGGCACAAGCTTCAGTGTCCAGAACGAGCTCGACATATTCCTGCATGCAATCAAGTTCATTTCCCGTCTCTTCCAGCCAGCTCGAAATGCTTCATGTACACAGCAATTTTAAGAGCTAGTCGAAAAGAAATAAAGCTGGTTGATCGGGGGACGGGCGAGTTTTCCCCTTCTACGTCTCTTTATTTACTTCGAAATTCAATCGCCTGAATAACAGCTTCCTTGACACTGCCTGCCCGGCTCCAGAATCTAACCATTCCGGCACACAGGTAATGGAGCTATTCCCTCTTCCTTGAAATGGCATTTGAAGTTTTTAAACAAGTTTAAAATATTATTTACTCGAGTCTATTTGGAGGCAGGCACGTCTCCCTTTGGAGTCATTGACTTGCCCTAGTGTTCCCGCCTCTCAGGCCGAAAGTGGAACAAGAGACAACACCCACCTCAAGGGTCGCGAGTGGTATTGTTGTTTTGGGTAAGTTCCGAGCACCAGCTCACCTGACCTTCCCCCCACGGACCAAAGGCAAGGTCCATTGCACACGCACGCCGCTCCGCACTTAAGCCTGGCGAGACAGAGCTGGCTTCCCAGCTTCTCACTGTCTTGCCAGTTGTGCTGTACTTTTCGTCTCCCGCCCATATTTTGTATGCCCACCATCTATCCACTTTCTACTAGTCGCTCCGAACGGTTACTTTATCAACTTTCACTTACAGTACTGTAGTGCTTCATTGTATCCCCATCTCGGCACCTCGCTCTGTCTCGCCAATACACCCTTGAGCCTTTTTGAGACCGCTTTTTGCTAAACAGCTCGTCTGCAGGGTTACTTGAGGACAATGACAATTAGATTGTTTTGACTCCTTAATTCAAGGATTTTGTTTGTCCATTCAGTGAAAGTCTGAATGCTTACTGCCGAAGCAAGAGCCTAAGCAAGGCATCAGCGTATCTCATTTCCCTCCGTTCTCACCGCAATGCCCGAAAACTTTCACATGGAGGTAAAGGTATTTGAACAATTTAACATTTCCAAAAGGCTTTGCGCTGGCCTTGCTTTGGCAATCACTCCATTGTTTCAAAGGTCTTTTCCTTTGTGCGGAGGTTTTGGCGTAGCTATCATTTCTGTACTTGCCTGGCTGGAAGCCAGGTGGACTGCTGGCACGACACAGCCGCTTAAATGAGGTAGATCAGTCTCAGAAAACTTGTGATTAGTCTGCCTCATGAACTCTTACTGCTAGGGCTGCCAAACTTAATACTCTTAGTTCAAAATGTGCGGTGCTATGACGTCAGGTAATGGCACCGAAGGACTCGGACGGAGATCCGAAAATGCCTCGAGTTCGTCCAAAATTAGAAGCACAAAGGGAAAGCGTGGGTCGTGGCAAGTGCTTGACAAGTGCCGTGGCAAGTGCCATGGAAAGTGTCGAAGCACCGCCACAAACCTAGTGTCACAGGCCTTGCCCCCAGTGACAGCAGTACACCAGAGATGGTGATCCTGAAGTCGGTCCTCCGCATGGTAAACAGGTCATCATTTGGTACCATGACGAGTGTGTTTTTATGCTCATGACCGAAAGCGGAAAAATTGGTACAAGATGGGCTCCTCAAAACTGCACCAAAAGGGGGAAGGCCATTCACTCATAGTTTCGGACTTTGTCTCTGTCTACTTTGGCTGGTCCCCAACCTCTCTTGATGGCACCAGAACCGCATGTCGTTTCCTGAAGCCTGGCAAAGACCGCCAGGGATATCTGACATGCGATGATGTTGTGCAACAGGCATCTGAATTCATGGACATCCTTGATGAGGTCTATCCAGAATTCGAGCACCATCTCATCTATGACAATGCTACCACTCATCGGAAGCGCCCTGATGGTTCTCTGTCTGTGCGCGCAATGCCGAAAGGCCCATTGAAATCTGTTGAAACCAATTTCGGCGTCATGGTTAATGACCACGACGCTGTTACTGGTAAACCCATTTATATGACAGCTGGCAAACTCAAGAAAATCAAAATCCCCATGACTGGTGCTGAGTTCAATGGACAGCCGCAACCACTGTATTTCCCGGAGAAGCACAAGATGGAGGGTCTTTTCAAGGGCATGGCCATCATCCTCCAGGAGCGTGGTCTGGTTACAGAGTCCAAAAAGAGAGCTGAATGCCCTGGCTTCAAATGCACCCCTCCAGCGATCAACTGCTGCTGCCGTCGGACTTTGTTCAACCAGCCTGACTTTGTGGCTGTCTTGAAACAGCTTGCCGCATGCGGGGTTATTCAGTCTTGTTTTTGCCAAAATTCCATTGCAAGCTCAATTTTATTGAGCAGTGCTGGGGTTATGCTAAGCGGGTCTATCGGTTCTTCCCAGAATCATTGCATGAAGAAGATTTAGAACGGAATGTTTGTGAGGCTTTGGCAGCTGTTCTGCTGAACATGATGAGGCGGTAAGCCATCATGATGGTATTGTTCCACCTGCTGAATTTTTTATAGATTTGGTAACCGTTCTGCTAAATTTGCCAATGCCTATGCCAAGGGTCTCAATGGTAGGCAGGCAGCCTGGGCAGCATGCAAGTACCATGGTCATCATGTCATTCCCGAGTCCATTCTCGAAGAACCTGAAGCAGCTGGTATTGATTGAATTCTTTATAATTCTATTGTTCTATAGTCTTAGCCTTGTCTTAATTCTGCTCATAGCATGTATATCTTGTAGCCATAGTACCTCTGTACATTTACTTGCACTGCTTGTACCCAAATGTATTGCTTGAAGGTGTTTTGGCCTACCAAATAAACTTGCAATGACATCTTCTCAATCACAACTGGATCAAAAATTAAGCCCATCTAGTACAATGTTCTTCAGATGTATAAGAATGATTTCATGCAAGGGATTTACTCAATTTCAAGTAGTTGTTGTTCATGACACGGTTTTTGTTGAGTTGTCCGAATTTGGACGAAAGTGTCACATCAAAGTCACGGCACGTGGGGTTTGCGGGGTTTGTATGTCCCCTACCTTAGCCTGGAGGTGTAGGGGGATCAGAGAAGGCCTCAAACTTGCCTGGGTGACAAAAAGCCGATCCCCCTCTTGTAACAGAGCATTATTTTCCTCCTCCCATTCTTCCCATAGTCAAGCCTTCTTACATACTGGCGGGAATTGCAAGAACCGGATAGTTTGCTTCTGTCAATCTATCTCCAGGTTATGCTGTTTCAGCCAATTGAACCTGATGATAATATTGCTCTTCCCTGTGTCAGTCACTGCAAATGTGAAGATCTCCAAGTGGTCTTGAATCCACAATCACATACACATTATGTGCATAATCCACCCTCCCTTATTTAGGGTTCTGTTCACATTGTATACAGGGGACTGCTGATGAGCCTGGCACCGAGCCACTCTAGCAATTTTTCATTTTGCTAGCTAATGTCATGTCCCATGCACTTCCGGCAGACTCTGGACCATCTCAGCAATATATCTCTCCATGTCTCCCCAGCAGAATCCTGGCAGAAACTTGGAATCCAATTATCAATGCTATCATTTGTTCCTATTGTCTAACTCAATTCTTGGTCATGGGATTGTTTTTTGGTTAAATTCTTATTGTTCAAATTACTTTTTCATCTCCATATATTCACAATTAGCTTATTGTTCTTATTGTTCTCTATCGAACTATCTTCGGAAATCCTGGAGTATATAATCCTCTCCTTACTCTAGGTACTCAGTTCAAATATCAACTTAGTTGGACCCTATCTCTGTCTGTTCAACCATCTCTCTCTAGTCTGTCTTTCTCCTCAGAGATCAGGCTCCAGGTGTAGCGAAGGGTGCAGCGCACGAGCTGAAGGCAAGCCCGTTCAAGTAGAGCCAGACTCCTGCAGACTCCACTGGGATTCCTTTAGTAGTCCATCCTGCTTATTCAGGATCTGGTACTTGACAGCTAAGAACAACTATTTAACAATGAAGTTGTGCATAAACAGCTTATTGTTTCAATATGGGAGCTATTACTGGCCTGGGTAGTGAGCTATAAGGGAAATAGCGTAGCATGGACCTCTATCAGTGTATTCTGGGTGTGACAGCTCTGGTAAAGAGTCGGATTCCTTCAAGAAACACAAAAGAGACTTTTTACGAAAGGTATATTCAACCATCCAGACAGATTGGGATATGCCGTACATCCCACAAACCAAGGGCATGATGAAATTAACATTACGAGACAGGTATCCGATGTGATTAGCACCAGAGGAATGTACAAGTTGGACCAGAAGAGGTGAACCTAGCCATCAAAGGAGTTCGAGTCAGCCTGGTTCTATTGATTGACCAAGTCATGGTGTATAAACAGTATGGTGGCTGCACAAATACATGAATAATGAGAAACAATAGCCGAGGGTGTGCCAAGGACTATTGCGCCTGCTCAGGAGGCTATAATTAGCTACCAGGGCTTGGCTTCCAAAGTTCCATGACTCAAGCGAGAATTGCATCATATATTGATGTTGGCTAGTGGGGTAGTGACATCAAAGGTCATTAACTTATTTGCGAGTCCAAATAGACTTGTGCAAGAAAGCACAAAGATGTGCTGATTGTGGATCTTTTCTGTCTTACTCATTGTTTGTTCTATTTATTAAGCAGTATTTATGATTCAAAAGTTGTTTCTCTATTTGTACACTATTCCGTATATAGAAGTTCAGGTAGTGTATATGAAGCCTGTACTAGCTCTAGAGTTGTTGCTACAGTTAAGTTTCACTGGAAACTTCTGTGGTAATCTGATTGTGTCAGGCCATTCAGAGAAACCTCTAGAAGCTATAAAGTTTGTGTTGTTTTTCTTGCAATACATTGTTGGATTGTGATCAGATCCCTTTTACACATGAACAAGTTAAACAAATATGGTTTCAGAGCACATGAATTGGATTTGGATACAAGAGAACTTGGTTCTAGCGAGATTTGAAGTCTTTTTGACCTTTCATGAAAGCTATTGTGAGAGAAATACTGCGAACTTGAACATTTTGCACAGAGTAAACTTCTCCAAACCCACCTATACAATCCATAAAACCCTTTTAACAACTTCCCTTTGTTTTTAGAATGCGTAAGTGCCTAGAAGTGATCAGAAGTCATTTGTCTGTCTTGTAGAGTTGGAAAGGACTTCACTCTCAGAAGAAGTTTAGCTAAATTGCAGCAGTCTATACTGGACTGGAACCCCAAACTCAACCAAACAAGTGTGTTGTGTGTGTGTAGTGTAGTGTGTGTATTGTGTTCTGAAGACCTTTTCATGAACACTTCATTTCACATATATATTCCACCCTAGACAGAGTTCCAAGGGCAGGTTCTTGAGACTGTTCAGGATGTCCAACATGTCAGCAAGATAAGTGATCCTGATTTCTTCTATCATTCCTTGTCTCTTTCTTGTTGTCAGGCAGGGTGAGTCCAGTTATGGAGAATTTGTTTAGCCCTCCAGGCCTGCACCCTTATCTGCATGGCAACTTGATCAACACTTCTGAGGGGAATCTGTGCCATCCCATTTTCTCCTCCCTCGGTTTTTTTAGGCTGGCAGCCTTTAGCAGAGCAAAGAGAGATTTAGATCTGGGTTGTACTGCATCTTCTTCCCCTTCACCGGCTTCTTTAATAGTTAAAACAGAAAATGCATTCTTCGAAGCTGTTACAGGTGTAGAGGGTATTCAAGAATCCAAGGGCACAGTCCTCACTCAGATTCAGTGGCAAAATCCTCCTTGTCAAGTTGTTCTTGAATCATCTCCACAACCAGAGCCCAGAACTGAGGGTTAGTTGGTCCTTGGTTCATGCAGTTGCAGGCCAAGTGCCTGGGTTCTCCGCAATGGTAACATCTAGGCACTGGTTTCTTGCTAACCACTCTATCCAAATCCATTGGAGCAGGTCCGGAGGCAAGGTGCCATCCATAACATGGAACACACAGCAAAGCCAATCGTGTTTGATGACTGCTGCCTTCCATCCCATGTAATTGATTGGCAAGGAGGTCTGTCTGTAAATGGCCTGCAGAACTTGTTTGTGGATACCTTCTTTGAGAAGGCAGATAAGGGGTTGTTTCATCATAACCTGCAGTGTTGTTATAATTCAGTTCCACTCATCATGTTACATCCACTCAGGTTTGCTATAGTAGAGATGCAATTCTTTTGTCAGCACAGAGCCAATTCCAGGTTCTGAGATGACAAGAGCAACCAAAGCACGAAGAGTTTTAAATGAATAGGTCTGGAGATTAGACTAGAATAGCATACTGTACATAAAAGTACAGACAGTTTAAATACTATAATCAATAGAAGTAATTAAGGTACTATGTCAATGGTAAGCAGTTAGGGTTAATGTTGCCACAACTCGGAAAGGTTGAGTCATTCCAAGTTGAGTCAGCCTAAGTCGATTTTGAATCAAGTTGAGTTGAGTTGACTTTTTTTTTGAATGAATTTTCAGAAATTTGTTCTGAGTACTCTGCAGGTTGAAAAAAAACCCCAAAAAAGAGAGAAAAAAATCAGCTGTCACCCCAATGTCACGTCAATGTCACAAAGCGTGACCCCCTCCCCCCAATCACATTGTTTTGCTGAACCATGCAACTAGGCTGTGACTGACTCAAGTCAACTTGAGTTGACTTGGAGTCAATAAACTCAACTCGGTCTAAATTGGCAACTCAAAGTTGACTTCATCAGCTCAAGTCTGAAGTCACGGCAACATTAGTTAGGGTAAATGAATGGTAAATGCAGAGATATAAGCATAAAGGAGAACAATTGGTAACCCAATTGTGAGACAAATATGGAGTGTGTCCAAGTCAGGGAAATAATCATTAAAGAAAAAGGAAATTGTGGTCAGGTTCTAGATTTCATGACAATGGTTCAAACTATTGATGGTTTAAAATTGAGTTGTAGTTCAAAACACATTGAGTTTCCACTGCCAAAAAATGCAGTTGGCTAAAAATAGACCAAAATAAAAGTTGTAGCATTTGTTGAGATAAATCTAATTGTATTAAAAATTTTATTACCAGATCATTTGTCATGCTGTAAAATGCAAAATACTCAAGCAAATGCAAGTCTTGAGTGCTAAAAAGGCCATATATATATAAAGTATATCACAATACATCTAAGGCCCTATTCGGGTGCTTTGCATACATATGTAGATGTTTTGGATATAGTTCAGACCATACCCAAACTTGACCTGAATGCAGAGAACGCATAGAGTCACATATGTTGTGTTTCTTGATGTGTTTTGTACCTTCCCCTCCCTCAAATAGCTGGCAATAGTACTGGTATATCACAGCATATTGTTCACAAGGCTTTTGAGGCACCTTGTTGGACATCTGACTTGCTTTCAAGCAAAATCCCAGATATCAAAACATTTGTTCATGTGAGCTGGCAGAAATTAGGTATGATGGTTGTCAGATGGCTTGCAGATGACATAGTTGCCGCATCCAACCACCCCATCTGCATGTTTTATGAAAGATATGCTTGACAACTTATATGCTTCGCTCTTATATTACAGATCTCCCCTGCACTCTGTTGTCTCATTCTCACATTAGATGCATTTCAATGTACTTTATATATTACTCGTATATTAAGCAGATGTCCTGATTTTATTTGGACACTGTTTACGTTCTTCTTTTTCTCCCACATCGTGCAAACTCCCGAGATGTAGTCGTTTGTTTTCGATGGAGCGCTCATCTAGCGCGCAATATGAACTTTCAGCATCAAATCTTGGCCTCGAGGACTCCACCATCATGACATGGTTTCCTTTCTGAGTCGACTATCCCCACAATCTTGAGCGTTCAATGGCCGCTCAAAGAGAGAGCTGTCTAAACCTGTCAGGTGCATCCTTTCCTTCGTTTCCCCACTATCTCATTCGCCAACTGTTCTCCCTTGGTTCTTTGATACCGTTTCCTGCGCAGTGTCTGGCATCAACACTTGCACTCTCTACTTCACGACACTAGATCCTTCCCTCCATTCAAGATTTCTAAATGCTGTTTCAAGTTTCAAAACCGCAAAAATCAAGATTCCCGCCCGAAGATCATCAAGACCGGCTGAATATGCTTCAAGATGCTGTTTCAAGTTTCAAACACCCCATAATCAAGCCTGCAAGCCCCAAGATTGTCAAGCTTGGCTGGATACGCAAATTATGACGCACACATCGTCGGACCGTTTCAGGCTGTACGGCCCCCGTTCTAGTCAAGCCACCCAAGATCCGACAGGTACTGCAAACAGCATCGCTGAAAGACGCACGACACACCTCGTTAGGCTCAAGATCATGATATTCGTTTGGCAAAATTTCGAGTCCTCGAAGACCGGTCGCACTTCCTTTTTTTGAACTTCACTTGCAGAGTGTACAGTATCAATTTCTGCAGCAGTCCCAAACTTCTTGATTAACCTCGACACTTCCAGAAGATCATTCAGGGCGTTCACCGGGAGTCTTGATGGTGGAGAGTGTCATTGCAGTTTCGTGTGTCTTCTTTTGTTGGGGTTAGACAGTTCTTCGCGAGCTGATTAGGGAGTTTTAGGTCCAAAAAAATTGCTTCAGCTTCGACCTTATAATACAAGCGGCCCCGAGTTCAACTTTTCCAGGTCCTGCGTTGTCGGTTTGGTTTCCTATCCTATTCAGTGATACCAGACGTATGCTTCCATATTGTATTCAGAGCTTCACGCACAGGCACACAAATCAGGGGAACGTCTGAAGTGCAAGGTACGCTGCAAATTCCGGAATCTGGGTTTGCTGCATCTACAATGACGTTGTGCCGATCATACTGTTTTGTTGTCTTCCACGTAGTATCACGCCGCAGGTCTGTTGTTTTTCCGCTCACTTAAAACTCGCGCTATTATTGATCCCGCCATTCGTTCCAGCTCGATGGGAACCTTAACATCGAGCGGAACGAAGGGTGAGTCACCTTCGAGGCCCTCAGCCATCACACTTGTCCTGCCCAACAGTGCTGCTCTCATTCGGGACTCCTGACGACCCTGGGTAACAAAAAATTTGTGCTAAGTATGTCGGCTCGTCGTAATGACCGCAATGAATTGAACATTTACATTTCAAATTTCTGACCTCCTTCCTCTACACAAAAAGTTTTTATTTGTCCAGTATTTGCACAGCAAATGTCGGAAGCATCGCGGACTGTAACACGTACTGTACTTTGGTTGTAGCTAATTGTATTTTTTGGTTTAAAAATGCACTGCGGTTCATACAGACATGAAGCCCGTGGAAATACTTTGCATTTTTTACCCAGACCAGGATCGACATTTGTTGCATTCAATCAACCCGGCCGGAGCGAAGCGACGGCATATCTTGTATATATATATATATATATGCCTTTTTAGTCCTCAAAATTCACATTTGCTCAAGTATTTTGCATTCTACAGCATGACAAATGGGTGACTTCCCATGAGCTTGAAATATTACAGCATGATTATTGTGGGGGCCAGTGATGCGATCAGTATAAAGGATATTCATGCTGTTCGCATTTCCCACAAGTAAAATAATATATCTATGCACTGATTCACAACATAACTCATTCTTCTGTATTCCAATGTCTCTCTAAATGCTTCTAACAGCTCCTATAGCATATACTGCAGCGATGGATGTGTTATGATTCTATGAAATTAATTCAGGAAAAGAGCACTCCTTGACTTTTGACTTTGATTTCATTTTTTGTAACTACATATGGAACAGCTATGGCAGCAGTCCATAATATGGGTCGTGGGTGTATCATACTGAGTGGTAGGAGATAGCTACAAAAGAGCACTCTAAGACTCAATATTTACACTGAGAAGGTTGGAAAACATTTGGTTCTGGTCAGGTCTTGCCAGTTGCAGTCAGGTAGGTAGGTAGGTAGAATTACACGGAATAGCTGCACCTACAAAAGATAGATGGTACAACAAGTTGCTATAGGGTTGAGCAAGTGTGATGAAGACACAGATCAAGGCGATCAAGGATTTGTGTCCCAAATGGGATATTTGAGGATAAGAAAGTCTAGAAAAGGGGGTCCCACCCCTTGTCTAGATTCACATTATTTTGAGTGATGGGAGAATAAATGTCAACCATTTTGAGGTGATGCAGTTGATGGGGTCCCGGTGACTGACAACAGCTAGGCTCGAAAATATTCCAGACAAATTAAAAGCTCTTATGGGAAGTCACCCAATGATCTGATAATGAAATTTTTTTATCTCAACAAAGGCTAAAACTTTTGTTTTTTGGTCAATTTTGAGCTAGCTGCCTTTTTTGGGAGTCAAGACTTGACCTGATTTGAATGACAAGTCAATTTTGAACCATCAACCAGTTTAAACTATCAATGGTTTCAGCCATCAATGGTTTGAACCCACTTCAGGCTACCTCCAAGCCTATCCTCATAGAATATATGTTTACACTATGATATTGGACCTAAGGGTGCCCCATAAGGTGGATGCATCCCCAGAGGGTGGATGCACCCACTACAGTGTCACAATGGATGCATCCAGCACATAATGAGAGCTGTGCTTCCACAGCTCATTTCTGGCATATTCCAGCCCATTTTGAGCCATTTTCTTTGTTTTGTGGCTGATATACCATTCATTGTACAAGATAAGCCGTTGCTTTGCTCCGGCTGCCAGCTGGTCGAGTAAATGTGGATCTTGCCAATTGGCTCGAATTGGCTGCAGATGGTGCGAGTTGACATAGTGTATTGAGATGACAATTACAGGTATTCATATTCATACTACGGCAAATGAAGGGCAGGCTTTAAGGTACCATTCTTTACAATCAGAATGTCATGCGATGAAAATACAGAGTAAAAAATTATGTTTTCGCCAAGGAGTCTTGCTTATGCTCGACGCGAAGTCGACTTCTTGATTCTTATCAATTCGAATCCATCAACGAGGGCCAGGCAAGAGCTGTGAGAATGCCTCAGCATCCAATTCAGAACGGTGATACATCTAGAACAATATACCAACCGAATATTCTCATTTTATGGCTGGTTTCGATGCTTGGCTACGCTGTACCTGTTGGATATTGTTATAAGTACCTAGAAATTGGATTAATGGCAAATCGGTGAAGAAGCGATGGTCCAAGTCAAACCGGATATTAATGCAGAGTATCAAGCATGTGACTATAGAGCCAATGCAGAAGCGCGTGGAACTGGGAGTCGGGGAAGCGGAATACCGACCTAGATCAGATGTTAATATGATTCCTTCTATATCGAAATGCAACTCACCGAGGGCTGGTCATGGGAGCCATCGGCATCGTTACTCAAGAAAGCCGAATTCTGTGCAGCACTTGGGTCAGTAAGATCCAATGAGAATAATAAATTAGAATGGCCAGCAATGAGTGAAGTTATTGGTGCACCTTGGGCTCCGGGCCTGCAGTTACAAATCCGAAATTGCAGATCTGAAGCATTGCAGACCGAGTATTGTGGGTGAACGACACTATAGGTGAGCAATGTTAGGGTCAGTCCAAATATCACAGTAGCCGCCATTGCCGACCTTGAATGCAGAACATAAATCTGAGTAGCACTGAAGATACTCAGGAGACGATCCCGAATGAAACAAGAAAAATCGCAAACTCACCGTGTAATGGTGTCTTCATCCTGTATGGATGTTCACAATGTTGAATTTCTGGCTGGAGCGGAGAACAACAGTCAGGCAAGCGACTCACAGATGAGGTAAAATGTAGACCTGACAGAATAAGCGAGCCTCAAGTGGAATAGCGAATGCGGGGTGATATTGCAAAGGATGGCTAGCGAAGAGTTACTACTATTTGGTTGATCTTGAATGCTTGGCTTGACATCAAGGGTCTTGAAGGCTTGAGTGGTTAAAACTTGAAGGCGCGGGGCACGGAAGAACAATTGAGCAGCGAGATCTTGATCCTTGAATCGTCTTGATCCGGACATAAGCAGTTCAAGGGCTCGCGAGCATGCAGAGAGCTTTCTGGTTGAAAGTCATAGCAGTAGAACAGTGATGAACTAGGAAGGAACAGCTCGTAGCAGACTGAATGATGGGGGGTAGAGGGAAAGAAGCGATCTGAGGTTGTTCGTTCTTTTGTGCAGACGTTGAGCGCGGGATTCCCAGGCATGTGGTGCATCAAAAAAGGCATGGTTCAGCGGCAAGGTGCGCCGAAAGTTAAACTGCATCGTAAAAGGAGCATCCAAGCACCGAAAGAGTGGAATGGGGTGTAGATTGTGCGCAGATGAGACAAATTTGGAAGAGCCAAACATGTACCCACAAAATCAGGATATCTGCTTAAGATACGAAGAATGCAGCAGGAGGCTCTGAAGGATATTCTAGGGCATTGGAACAGCTGTATAGCTGTTGGATTCTCACTGGCTTTGCACAGCTCATTTTCAGCATATTTCAGCTTATTTTGGGCCATTCTGCTGTTCTGTGGAAGGTATCCCATTCAGTCTGCACTCTGGAATATACTCCAGAGCCTAGAGCAGCTGTACAGCAGCCGCATTCATGCTTCACTCAAATATATTGGTTTTAGCAGGTTTCAGTTTATTTTTGCTCTATTTTACTCGCATATGGATTCCTACCTGTTGATTTGATGCATTTGATGCCTGTTGGCTCATTTGCTGCCTTTGTCTGCATCCCAGTGCCTGTTGGTCTATTGAATAGATATCACGGCTTTTGACTCATTCACTGCCTTTTGCTTGCATACTGAGGCCTACTGGTCTATTTGATGCATTTTATGCTCACAGTTGTGCATTTGCTCATTCACTGCCTTTCACTCCCATACCAATGCCTGCTTGTTTATTTGATACACTTCATGTCTCTTGACTCATTTGCTGCTTTTTTCTCAGCTACTGATGCCCACTGCTTTATTCAATGCATTTCACACTCACTGTTGCATCCTGGCTCATTTGTTACCTTTCACTCCAATACTGATGCCTGCCAGTCTATTCCATGCACTTCACGCCTGTTGACTCATTTGCTGCCTTTTGCTCACATACCAATGCCTGCTGGTCTATTCAATACATTTCACACCTGTTGACTCATTCACTGCCTTTTGCTCGCATACTGATGCCTGCCAGCTTATTCAATGCAATTCATGCCTGTTGACCCATTCAATCCCATACCACCTGCCAGTATATTTGATATATTTCCTGCCTGTTCTCATTCACTGCCTTTCACTCACATACTGATGCCTGTATGCAGGCTGCTGGGAGAAGCCATATGATTTCTCTTGCAGCCATACTTTTAAGCTTTTAAGTGGTGGATGCATCCACAGGTATCTTTTTCTTTCACAGTGGATACATCCACCATCCTATTTTTCTTTACTAGTGGATGGATCCACACCTTTATTTTCCTTGACAGTGGATACATCCACAAGCTATATTCACATGGCCATGGATGCATCCACAGTGGTTTGTAGATGTATCCACCTCTCTCCATGTGTACGGTGGCTGCATTCACCTCACATCACATGTCAATGCATCCATGCCCAGCATTTTCGATGCTGTGGATGCATCCTTCCCCTCATCCTCTCCATGGATGTATCCACCCCATGGTGGTAGCATCCACCACCCATCATTTTATCCAGTGGATACATCCACCTTGCTTATTTTACAAGGTGGGTGCATCCACCCTCGCCACTTCCTCGGTGGATGCATCCACCTTGCCGATTTTACTCGGTGGATACATCCACCCTCACCACCTGTACTGTGGATGCATCCACTGATGCTGATCTGTCCAGTGGATTCATCCACTATCTTTCCCAAAGACTCTGTGGATGCATCCACAGACTTTCAATTTTGAATGAAATCCATAGACCTGGTGGAAGTTATTATCCATTTCATGCTCCATATTTAATTGAATATATTAGTTGAAACATGCTGGCATATTAGGCACTCGGGCACATGGCCGAGTCATGGCTATGCTCAGAGCCATGGACAACTCATTCTGAGTCAGAAGGAAACAGTATGAACGGTGAAGAACATCACAGAATATGCAGGAATATTATAGAACATTCTTATTTATGACTCACACAGACTCTTAGTTTAGTATAAACAAGATCCGCTAATCAATCATATTTGAATAGGTCATTCTTTGATTACGAAATTCCAGACACTGCACCACGGCCGATATTTTCACCGCTCTCATTGTTGGTAATAGGTTACAAATTCAGAGAAAAACCGGGAGTGGAGACGGAAATATATATTGAAGGGACAAAGCCTAAAGGAACGGGAATAGCGGCAGTGGCCGCTCAATGTCGATAACCCAGCAGAAGCACCAAGACCGTGCTATTCTAGAATTATTCAGTGATCAATGTAGTGGTACATCCTACACGCGACATTCACTAGCTACCTGAAACTTCGGTCCAGAAGAATCAGTGTCGCACGCTTATTCTATACAGAACGACGAAAATCACCACATTGGCCTAATACCGCATGCTCAGCGCCAAGAGGTGCGTTTAAAGAAGGACAGCCAAGCGAGAAACCCGTGATCCAGAAGTTGAACTGCAGATAAGAGAATTGTTAGTCGGTTATTTCAACACAGATGAGCGGGATTGAGGGAGAGGGGAGTAAGAGAGGACACAGAGACATACCATTCACGCTGGAGGTGAACCGGATACAGGTATATGGCCCCTGCCGCAAGCTGTATTTAGCAAGCGAAGGTGCCAGGGTGAAAACTTACTGTGGCTTCGAACGTCGTCCTGATTCTAATTAATCAAGCAGCAGAAAGGGTACCCAAGGAACGCGTCGCTATGATCCACTAAATATGAGTTAGCTTGGACATCAAGTCTTCATGCATGGTTACCAGTGGAGGTGTTCGACGGAATTCGAATCACGTGCGAAAGTAATACCAATAATATCAGCGGTAACATCTGGGGAAAGTCAGCGCTAGTATCTCAGACAAAAGCAAGGGGAAGCGCACCGACCAGAGTAGCGCTGGTAGCCAGGCAAGACAGCGGATCACCGGGAGATATTATGCTCCGTAGCTATCGCTGTTCAAATAGGGCATGTAAAATTTCGAGACGCGTAAGTGTATTTTGAAAAAAAAAATATGAAGTGGTTGCTCGGTAGTTTCGGGAGTTGAATGTTGAACTAACCTGACATGCGAAATTGAAGCCCAAACACTGACCAGCAAAGTTTTTACGTGAGACGAGACGGTAAAAGTAACTCCTTGATGAAGCCGCATCGTAGTTTGAATGAGCTATCCAGACCCTTTGAGAGATGTTGCATTGCATTGAAGTTGTGTTGAAGCCAGGAAGACCACACTTGCCAAGAGCAAAACCGCAAGAAGCTTTCTGTCTCCAGGCTTGACACGTCGCTGCTGTTGCAACTGGGACCAACAAATGGATCATGTTACACTGTTTGATAGGGCTTGATTTGAGGGTATGGGAAAGGCGAGTGCGTCTCGGAAATGCAGGTGATACCTAAATTCGAAAAAGTGAAGTGATGAGCGAGTCATTGATGTTGCGTTGTTCCAGTTGTTTTGCTGAGGAGGCTTGCGTGGAATGAAGCTAGCGACACAGCAGCCCAACAGAACCGGCTCCGAAAGAGGTTGGAAATGAAACACCGGGCTACGATTGAGTGGGGCAGTTCTTGGCACCGTGATTTGACGCCGATGTCTTGACTCCGACGATGACCAAACTTTGTGGAGATCACGAATCCTAGAGAGGACGAGATTGCACAGAGCAAGGCGAGCGTTCCAATAGGGAATGATGGGGGTAGAGGCGAAACAGCGATCCGAGAGAGTGCTTCCTTTTGAGCGGAGGTTGAGCGCGGCATTTGGAGTCATGTGTAGTATCGAAAATGGAATAGCTCGACGGCATGACGCAATGAAAGTTAGATTGTTTGCACTGAAAGAACCGAAAGATTGGAACGGGGCGGAGATCGTGCGGGAAAGAGACAGATTAGGAAGGGACAAAACATGTACATACGAAATCAGGACATCTGCTTAAGATACGAGTAATACCATAGTTACTGAGGAGGCTTCCTCACGAGCTTGTACCATCTGGCTTTACTGCCATCATGTAAATCTTACCTTAATTGAACCCAAATATTGAGTGAACCCAAGGATTGAACTCCTTGAACTAGAAATCCCATATTATCACACTACTATTACCCCATTTTATCTCAATGTGAGTCTTTTATTACCCGCTAACCTCGGAATTTTTTTTTTTGGTTCTGATGCATTATTGTACTCGCTTTGGTCCTTGCTAAATAAATCTACACCAGAGTTCCCTCAAGTCTTTGTTTCTCTAGCATTATTTACACATGCCACGCTCCGATGCACTCCCATCAGTTACTGATGATCCTGGCACCGCTTATGTCTTTCCTGTCTGCTTGCTGTGGCACGGCAGAAAATTAGCTGTCATGTAGCAGCTATGTGGCCATGGTCACTTGACTGTCATCTTAGATCATTTCTGGGGCTACGCCGCAGCCTCATGGTTCAGCCATTTCCTTGTTCATACAAACTTGAGCTGTGAAAACAAACTGTACCACAGTTTGTTTGGATCGTCACAAAGGAACCACAAAGGGTTTGAAGAAATTTTGAAATGGTTAATTGCGAGGTTTAAAGAAATTGCATGAGGTTGTGAACAAAATAAATGCAGGCAGCTATTGAGAATGTTGAAGTTTGACAGGAAGAAGTTGGAACCAGGTAATGGCATGGGCCTGAGTGCGGTAGAGGGGGATGTGCACAAAGTCCTGTTGACTTGCAGGAAATAAATAATAGAACTGATGATTGTGGATGCGGGTATGTTCAAGTTAGAGTGCGCCAACTTTCTTACCCGCATCTGGCAGCACCCACCGCTTCAGTCACCAGTGTTTTTGCGAAAACCTTGCTTCTGACTAAAGTATCAGCTCTGTCCTTTCCTCTTCAAGAAAAGAAGTCCCACCCACTGGAATCCTATTCAATATCTGATCCAGGAGAACAATCTTCGAATTGGGGTCAGTGTGACTGATACAAATGACCCAATCTGCCAGGATGTATCTTCGATTTTTACCAAGCTAAGTACTGCTTCCGACTGGCCAACCGACCACCTTAGCGGTTTGGGGTATCTTACAAACGAAGAAATTGGCAGACTGGCCATTTTTTTGTACCAGAATGTACCCTAGGATGTTATAAGTATTAAGTGGATTCTGTACCGAGACAGCTGATCAGTGATGTTCTAGTTGATTGGCGAATATTTTGCCGCGGCAAGGTCCGAAAACGGCCAAAACGGGCTAACCGGCCAGGCGTGGGAACTGCTTGATCAAACTCACTCTCGCGCACGCTGAGCTTTTGTTTGGGAGCTGCAAATGCAATGGGCGAGTGCGAAGGTTACAAGAGACCTGAATTACACCAGGAATGGCTCTTATCTACCTCAAACTTGTCATTAATACCGAATTTTTGCATGGATTTATGGAAGTGATTTCAAGTTTTTAATAGATATTCTATATTGGAGTGTGTCAGATAGCTCTTCACAGCTGCGTTGACCGTCCAAGCCTGAAAGGGAGTGGTTTTATAGAGTCATGGAGGTGTTTCAGAGGCCGCTAGATTCACATTCCACCACAGAATCATCGTGATCGTCATGAATCCGGCAATGGGGACGATAGTGGACAGTCGAAGCGCGCCCGTATAAGGGCAAATGTGACCTGCATCGCCGAAATACACGAGTTACAGGTCTGATGGATGTAAATGCGTGTACCGAAACGTCTGGATTCATGGTGAATCCCCTCAATCCTTTCAAAAAAATTCAAAGTTTTCAGGCTGTGCAGGGTGGTGGTTTAGCGTAGTCGGGCACGCTGACGGAGACAGAAAACCCATAAAATTATATTAGCGTACTGTAGTCAGAACAATTGATTAGCTATTTAAAATGCACACACCAAATTTCAAGACCATAGCCCAACAAGAGAACTAGATCCATCGGCGACGATAGCAGGGTCATTGAAGGTTGTTTTCACACTTCGATGCCAGTATTCAGGTCGGAAAGACCGTAGATCGAGAGCGGAACTGTTTTTCGATGGCTTAGACGTGTATTCATGCTCTTACTGAATAGAATGAGCCCGAAACCGTGTGGATTGATGCAGCGGTTGTGATAGCGGTGGTTCTTTCCGGCCGGTGCTGTGGCCAAAATAAGAAATGCTGTGTTCGATGTTCCCACCCTGTCCGGAAATCGCCACAGCATCACGTCAACTCCATCAAACCACGCCATTTTCGGTGTTCAACGTCGTCCATACTTGCCTTTCAATATGCGACCAAGATCTAGGCCAAATATACATGCTACGCCCTTATATTGCGCAAGTGGCCGGTTACCCCGACTGGCCGGGAAGGCAGTCGGAAGTAGTAATTCCCTCAGAGAATTTGAAAGGTTGAATTGGACTCGGTGGATCTCTTGATGGAACAGATACTCGAGGTGTGCACTCTATCTGCTGAATCACAAAAAACCAGGGAGTCAAAGAGAAAGGATGGACAGTACAGTGGCCAGAGCTCCGTGCGCATTGACTGAGCGATGAGAGAAAATGAAAAACACGCACCAAGTATGATTTTGTCCCCACACTCTGTTGCACTGTTGCGTGAAGTTCAATGGATCCGGCACCTGCATGTGGCTATGTGAAATTGTGCCGTCAAAATGATAATGCCCACATTGAATAGAGATTTCAAGCACGTTTCCCTCGCTGTGTTTCAGTATACAGTCTGCTGTTAATTGAATCGGGCAGAAAGGAAATGAGGAAACCGAATGAAGCATCAAGCAGTCAGAATTTATGACTCCTTTGAAATATGCAGCAACGTGGATCTTGCGCTCATATTCAGATGCTCAGAGCGAGAAGATTCGAGAGGGATTCTACACATAAAATTAACAGCACCTCAGGAAGTACATATCACAGCCACACTAATGATGGCAAAGTTCGGTTCGGTTAAGCGATTTCTCTGAACCTGAACCTGAACCTCAGGTTCAGCTTCGGCAGGTTCGGTTTGGCGTTCGCCAGCGTTTGAATGCTAGAACCGAACTTTTTCGGCTTACTATTCAAATTAATTAAACATAAAGAGAGCAAATTAAAAGAGCTAAGTGTGTGCCAACCTATTCTAGCCAGTATCTAAACCAATTCTTTTTGCTAAAACCACTCTGAGGAGTGCTCAGAGGCACTACCCGATACACTCTCCTGTTCCAGTGAGCTATCTGCATCAGGAATGCAGCGGAATGAACATGTCAAACCATGAAAGAAGAGCGTTGAGCCTGGTGCTGAAAACTGGCATGCCGTTTATACAGCGAGTGTTCCTAGTCCCATGTCCTCAGAATGGGAACGAGATCCGCATAAGCAGAGACAGACAGTATGCTTGGTATTTGGTTAGGCATAGAAATCACTTGTTGCATGTCGGGACATCGGGAATGAGAATCGAAATGGGATTAGTCGCCTCATTCAACATCGGATTTGAGATTATTTGTTGATTCTTTGACCCAATCGGTTCGGGTTCGGATGCGCTCAAACGCGTCCCGCAACCTTGAAGTTGTGCTAGACCGAACCTCGGGTTCAACTTTGACAACACTAAGCGGCACCGACCACACTGAAATTTGGATTCAACCCATAAGAAGAAAACAAGCACACAATGTCGACTCCCATCGAATGCGAAGATCACCGGCCAATTCGACAGGTGTAAGAACCTGGAAAATGAAGTCAATATCCTGTAAAAAGATCAGGGATATTAGGTATACCGTGTGCCTGCCCGGCTTGGAGCAGTCAATGCAGAGCAAGTATAAATGAAGTTCACATAGAAAGTGAGGATGAACGGGGAATTCAACCCAAGAATTATTTTTGTTCTTCAAGCTGAGTGGCCGTGTCGTTCATTTTGCGTAAATCTGAAATCTAACGAGAATCGGTAGGGCGGTAACCAAACGAATTAGAATGTACCCATCTGCTCCGAGAAGGCAAATCTACTGGGCTAGTATAGAGAGAAAGCGACTCCTTCGAGCATCCGCTAGGGCTAGCATATGTATATCAGGATGACAAGAACATTGGAGGCAACAAATGGTCAATTTGATTTTGAGACCTTTAGGGGAGATGCTCCAGTAAAAGGAGCCATTCGCAATAAGAAAGAAGGAAGAAGATCGACATACACCGTTCCGCCGCATGGTGCGGAGGGGAAAACTCTGTAAATTGGGCCCGGAGGCAGGGCACAATCAGTAAGAGGGATCGAAGAAACTATGAGTTACACTTTCG
The DNA here is from genome assembly GCA_014462675.1 of Mycena sanguinolenta. NCBI lineage: Eukaryota > Fungi > Basidiomycota > Agaricomycetes > Agaricales > Mycenaceae > Mycena > Mycena sanguinolenta. The sequence goes on along the minus strand of JACAZH010000047.1, from coordinate 21,400 downwards.
GATTGGGAACCCCAAACAGGTACGTATGTGTGGACTACGGAAATTCGACCAGAGAAAGAGGCAGTGGTCAAGTCGGACAAAAAACGGGAAGCGGACCAGAAGAGCTCGCCGGCGCGCCGCATATGGCAAGGAACTTCGAGCCTCTGAGTCACGAATTGCGAGTGACTCTTGCCGTACTTCGCTATCCCGACAGCCTGCATCTCATTGCGTGAGTTGCTGCGTGGCGGTATGGAGGACAGACCTTCCTGTATTGCATGATCGCACCCTGTTTTTCAGTTATCCCCCCTGCAGTTAGGGGCTCACGGCTGCTTACCGCTCAATGAGCAGCGCCCGCATCAACGAAAAGGTGCCAAACTGAACGAAAACGGATTGAGAAGCGCGGTTGAGACCGTGAAAAGTTGTCCGTGTGAGACAAGCATGGGAATCAGCAACTTGTTAGATCGAACACAAGAGCACAGTCACGTTTGATGTGCGCATGATCTCGGCCACATTGGCGGGGCTTTGCGGGTTGGATTGCAAATACCTTGGTGCTACCATCGCAGAGAATTGTTCTTGAGATACGAATGAGGTCCGCGGGGAAAGCAGTTTAACAAAATTGCAAAGTTTGCGCCCCAAAAAGCACAGAAACCGATTTGTTCTCGCTTCCGGAATTCAGGGAAGATAGTAAATACGAGTGTCCCTTGGATGGTCGAAAAGCTGCATCCCGAAGTTGACAGAAAACTGCCCTTGTTGTGCGAGATACAGGACAAGTTTGCTGCATGACATGACGTCAGATTTCGCAATTCAGATTGGGTTGCAGTTCATTGGGAACAAGCTCGATGGATTGGCACATTATTTTCTGGGATTGCAAAAGAGACACAGAACCCTTGAATATTGCGAGAAAGATCGCATTTCCTCGTCCGTGTGGATCCATGACTATCAACTGCAGATTCGGATGCTTCTGGGACTTTCATGACTCCGATTCTAGTGCGAGAAAGCATCTGCGCCGTGGTTATGGAAATGGGTGGCACTGACAATTCCATGGTCATCTGGAATCTGGACCACGCCTACAAGGTCAAATAGTCCGATGGGGAAAGCTGACAAGACAACAGAGTTTGCGAATGGGACGGAGGACCTCCGACGATAAGTAGCGCGACGTGAGAGCAAGAGAAGGCAGTGACAGGCGGATCAGCGATACAGTGCTGTGATCTCCGATCAACCAAAATCTCTCTTTCTCCCAGCCCCTAGTGGCTCTTCGAATTTGAATCTCACTCCATGGCGTGAAAATTTCGCCATTCATTTGAATTTTTATTCACATATATCTCTTTACTTTCTCCCAACCCATTTCTGATGAAATTCAGGCACAAGTTCGTTGTCGGCAGCACGGATATGCCACCCAGCGACCTGCTCTTACTTTGAAAGAGAGGATTTAAAGTCGGTGGCATACCACTTCCTTGGGATGTGGTACGCATCTTGTTTTCTATTGGTTCCCACTTTAAATTCTTCACCAGCAGATGTCTTGCATCCCACCCATGGGTGCTTGGTCCACAGGCTGGGTAAGTTGTTCACATGTGGCATTATCACACATCTTCATTCACGCGTGTTAAGGCTTTCCGAGTTCACGCGATACCTCGAGTGACCCTGCCTCAAGCAAGATGTTTGCGGATTGTGTACTCCACACTGCTAGCAGCCCCACGGCCTGGTCCTAGGCCAACGCCTTCCACTACATAGGAGATGCCGCCACTCTTTTGAAGAGATTCCTTTTGGTTTTCACTGGTAATGAAGGCGTGTGATGTTTTTATCCATTACGAATGATCTGTGCAGTTTTCACTTCTCAGACTTTGCACCCATTCGACTTCAAGTATGCTGTGACTAGAACGGTGAGTGCCGATTCTTCCTCCTGTCTTTTCACTCAATTGCACTGACACAACAATGCAATTCTTCGGTGAGGTACTCACCGAAATATTCTCATTTTGATGCGGCTTCACTTCCTGTAATATTCACAGTTTGTCCAAGTCCTATGGAACCTTGCCTCTTTGAATCAACGTTGTCCAGGCAGCCATTGAATGGTGAGCATTTTCTTGAATCTGAGTCTTGCTGCAAGCTAGAAATTTCCAGATACATCCACTTTGCCCCTGTCACCGGTAACACTGATCGGTCGCTATCATTCCCAGGTTAGGCCGCATTTTCGGTTCTCTTGCTCGCTCTGATTCCTTCCCCAAGCCATCTATCCTTCCATCCCTTTCAAGGTATTTTTAAGCTAACTTTCTTTTCGTATCCCTTTCATGCTTACACACTTGATTTGCAGCTCACCGGCTATTTGTAGGAGGAAATGACATAAGGCACGTCTTTCGTCTGAACAATATTCGTCATCTAGTCTCAATTTGAAGCTGGTAGGACTGTCTATCTAAAGAGGTATGTGTACACTTGAATGAGGCAATGTGGTGCGTGTGAATACTGTATTCGCTTCTTTGATTTAATTTACTCAACTGCTCTGGGCTCGGGACGTGAGTTTCTTTCTTTCGTCCATCCTTATTAATTTTCCGGACTGGGATTTCGGGTTTGAATCTACTCGAGCTCAAACTAGGTACTGCCACCACCTACATATCCTTCGCCGACATTCGTCTTCCTTCGCACAATGATCGGGACTGATGTGCCAGTAAAGCCACCAAATTTGTCAGTATGTCCATACTCTACTTTAAGCTTAGCGACCTTGTCAACAAACTGTGTTTGTATTAAATGAATAATAATTGAATGGCAAGTGAGGTGCCTGATAGAATGCTTCAAATAATGCTGGGAGACAACCAGACTGGAGCGGAGTCAGGTGTAGATTTATTTAGCGAGGACCAAAGAAAAATGCAACAATGCATTGCAACTGGAAAAGGAAAACTTCATGTAATAGAGGATTTAAATCAGGATAAAATTGGTGAATAGTAGTCTGATAATATGTTGTTCCAACCAATATATTCAATCACATATGGATGAAACAAATAACTTCTACCAAGTCCGTTGATTTCACTGTTGAAAGACTGTGGATGCATCCACAGTATAGGTCATAAGGGTGGATGCACCCACTGAGTAAAATTGGCAAGGTGGATGTATCCACTGAGGAAGGAATGAGGGTTGAATGCACCCATTGCATGCAATAGGCAGGGTGGATGTATCCACTGAGTAAATGATCAGTGGTGGATGCTACCACCCAAGAGGATGGGGGGAAGGATGCATGCATGGCATTGAAAACGCGAGGCATGAATGCATCCACATGTAATGTGAGGTGGATGCAGCCACAGTGCACATGGAAGGAGGTGGATACATCCACAGTGCACATGGAAGGAGGTGGATACATCCACAAGCCAATGTGGATGCATCCATGGCCATGGAAGTATGTCTCATGGCAGCATCCATGGTCAGAAAAAAAATGAATGTGTGGATGGATCTATCAGTACGGAAAAAATAGAATGGTGGATGCATCTACTGTGAAAGAAAAATACTGGTGGATGCATTTACCAGGTAAAAATATGGCTACAAGAGAAACCATATGGCTTCCACTGGCAGGTGCACAGAGGCCTTCATAATCCATCAAATACATTGAATGGACTGGCAGCCATCCGTACATAACCATGAATTTAAAATACATCCAATGGGCCAGCAGGCATCTGTACAGGGACAAGGCAGTGAATGAGCTAGCACACAACTATGAGCATGGAATGGATGGAATGGACTGGCAGATGTAGGTACAGAAGTGAATAAGCCAGCATGCAAGTGTAAGCATGAAAATGGACTGGCAGGGATCGGTACAGGAGCAAAAGGCAGTGAATAAGCTGGCATCCAAATCTGAGCATTAAATGAATTGAATAGGCTGGCAGGCACCTGTACCGGTGTAAAAGGCAGTGAATGAGCAAGCATGCAACTATGAGCATGAAATGGATTGAATAAACCAGCAGCCATCCGTCCAAAAGCAGAATCCAGTGAATAGGCCTGCAAGCTGAAATCCATCAAGTAGACAGGGAGGCATGAGTATCCTGGGCACAAAGGAGCGAAAACAGACCCAAAATCAGTGAAATGTGCTAAAACCAATCTATGTGAGTGCAGAATGCTAGCTACTCTAGGCTCTGGGATATGCTTCAGAGCCTTGGTGTGCAGATTGAATGCTATAGCTCCCACAAAACAGTGAAACACCCCAAACCATGCTGAAATATGTTGAAAATGAGCTGTGAAAAGCCAGTGGGAATCCAGCAGCTATACAGCTGTTCCAATGCTCTAGAATATCCTTCAGAGCCTCCTGCTGCATACAATGAGTGGTATATCAGCCACACAATGAAGAAAACAGCTCAAAACAGGCTGGAATATGCCAGAAATGAGCTGTGGAAGCACAGCTCTCATTATGTGCTGGATGCATCCATAGTGACACTGGAGATACATCCACCCCCCTGGATGCATCCACCTTATGGGGCACCCTTAGGTCCAATATCATAGTGTAAATATATATCCTATGAGGATGGGCTTGGAGGTAGCCTGAAGTGTTGAACCATCAACCATTTAAACAGGTTTGAACCACCCCTCACATTGGCAATGTGGTGGTTTAAACTCAAACCACCCTGTTGCTGAGCTCACACCTTGGAATGCTTCTGCAGACTGAGAATCATTATACCAAATGCTCCACATGCCTCAAAAAGTCACCTAGGTTACTCTAGGTGGCTATTATAAACTAAGCATCATTGTTTGATGTGAGACCTTCACTTTTTTACCATCCCAGAGGAACATATGTTGGAGTTCAATAAGTTCGGTTTCCACATTCTTTGGCATGCCTTGCACTCTTGTCAAGTATTGAGTTCATCCTCCAATTATCATGTTGATGATTTGTCATTTTCCTTCTAGCATAGGCTTTGTTGCCTGCCATCTTTCCAGATCACACTGGATCTTTTGAAGTAGGGTGTTATATAGGGTACTTTGTTCCTGATCCATGCCCTGAGTATGCAACATGTTTGGCTGTCAGGGACAATCTCAAGATTTGGGGGAATGTTGCTAATAGGTGTGTCACTGTTCAAGTGCCTCTCTTGTAGCATCTTTTGCCGAAAATTTGCTGTACCAAAGGGCAATAGGACAGTTTGATGGCTATCAAACTTTGCTATTGATGTGGCACACCATGAGTCCAAAATTTCCCAGAAGGAGTCAATTGAGTCTCTAGAAGACACACTGGAAGGGGAAAAAATTCATAATTCACTGAAAGTGAAGCTGAAAAAAAAGGATATCAGATCAAAATTCATTGTTGCGGAAAACATCGATTTTTGAGCCACCTGAAAAATGAAATGGAAAAGGTTCTTTCAAAATAGCTTTATGTCACCTGAAAAAAGTACTTTCAGCGCTGCAGCATTTTTGCCATTGGCCCGGGAGATACCAGACCGATGGCGGAATTAGTGCAACCTTGAAAATGGTACTTTCAGCTTGTTTGAAAGGTAAAATAAAAGTAGGTCTTTCAATTCTGCTTTCACAGACAACAATATCCGTTATTTCTGTAAATTTAAAATCTGGAATGAAATACATCTTTTCAGGTAGACTTTCATTGAATTATTAATTTTTCGCTTTCCTGATGTGAGAAGAAAAATAGTTGTGTCATCAGCAAAGAGAGATATGACTAGATTTCTGTCTTTGCCAGGTACTTTTATGCTTTTCAAAGGTGAATTCCATATCATGCAAGCAAGGGGTTCAATCGCCATGTGACCGCAAGTGCTTTACAAGCGCTCTTGCTTCCTCTCTGCGACATCAGCAAAACAGAATCTCTCTGGCAGGCATGGCATTGTCTGGCTGCATCTGATGTGATTTTTGGCTCAGCCAGGGCCTTGACCCAGAAATAATTCAGAGATGTTTAAATACAACTTGGTCTGGAATCAACTAGTTTCTTTCGATCACTCGCTGCAACAATAATTTAACAACAATTTGGATGAAGCAATATACCCAGAAATTGGCGAAAAAATGCGAAGTCCCACATCATTCCTGGCATCAGCTGTGGATGCTCAAGTGTTTTGGCGGTTTGGCATGTCTGGTAGGTCTGGTGCCAGATTAGCCAGACATGTTTTATTTTGCTGATGAATCAACCTCCAACTCCCCTGAATCTTCCTCGGTAGCAACTTGTGCACTAAGAGGCAGACACCCCCACAATCTATCGACAGATGATGCCTCAATGCATTTGGTTTGGGTAGTATCCGTCTTCATCACTTCGTTACTTCGTTTAGGAATGAGAAAATTCATGACTCTGATGGTAAAGCATGAAAGTTCATCAGTTCGGCGAATATCTGAGAAAGGTTGTTACCTCGACTATGAAAGCTCGTCACCTCTGCATGCGTGCACAGTAAGGCCCTGTTCGGGATCCCCAGGTAGCTAGATGGAGCCGCAGGATCTCTCCTGTACAGGATGTCCAAAAAGGGTATCCTGTAGCTCCGACGATTGGACTCCATCTGCGCGTCCAGTCACGCTGTGACAATTTTTGTAAGTTCTTTAAAAATAAGCGACAAACGTGCACAAACCAGACTGTTTGGACTAGGAGAGCAATAGATACCTCATTATCCTCATTTCTTTTCCCTTTGTGAGCCATTATGAAGTAGAGAGGAAGACACATTTTTTTTGGAGCGTGACAAGGAAATTACCTTTTTTGGCTAACTGTACAGGTAACATCGGTGTGCCGAACACTTTTGTCACCTCCATCTACACAAATGTACAGGAGTACCTGTACAATTCAATTTTGGCGGGGCACATCTATACCTGTAGATTTTAGATGGGGATCCCGAACAGGGCCTAAGTGTATTGTTTGATTATAGAACATCGCACCAAACAGAATCCTGCTCTTTGTTCCCACCATCCACACCCTGCTTGCTGCCAGCGCTTTGTGCCGCCCTTTATGGACCACACTGCATTTTCGGTGACACATGGTGGCACGAGAATAAGAGTACGCGAACCTTTCCATTGCAGAAAACAGACTGGTACTGATACATTTTCAGCAATAGAGACCTACATTTCAGACTACACACCACAATTTTTGGCATCAAACATGGCGTCATCAAGCACATGTGCCGATTCCTCCGGTTCGTCTGGGAAGAGCTCTTGTCACTGGTGAGGCTTTTAACGAACAGAAGCTTGGTTTCGAGTCTCTCCATCGGGGTGGGACCCTTCTTGGTGTCAATGCATATTTTCTTTCCTTTATATATTACTTACTACTTGCTCCAGATTCAAGAATCTCGATACCCGGCATGCGGCTGAGATCGCAATCATGCTTTAGAGTAGGTTCTTTAATTGTTACGCAAATAATTCAACCTGAACTCGTAATTTAGCCCCCCCTGAATGTATCGGTGTCCGTTGATAATGGGATTGTCCCGGACGACACAATACCAGGTGCAACTACAGGCCTGGGATATTTACTGAAGATATGCCATGAGATTTTGCAGCAAGTTCAACACATACTTTCTTATCTTGGTATTATCATCATACATATCTTCAAAAGCAGTAGATTCCGAGTAAATAATGAAGTCTGAGCCCGAATCGTGAGTGTTGTATGAATGGATGTAATTTTTGTTCAGCCACAGACCTTGTGAACAACTCGTCTCCTCACCAATGGTTGGTCAACCTCTGTGCCGAGCTCTGGAGTCTGAATCCGGTCGTTTAGAAAGCTTCTCAAAGTTAGATTGCTCTCTTTGCCAAACTCAGCAGTCGCTCAGGATGCAGTCTGTTAGAACAACATCGCAACTGCATCATTAGGAGAAAATATGCGAAACTGCTCAGAGCCTTACAATTCCCAATCCAGATTGGAATGATTGAAGCCACCAGATACTGCTTTGCCTTTAACTCCCCGTTGGTGGAACTAAACAAGCCTTCAAACCTGGGTACTCATTTTCTCAGATCATGCTGGCAGCCTTAGTATGTGTTAGACGTGTCAAATGCCTTCTAGATTTACCATTCAAGTATATGGTGTTGAGCACCCATAAATCTATTGATACCCGTGGGACAGCTTTGTAAATTTCTTGGATCCTGGAAAGATCCTCACAGTAAATGAAATTCTCCATCCCAAAACTACCCCAACGACCGCCAAGCCCTCATCAAAATCTCAGTTCATGTTTCTGAGATTAGAACTCAAATTGAGAACATGTACGACATGCACTGCATTCCGACCCCAAGTAGACAGAGGGTCTGTCTACATGTGTAGATGGAGAGTAGACAGACTCCTCGGTCTACCTGTGTCTATGTCGCGTAGACGTAGCCCCTCTACGTCTGGACGCATGCCTCTATGTGCATCTACGTCTGTACTCAATGTAGATGGACCTGTGCCGAGGTAGATGGATCTGTACCAACGTAGACGGATGTAAGTGAACTTGATGAATGTGTGTTTCCAGTAAGTTTCGAGCTCCAATTCTTGTGTGTTCGTGGCCCAGTCAACCCAGCTCTGCATTTCGGCAGTAAGCATCTAAGCATCAGATTCGGATAACAATGATGGGATATCATCGGATATGCCGAAATGCCATTGCACACGTGTTTCAGCTTTACAGCACATCAGAGCAACACCCCATACTTCATTTTTCATCTTTCGGCAACAACTATATTGTGTGTGAGTTGCAAATGAGTGATTGTTAAACCTGATATGACTGACAGAGAGGACTTGAGGCAATGAGAGCAATAGCGCGCTGGGAAAGGCGGGGAGGTAGATGACGTACGTGTACTGATCTGCGCGGAGGTAGACAGAGGTAGCCGCACTGCCTCTACGCCTCGTAGCCAAACGTAGATAAACGTAGATAAAGGTAACTGGAGATCTGTCTATATTGGGGGTGTAGACGTACGTACATGGATGTAGACAAACATAGATAAACGTAGACAAACGTAGTTAAACCTAGACGGAGGTGTGGGGTCGGAACGCAGTGCATATGTTCGAGATTCTTTCTCGACTCAGACAACTCAGACACGGACTCTGAGGATAATAAGCCCGTACTGTGTGCGATGTCCACAACAAAATAAACTACAAGTGACAGATGAGCTCCTTCATTTCTTGCTAAAGTCAACACAAGGATTGTTGTGCTGTGCGAAGTGGTGATGAAGCAACCTAGAAGGTGCCAGTTGGATGAAGTTAGTGTTGTCGATGTGATCCACACCACTTGGCGTCTTGAAGCTCTACAGCATGCGAACTATATCTCGAAACATTATCCGTGCTTTTCCAGTTCATATTTCAAAATTTTGATTGTCACTTTTCTTTCATGCTGATATCGACATTGAATTCTTTACCTTGTGAATATTCACCAATCCACCATGGCACTCACATCAGGATTACCGGCATTTCCCCTCATATGAAATTAACTCCAATACTTGAAATTTCAAATTAAGTATCAATTGACCAGATATTTGCATTTTCTCTGCGCCGAAATGCTTCAGGCTTCCCATATATAGTAAGCCCGAGGCATTTTTACAACATATACTTGTAATTTCTTGTCCAATTTCCCGACATAAATATTGGAGTCAATTTAATGTGGGGTGAAATTCCAGTCATCCTGATGTGACTTGACCTAAATTTCCGCACCATATTCCCACAGTCATTATACATTGCGAAATATCTCCTCTTAAGACCGTATTGCCTATTCTCGGGAGTTGCCGAGGCATGTTGCACGCCAGTAAAGTGTGTGCGAAGGCACCGCTAAGTAATGCTTGGCGGCAATGTTTCCCGTCGTTGATGTGCCGTACATTGGGTGTGTATGTGCCGTGCTTCAATCGTGCCATGTGCGCCCGATCTTGAATTGAACAGTGTGCACCACGCCTGCGACTGAATGTGCACCCTCCACACTTGGATGGACGCGGTCATGTGGTGATCATCAACAGCCTAAGTAAAAGTGTACAAAGGAAGTGACGAAGTCCTGTGACATCCAAATGAAGTCACAAACTTTCACGGAAAGCGATATAACTCACGCACTTCCGCGATCAATCGTGATGTTAAGCAAACCCAAGCGAAATAACGAAGTGGCGAAGATGGCGCGGACTCTGGTTTTTTGTTTGCATTCTTGATTTCCCACTGCCCTCGACAACGCACGGAGCAAGATGGATTGTATCAGGAATTTGCGAACTCTGTTTGAGTCTGAAAATTTAGGTGCACACTGGGATAACGTGTGCGGCCGTTTTGAATGTTTGGAATTTGGCGGAGTGCCTATGAAATTAGGGCACCTACATGACCTACTACTAAAGATAGTGAAATCGACCACGGCATTTAGCTTCTCGAGGTGGACGACTGCGAAGAGGAATGAAACACCGAGGCAAGAAGGACTGCCGGGGAAGGTAGAGACGCCGTGCGCACCTCCACCTCCATCTCCCGCTCTCTATTCCACAGCCCACCTGCTCCTTGCCAGTGCAAACACAAGTCATGCTAGAGCTCTTCGTATCCAGATCCAGCTCCCCCGCTATACAATCCTGCAGCTGCTCATACACGCTTGCCATTCCTGGTGTAGAAGAAGGGGTCGGTCACTGGGTGGACCAGAGGAAGAAGATCGGCTAGTACACCCTAGGCTGCACAAGTAGTATAGAAATTATTATACTCAGGAGAACTCGATAACTCAGCTGTGTGTGAACTCTTGGATCGAATTAGGTCACTCTCAGGACCTCTCGTACTCGTACTCTTGAAGATAAGGGCTCGGACTCGAACTCGGACAAGGGGAAGATGGTGGTAGAAGACAAGGGAGAGATCCCCCTAATGTCCATTGCCAGGCATTTATACAAGCGATCGGGGTGGCCGTCACGCGTTCTCTTGCGTCGCCAGAAACCTTACAGTTGCGGACAAACAAAACCCACAAATGATCTGTAGCCTGATTTAGAATTATTTCGGGCTCAAATTTATGCTCACCAGGTCCAGAATTGCTCAAAAGAGCTCAAAAGCCACCTCCAAGTTTTTCCCACGAGAAATGCCCGGCGGCCAAATTTTTGGCCTAGAACCAATTTTTTAGATTTGTGATTTGAGGCGATTGGCAAAAATCAGGTTTTTGCACAGCCACATTACATAAATTACATCATGCATCAGCTACAGCCTCAATTGCTGCCAATGCCCCACTCGAGATTGCATGATGCTGCTTTCATGGCCTCACCTACTTTTATGGCCTCAAGCATAAAAACTTAAAAAGGAGGGGTATTGTTGGAAAAATCACAGAGATCAACCTGGTGACATAACATGTGATCCAGGAGTAAATCTTTTTTTTACAAGAACCGCTCGATAGATTCTCTTAATTTTTACAAATTCAAACTCACCTTGAAAATCCGCATCGATTCCATATTTTTTTGTATTTTTCCCACGCTTTTTGGGCCGGTGGCCAAAAATTTTGATGGTCTATCAACAATAAATGGCACTTTCCGGCACAATGGCTCGACAGAAGTACATGATTTATATATCATTGTGAAGCTCTCAACGAGATCTATCGATTGGCATCTTCATCTCAGCAAAAAAAAAAAAATCGATTTTTTTTAGTGGACTTTGGTTGTCGCAACTGTACATGAGGAAAATAGAATTACAAATGATCGGTAGGTAAGTGCCCATCACAGGGGAAACAATCCTCAGCTAATCATACCCTTGAGCACTCCAACCGGGATATGCGCAGGGACTGGATTGGGAGAGCGTGCTGCCGCCGGCAGACACGTACCAGAGGTGGCCCAAGCTTCTGGCACCTCGATCCCAAGCGCATTCCGAGCTGGTTATGCCCCTGAGTACAACGTTGCATCGGTTGTTGTACAAACATGGTAGTCAAATTATAATCTGAAATATTGTGTGGAGATGAGCAAGGGAATGATGAAACGTGTAAGATAGAGAGTAGGAAACGATACAAATAGCCCCATTCCTGGATTCCCTTCCACCAGCGTAAAAAAAAATAGACGTGCGCTTTGAACATGTACGCAGTCACGTGGGAAGAAGTTTGGAGCGAGGAACGCCTCTCTTGTTGAAATAACAAGTGTGTAGCGCGCTCCGTGGCAGAGCCCACTAACTTGCTGAACTCATTATTATCAAACTATGCATATGTAGTACTAGTAGCTTGAAGCTTTGCTCAAGCTGGACTTCGTTGAATTCATCTAAATTGCAAAGGCTGCAAGCCAACATGAAAAGCCCGCGCTACGGATTTACGGCTGATTGATGAGCGAGTGAAAAATATTTTTGGCAGTCCCAAAGCTCGCTCGGTCGGCGCTGCTGTGCCGACCAGCTCGCATTGGGACCATGCTACCGGACGATGGTATAATGAGGGGTCGATGCAAGTTCATGCAAACAAGAATCCGTGAATGATAGTACATGATTTCATAAAATCATGAAGATGGACTAGAGAATTATAAGCAAATAATGGAGAAATACATATGTGCTTACGGGCATCCATACATGTATGAGGCGCCTGTACATGTGCTCCGCCGCATGAATTACTTGGACATCAAGCAGCGAGCTTTGATCAGTTCTGAAGGATTTGATCAAAACTGCGAGGAAATCCACGCACCCTCGCACACCGTGAGTATCGAGAAAAGATTTAGGAAAGGTTTAGGACAGTACACAATTAGTGTGCCGCAGGTATCATCATTCGACGCTATTTCAACCTAAATCTAGCATCGGTGTGACATTACGCGAGTGAAGATATTATGCAGCATTGAATTCTTGTGTGCCGAAATAGCGGACCAGCGTCGGGATTATTTCAAGGCAAGAAACAAATGCAAGGGCATGATAGTCAAAAGGGAACTATTGGCAGAGAAAACACTTGAATTGAACTTCAAAGTCGCAGTCATGGCTGGAAGAACTTTAAAAGTGACCAAGGAAGCAGGAAGCACAAGCTTTTTAAAACTTGAGGTGCAAGACAGCCAGGGCAACAAACCAAAGAGAAGAGGACCGAGGTGGCGAAGATAAAGATGTGCAATGCCTCAAAAGTGAGTCAAAACCCTCGAGAAAGAAAGTTCAAAGCACGTGAAAAGTGGCAAATATTCACAAATATGACCACGTGACTTATGTGATCTACCGCAAGTGTTAACGCCGAGCACCACAGGACCCACTACCTAAAGTTAGTGGGCATTGAGGATTGGCTGGGGATTGACCTATAATACAGAGTGCAAGAGAGGAAAGAGATAAGATATAATTTAGAGCAATAGAATGAATGTGAGATGGCTGTTAATGCCTGTGGAGGAGCTCGTTTGCTTGAGGTAAAGTCCCATCAAGCTACGAGCGTGCCGCTAGGCACTTCCATACTGGTTCCGAAAGGAAGCCAAAAAAGCGACCCAGAAATCACTGATCAGAAAGCAAGAATCTCGCCCAACTGGAAACCAGAGCGGTGTGAGCATGGAGAAGCTGGACGAGGTAAGAAAAGTGTCGGAAGCAGGAGGATAGAAAGATGGAGAGCGGTGCTCGCCAACACCGTGAGTTCGTGACCGCGCAGCACTCCCGGCATCGTGGAGACGGTGGCACCAAACCAACACACGCCGACGCCCCGACGCATTGGCGCTGGACGTCGTCGCGTATCGCCCGCCGTCCGCACGGCCAACTTCAAGAGCCTGACTCCCTCCTTCCGGGAAATAAAAACACGAAGGAGCAAGCCACAGCAGCAACACAAGTGAGAAGGGAAGTAGTAGACAAGCATCGCACGCACGCCGAGTCTGGCGCCATATCACTCACGACGTCCATACAGCGTGCACTTGGAAGTGCGTCGGATCCCGTCCTGGGAAGGACCTGCACAGAGTTGGCTCGCTCGGTAGGGGAGAAAGTGGAAAGTGGAGAACGAAAATGAAGACGGAAACGACGAGGTGGTGGAGCAGTGATGAGCCGGCTATCTGTCCAGCGGTGAAATCAACATAAATGGCTTGATTTTGCGATTTTCTGAATATTTGCGGGAGTAGGTTGAAACACCGAGGAGTTCACGGACACGTGGTTGATGGAGACGAGGTGCACTGCTATGTGGCGCGTCGCCAGGACATTGACGTTGCAATGGATACCATTGTCTGGCAGAACAATGCGTATTTGTGTAGCCAAACAAACTGTAGGTATAAAAAGCGCGTTGTAGCTCGATAGTAGAGAGAGAATGAAACCCCCACTTTTGATCCCACATCTTTAATTTTCTTTTCGTTTTCTTGGACCGGTGACGGAGAATCTCTGCCGTTGACCAGAACCCTCGCCAATTATGGATCGACTGTTCGCCTTTGACGCGTGCAGACCCGGCGTAGGAACGATCTGGATCACACTCTTGAGGTTTTCCTTGGTTTTTATGTTTATGTTTTGGATTTGCGGGACTGTTTGGATTTTGGATGGACGGTTTTGACTGGGATTTGGTTCCGGCTGGAGGTTGTGTTGAAGGAAAGGTTTTGGTTTAGATTTGTTTCGCATCGGCGCTGGATCGCACGATGGTGGGAAGGATTTCCCAAAACATCCTTGTATTCACGAGCTCTGCGCTTGCTGGCGAGCGGATCTCACACTTCTATCACACTTGCTTTTACTTCAATGACCATCTGGATTGCAGCACACATATACTTTGTGTGGAGCCCCGAACTTGCGCCAAGTTGGATCGGTGTTTGGTGTTTGTGGTTGGATTTCCACTTTCATGCATATACTTATTACCCGCGTTTCAGCAGCACGGAAGATAGCAGGAATACGCGGAAGAGTGACTGATATAAGAGCCGAAGAAAGATCGGGAGAGTACTGTACTTAGAGTTACTGCCCCTGCGCATGCGGCATGAGGCACGGATATCAACGTCTGAGACGATGATGAAGGTGGTGCGCGAACCCACTTCCAAGGTGTGCGCGAAGACACGGCGACACCGACGAATAACGCGATCGATAGCGATGCGAGGGAGGCCACACTTGTACCATAACAACAATATCAGTCGGACTGGGCGAGGCACATCGCGATCCGTGAGGACGAGGGAATGGATTTCAAGTCGGTAGTCCCCGATCTAGCGCGGAATGAAATCAGACTAGGAAATAAATGAAGGATATATGCGTGCACAACGCACGAAACTGAATGACGATTGTCATCTCCATGCCCTCAAATGGTCTGCATTACTTTCCCGTACCAGGCCGAAGACGAGCTGAGTGTATTCCATCGCTAGCACGTCTCACAGAACCGGGTAGCTTTCGGCGCAAACTCGACGCTGAGGGTTGCTTTATTTTGAGGACAATGTAAAAGTTGCAGGTTAAGCAGTTGTATTTTTGAGGTCTTGCGCACCACGTTCGCACCGGAAGATACTCAATGAGCAAGATTGTCGATTCCAAATTCAAAGGCAAGTTGGCCAACAAGCTCTTCGGCACAGACAGTAGAGATCAAAATTTCCCATAGGATTTCGGAACAATGTGTTCTTGCTTTTCCCCGAGTCATATTGAACGTATTAGAAGGCCGGAATTCGAACGGAAAGCTGAAAACTCGAAAAACAACGAAGAAAGTAAGCGAGAGAGGGTGACGTCACCGTGACACCGTGACCATAAGCGCCCAACAAACTCCCATCGATCTACGCGAAATGCAGGTGCTTGTGGTCCAGTCTCCGCCCAAATCTTGGTCCATTCAAGAGCCGCTCTTCACTCCAGAGATGACTCAGATGGGCTTCCGATGCCTCTACTCTCTGCCGCTGCGTGCTTGCAGCGTGATCGCCGCATTTTTCGACGCGCGTCCCTACCGATCGAATGAATTAGCGACGAAGGGGACAGAATAGCGACGAAGCAGACTCGAAGATGGACCGCCCTCGACCCTCCGCGTCACGCTCCCCTCCTAACTTCCCCTTTCGTCTTACTTGCGCTCGCTTTCGGAGACTCTGCATCGGACGGCGAGTACACCAGCTGCCTCAACGACGGCGTGCGGGCGTCCGCCACACGCGCTCCGACCGGCTCCAAGGCCTTTCAATTCCGTCGGGGGACGTCGCCTGTCGCGACCACGCCGCCACGTGGCACCGACCCGGACGCCTTGTCACTGCATTCGCGCCCGCCTCGCGTACGCCGAGACATACTCGCTGTGGGGTTTCGAGCTTTTTCGGAAGCGAGAGAGGGAGGGTGGCGCTGCGGGTGCGGGCGAGGGAATCGACCGCAGTGGCACCAACGCAGCGGGCGGCAGGAGCGACGCAGCACAGACAACATCCTCACACGCGCACCGACGGCTGAAGGACGCTGCAGGGCCTTCTTCCGCTGCTTCTGCCTCTGCACACTGCCTCAATCTTGACTCGACGCCACGCCCCCGCAAAGAAAACGAGCCGGTTGGCCGCTGCGCCAGGGGAGGCACCGCATACGCCTGAGTGTCGAGCTCGAAGGGTTCCCGACTACGTCACATATCGCCTGGACGACGCCGCCAGCGACGCATATCACCTCGACGAAGCCATTCCAGCGCCTCCCACTTGCGCCTCTTCCTCCTCCCTCTTCCCAGCCGCTACATCTATCCGACCGGGGGCATTTACACGGACAGCTAGGAAGACGAGGAAGTCCCAGACCGCGACGGCCTCGCGTACGGCGCGTCGCGCGCGCCGTTCTTCCCTCCGCTCACCCCCTCTCCGCCCTCCTCCGCCGCTACGCCCGCCCGCCCGCATGCCCTGAGACATCTGCAAACAGCGAGCCAAAGCAGCCGCAGACATGTACAGTGCACGCCTCGCTCGCACGGCGTCCCTCGCACGCCGCCCGTTGGGGATCGCAGAACAGGCCGAGCTCGAGTGGGGTGTTGAGGTGCGAGGTCGAGGGAGGGGAGGAGGGGATGTGGGTGGGAAGCACAAGTGGAGTGCCGTAGAAGCGCCTCTTTGGTACGCTTTTTGCCTCCTCCCTTCTGCTCCCTTTGCCGGCCGTTACCGCCTTTTCTCCTTCCCCTCGCTTCGACTCCCCTCCGTCTTCGCTCCTTTCCTTTCGCTCCTTGCTCCAGGTCGACGTGTGCTGACATTCAAATTATGCAGATGCCTCTCGCGAAAGTCGAAACGGAGCAATAAATCACCCTCCAGCGCGACGTCGTCCACTCTCACCTCGCCGCCTCCCCACCATTACCTTCGCCATCGCCGTGCCCTCCTTGCACCACCCGTCTCCGTCGAGCGGCTTCGGCTATGGACCTGACGTGGCCTGCTTCTTCGGCCCTTTCAAGTAGCCTCCTCGCCACGACGCGCTGGACGGCACGCTCGTGGATTAGGCTCGTTCCCACCTTCTGTGACCCGGCTTTGTTCCTCCTCCCTCTGCTTACCAGCTCAGCTTGTTCCTCCTCGCATTTCGACCCGCCAACGTCGGCGTTTCTCTTGCTCCCTCCCCTCCGACTCGCGGACATCGGCTACGGCTGAGGGGAGCGAGGAGACGACGAGGTTGCTAGGGGCACAGGAAGCGCCACTGACCCCGGGTCTAAAGCTGTCTCGCTTCGCTGGGGTGGGAGGCGGGGTTTCGGATGCATTTCAGCGCCGCGAGCTTCACGAGGGCTTCGGCGCTGCTCCTCCAGCTCTAGCCGTCCTTCGACAGGCCCGCCAGCCCCTCCCGCTCCCCGACACGGAACGGCGAGAGAACGACGAGGTGGACGTGGCGGGAGGAACTCTGCTTCGCCACCACCTGCCTGTACCCTTCGCTGTGCATGACCTTCTCGCACTACTTCTCGTCCCCGTCGAGCAGCGCTGGAGGGATAGGGATATGGGCAATCGACCTGGTGGACGCGGACGACTTCCTCGGCCCTTTTCACGCATGCTTCCTCCGACCTGCAAGGAGTGGGCGAGGAAGGGTTGCATGGTGGATCCGGATTCGGCTTTGTTCTGCCTTCCGCCTCTGCCTCCGGCCTCGGCTTCGTTTCTCCTCCCTTCGCTTCCGGGCTCGGTTTTGTTCCTTCCTCCCCTCGCATTTCTGACCCCACCCCCCACCGACTTTGGCGTTCCTCGTGCTCCGACTCGTACGGCTACGGCTTCGGCTAAGAGGCAGTTATTCCTTCTCCCTCTCGCTTACGGGCTCGGCTTTGTTTCTCCCTGCCTCGCATTTCGACTCCTCCGACTTCGGGCCTTCTCCCTCGCATTTCGACCCCACCGACCTCGGCCTTCCTCTCGCTCTCTCCCACTCCCACTCCGATTTGGCCTTCTCCCCTCGCCATATCTGACTCCTCCGACTTCGGCTAAGGGGAGCGAGGAGACTGACGAGGAGACGGAGAGGGAGGGAGGGCAAGAGATTGGTGGGAGAGGGGTAGGTGCGCAGGGAAGCGCTCCTGAGCACGGGGCTGTCGCTATCGCTTTTGAGAAGGGATAGGCGGGGGGATGGGTCTCCCCGCCGCGAGCTTCACGAGGGCTTTGGCGCTGTTCCCGTTAGCTTTCCTCGACACGCCCTCCACCCGTACCACTCGATACGCCCCTTCAGCGACGACGAGCGGAGGGAACGGCGAGGGGCGGAGGGGGTGGGAAGTGGAGAGAAGAAGGCGAGGAAGCGTGGCGGGTGGCGGGTGGGGAGCGGAGGGGTATTCGTGGTGGATGGTGGCATATGTGGGAGGGAAGGTTTTGGAGGATGCATTTGGTGCGGATTCTACGGTACGACTACGGACTCGCCGGCCACGACCGCATTCTTCTAATTGGCTTTCACTGTTGTTGCTACCCTGCATGTTTTTTATTCATTCATATTCGGTTTGTACTTCTTTGCCGGTACGGACCTGTACATGCACGACCTACTCGACATGTGTGTCCGTAATCTTAGATATCGTCTAGTAGTCTCGTGCGTGCAGCGGTGAGTCGAGCGAGACCGGGCCACAATAGCTTGCAAGTAGAATGGTACGAGAAGAGTAAAGTACTCGAGACGGTTTCGCATGGGCATGTGGATCAAAATGATATTTCATTATGATTGAATTGACTCAAGGGGTGAAGACGACGAAAAAAATCATGTGTCAACAGGAAAGGACAAATATGAATGCTTGCGTTCCTTCCCCATCTGCAAACGAAGAGTCGTGCACGATCGGCAGCTTCTCTATTCCCAAGGCCACATCTCCTCCGCAAAATGACGTCTTTCCACGAAGCCACAGCCCGAGGGAAACCAGAGGTGTGCTGGCAGCAGAGTGCGGTGGAGGATTCATCCTCCAAGCAGCAAGCGGTGGCCTATCAACAAGCAGTGCGTGCAACCCGAGCACCGGCGGTGCCGAGCGCAAAGGCAACCGGAGAGTTGACAGGGCCAGAGCGAAAGCAGCGGAGGCAGAGGCGGGGCAGACCGGGGCAGCCGGCTGTCGTAGGTACGGGTCGCTCCCGGGTACGACGCCACGTCTCACCGGCGTCCGCGCACAGCGCCGTTGTCTCCCGTGTTCCCCCGGCCGACACAGCTCGCCATCGAAGGAGCCGTGCTCATCAAATCAAAAACAAGCCGTCGAGTTGCTTGGGCATTGTATGCGCTTCGCGAGGCTATTCCCCCCCGCTTCCTGTTTTCCGACTAAGCAGTCGCACGCATGGTTACAGTATCTGTATCAGGACAAAATGCGATTCCCCCACGTGACCATGTATGCCTACGCGTCGTGGCGTGAGCCGTGGAACAAGCTGGAACGCGTATGTGTTTCCTCACGGGTCGGAACATTCTCGCATCTGCGGGATCAATCCATGGTCATTGAATGGCGATGGGTGGTAATACCAGATCAATCACTTTCATGGGAAACCAAGCCGCATTTAGTAGCATACAGCGAGCGAGCAGTTCATTAATTTAGGCATTACTCCAAACTTCCAAGAGAGTAACATATTAACAATCAACTCGGATGTTGTAGTTCAAAGAAACACGAAGCTAGCATCTGAATTAGTCGGTACTGATACTGTCCCCAAAAAAATGCATTTACCACTCAGAAAGAGGTGAGAGAACTTTCCTAAACGATTTTGGTGCATGTGACCGTTAACAATGCCAAAAAGTGCTCGACTAGATGATCCTTTGCCGAGGGTCACCGGCACATCGGAGCCCGCGGGAATGCGGGGACTTGATTTGTATGTGAAATTTTGCTAATATATTGCTATCGGCTCCCCCCATCATTGCTCATATCTATCAGTGATCTTCCAGCGCTACCGATGCATGGCCACTCCCATCAATAGATCACAGATCTCCTTATGCCTGTGCATGATGGTGGAACTTTTGTGAGATTTGTGTGCAATAATCATGGTTTACACTGCACTTGAGATGCTAGAGTAGTGGCTCAATAGCAAAAGTGTTGTTGCCTAGGCACCAACTGAAAAGGACAGGAAAGAGTACAAATAACTGCACCACCTCTTTTTGTTTATCCTTCTATCACCTCACAACGTCAATCCATTCCTCAGTCGGGTCCTTTGTTCTTGAAAAACCTAAGCAGCTAATGATATGCCTGGAAGATCCACAATTCAAGCTTCACCAGTCTTTCCAATAACTTGACAAGATCATGCTGGACATCATTGGTAGGAGACAAAAATACTTTACCGAAAAATTCTTGATTTTGAGTAGACCAGAATCATCCTGGCCAGGGACATTTACATCATAGTGACGATCCTACTAATCGTATGCTTCCTCGGTTCCTCGACAACTGAACATCTCTGTAAGTGGAAACCAAAAAAAATCTGTGCCTGATGATTAACACTTTCGAGTAGGTGGCCATGGCGGTCCAGGTGGTCAGGGATACCCTCAGGGTATGGTGGCCCTGGTGGACCCGGGGTTGGGTCCACTGTGCATATTAGTCCACAACAGCTGAGTGTAACAAATTTGCACGCCACACTTACTGTGGAAGCATTGCAGTTTAGCGAACATTCAAGCCTCCAAGTTGCTATTCAATGCCCTACCGCATCAAGAATATTTCAAGGCAGAAGAGATAATCCTCGGTAGAATGCATCACTTTTTCATCCCTAAAAACAAGAGCCAAATCAGATTTATGTGCTGTATGGACTTGGGGGTACCGGGAAAAAACAGATTGCTTTGAAATTTTCCATGGTCTCCATCTCGGTGAGGTTGGGTTCAATTGGAAAGGCTACTTACTGTTTTGTAATATTTCAGTTTACTCGGACATCTTCTTTATTACACTGGTTCTCTTGCAACCATTGAGACAGCCTCAAGAACTTATGGCTGTTATGAAACATTCTGGAAAGTCTCAACAAGATGGCCACTATGGCAAGGAGCAAGGTTTGGAAGAATGAATCCTTGTCTTGGATAATGCAGATGATCCAAAGATCAATCTGAATGATTTTTGTTCCTCAAAAATGCACCCACGGGAATGTTATTACACCACCTGAGATCCAGGGCATGTGTTTATGGGTCAAGCTTCCCTTGTATCAGACATGGAAGAGAAGGATGCAGTGTCCTGTGCTGAAGGAAGAGTGCTGCACACAAGCTGCCACAAATTAATTTTGAAGCAGTTAAAACCGAAATTGTAAAGGGTCAGATAAAAATAAACTAACTCAATTTTCAGTATTTGGAAGAATGTTTTAGGCACTGTACTATCTACCACTTGCAATTGTACAAGCTGGTGCATTTATAGCAAAAATCCCAAGATCTTGAGGGCTA